>PKMM01046243.1:683593-777044 GCA_002933915.1 Eutrema heterophyllum | reverse complement strand
GCTGCCAAACAAGTCAGTTTAGTATAATATTAATAAAAAATATTCAAAAATAATTCTGAAAATTCAAATTTTAATTTAGATTAGTTTGGATTTCCTTAAATATATGTGAGATTAATTATCAAAAATCACAAAACCCTGTTGTTATTATATTTAAAAACAAATAATAAACAAAATATTAATTTAAATAATATTTTCATAATGACGGAGATGATAAACGATATGTTATTGTATATTTTTATCATAATTAATCAGCCTAAAATTTTATATATTTAAAATTAGTAAATATTTATATTATACGGTAATATGAACGGGCGCGTTAGAATTATGTTTTTATAATCTCTGTCATTTTCGTATTAATATGAACGGATGGTTTAGAATTATGTTTTAATAATCACAGTCATATTTAATACTAGAAAAAATAAATCTACAAAAATAAACTATATCTAAACACAAAAATAAATATTTGTCATTTATTAGAAAAGTTATAGATATAAAAACAAATTATATCTAAATACAAAAAAAAAAGTTGATAAACAACAGAAAAAAATACCGTGCGGGCGCACGGGGTAGAATCTAATATAAATTAAAATGAACATTTTTATTAATATTACAGCAAATTAATATGTTTGGCAACTGTATAGTTATTCTTTTTTTGGATTAGATTCTTGTGGCTCATGTGGCTCATCATGAGGGTGCCAGAAGTGCTTATAGATTCTTCCCATGGCGAAAGTTGTAGCGAAGAATGATTGAATAAGGATCGGAGAGGTATGAAAATGCAAAAGGTTTTACTTTGGATCTTACTTATTATCCCTATAACAGATACATATATAGGAATAGGATTATATAGCCAAGTTGATCAGTTTGGGCTGTAAACAACTAAGCAAACCTGGTGAGCCTTTTTTTTCTTTTTCTTTTCAGAATAGTACTTTATTTCTCTTTCTGTCAAACGGTGAGTCTTTTCTTAAGAATAAAAAATTCTCCTAACATTTAAAATGAATCAAGTTGCATTTAAAATGAGTCAAGTTGCATTTAAACTCACAGATTACGGATGGACAACTAAATTAATTTATCTTGTTTTCTTATCCTCAACTATATATATTTACTTGTATTCAAATATTAATGTCACGAATAAAATAACTAATTCTCTTTAGCTAGCTGTCAGCAACTAAACAAATTTATTTGTTCTCTTTTCTTAAGATCAAGTCAATGAACATTAAGTATCCTTAATTACAATACCAATAGCCAAATTAAAGAAAGACTAAATCAATCAGTCCAATTGGTCAACTGTGCTCATCACTTTCTCTTGGCCCGCAATCCAAAGAAAACGTGCATCCAGCACAACGCAACACAGGTTCTCACGAATCTTCAAGCCCCGCAAACCTCCTTTAGGTAGTTTAAATATTAATCTCATATATGTATAATAATAAGTCGACTATATCTATGGTACATCTCCCTATATGTCATTTTGACACATTTCATATATATTAAAAAAACTATTAAAAATTCTATATTACATCTTATTAATATATTAAACAACTTTTTTCTCTCTAATAAGCTTAACTGGATCTTTAGTCAAAATATGCATTGGAAACACAAAATGATATTTTTTGTAAAACAAAAATAAAACTTTAAACGACACTTTTTGTGAAAAAATGGAGTAGTTGTCAAGCAAAGTTGTTCAGCTACAAATAATGTGTTGAGAAATTGATCAAAATGACACTTTTTGAAAACTTTATGACCAAACTAGCACCTTAATAAAAAAGCCATATTTTTAGCATTCATTAAAGAGGCAAAAGACAATTTTGCCCAAAACAATTAGATCTTGATTTCTATCAATTTTCAGAAATTAATCATTCCGTCAGTCTTCATCGATCATTATCGACGATTTCATCGCCAGCGATCGATCATGTTATCGTCGGAGATTGTGTTGCCGGAATCCTGAGCCGTTGTCACGCCTCAATATCGTCACTTCGAAGCTTTTTTGCCCCGACGCTCATGGCAGCCTCGTCGTACCGGCGATCCAACAGTTCTTTGCATTGGGATCCAACAGTCTCTTCTTCTCCTCCTCCTCCCTCACGCCTCTCTCTTCTCTGCTGTATCTCATCGAGATCTCCGCCTTCGACCATCTCTCTCCTTTCTCTCCCATCTCACTCCGTTCAATTGACGGCGATTGCGATGTACTTTGCTTCATCGCTGCCAATACCACGGTTCCTTCTCTCTCCCTCCTTGTTTTTCTGAAATTTGTTTATAAAATTCCTGTGAATGTTTTTTTAGATTTTGATTTGAGTTTGGATTTGGTTATCCACTTAAGCTACAAAATTTAGCCTCGGATTTTGTTTCTTGTCAAACACAATAAATCGATTCATCTGTAGATTTATATGTTTTTAAAGATGGGTTTGAGGAATAGAATTAAGATTTAGTTAGATTTACCATTTGAAGTTCTACCAATTCTCTGGATTTGCTGCTATACAAATTACAAGTTTCACTGGTGGAACAGTTTACTTATTTTGAGTTGGTTGAAATTGAAAGAGTCTATTGCTCTGTAAAAACTGAGACTTTGGGGAATTATTACAAATTTAATTGCTCCGGCATGTGACACATATTGCACTGGAGTTGTTGAGGGAGAACAAGAACAAGTTTGAGCTCGTTGGTCTTGAAATGGATTTACCTGTCATTAGTATGAACAATACCTACCTTGTTTTAGTTCTTCTTTGATTCTTTTCATGTTTCCTAGAGACTAGAGTGAAAGTTTTGACCTTCGACATGGTGATTGATTCTTGCAGTGTTATCTGCGCATAGCGATCCAAAGTATGTGATGAAAGGAGTCAAGCACGGTGCATGCGACTATCTGCTCAAACTGGTTCGAATTGAGGAGCTCAAGAACATATGGCAACACATGGTGAGAAATAGCAAGTTTAAGAAGGTTCTGATGGTTTATCTACGCATGACAATCAACAGTTAATATAGTCTTTTATAGCTTTTATGTTTCTTGTTCATTTAGGAAGGCTTTTCTAAATACGTTATATATGTTCCTAAATGGTTCCTAAATACGTTTCATTTCCAGAAATGATCATTTTTCATCATTTGTATCTTTCTTTCTTTGTGTAGGCAAACAACAACACATGTTCTGATGCTTCATTTACGCATGAAAATCAACATTTAATATAGTCTTTTATAGTTTTTCTGTTTCTTGTTCATTTAGGAAGTCTTTCCTAAATACGTTATATATGTTCCTAAATGGTTCATAAATACGTAGAATGTTGATTTAGTAAGGCTTTCCTAAATACGTTATATATGTTCCTAAATACGTTTCATTTTCAGAAAGGATCTTTCATCATTTGTATCTTTCTTTCTTTGGGTAGGCAAACAACAACACATGTTCTGATGCTTCATTTACGCATGAAAATCAACAGTTAATATAGTCTTTTATAGTTTTTCTGTTTCTTGTTCATTTAGGAAGGCTTTCCTAAATACGTTACATATGTTCCTAAATGGTTCCTAAATACGTAGAATGTTGATTTAGGAAGGTTTTCTTAAATACATTATATATGTTCCTAAATGGTTCCTAAATATTTTAAGAGGTTTACAAAGCATTACTAACTGAAAAAACTGAAAAAAATTAGGCATCTATGATGTTAAGACCATACAGGATACCATAGTTAAATTTTGTTCATTTTCCTTGTAGATTAGAAACATGAAAACATCATGTGGAAACATAAAAAAAAAACGAGGATATATGATGAACAACACAAGATAAACTTACTTTTAGTTTAGTCCTAAAAAAAACCAGACTAAATGTTCTAAGATCATAAAGAAGAAGATTAAGTAACTATCCAACTAAATATTATTGATCAAACCAAAAACTATACAGTGTTCCATCCTCCTTTTACGATTTTTGACCAGTGCAAGAGCTTTCTCTATCAATCTACTAATGATATATAAAATTGTATAAAACTATATGCAATTGTATAAAAATTGAAGATTTGATTCGTTCCTTCTCCATCCTCTCCAACAACTTGAAGGCTTTCTCGAACTTGCCCTTGTTACAGAAACCGCGGATTAAGGGTGAAAAAGTCATCACATTAGGCCGAGATTTTTGTTTAGGAAATTCGTCGAGCAGCTGGTGTGCAGCATCCAGATTCATACTCTCGCACAGTCCTTTGATGAGTATATTCAAGCAACAAGCATCGATTTCCACACCATATAAAAAAACCAACAAAAAAACAATTAGAAGAGCCAATTTTTGAAAATTACAGCCAACCTTGGAGAGCACGTCCCGGTCTCGCAAATTGGAAGCAGAAAACGAAAGCTGCTCGATAAACGAAAGCAGTATCGATCAGCTCAGCATCCTACAGACATCGTTGACGCAGCCCCGTAATCTGAAGCTGTCGGAGAGTAAATGGAGAATCCCGTAGTTGGCAAAGAGAGTTGCGGCGACGAAGCTTGAAACCCAGTAGATTCAGATCTGCTTTTTTTTTAATTTCTTTTTCACTTTTTAATTTTTAGGATTTTTTAATTGTAAATAACAATAGAGGATAATTTAATTTTTTTCCCTTTTAATGAACGCTAGTTTTGAGATTTTCACAATTTGGTGTTAAATTATTAAACTTTAAATTTTTTGGTGCTATTTTATAGAATTGCCCTAATTTATTACATTTCTTTGTAATTTTCTCAGTTAGTTAATATACAAATATCTAAATAAAAATACGACACTTCATCACACTTTATTACAAACACAAATATTTGTATTTCTAATTGTATTTATGTCTATATATCAAAATATTACCGTCATATTTTGGTAAATACTTTGATTTTTTTATTAAAACACTTTTTACTAATTTGTTTTGCAAAGTCACGCAAAATGTTTTTTTTTTGTATTTTTTTTTTTAAGTTCACAATTCACACATGATTCCTAATACAAGAAATTTTAATGATGAGAAGTATATATACCATTATTTTAAACGTTTTTCTGTCATGCACGTTCTGAAAATACAACTAAATAAATATATAAAAATTCTCAAAAAAAAACTAAATAAATAAATTTTTATTGATCTACAAAAGTGTTCATGAATTTTCTTTAAAAACTATATTTAGCTAAATTATTACCACTGTTTTATAATTTTACTATTCCGCAATTTATTTAGTCTCCAACATACCACCCAAACCCATTGCACAATACATATAACATAATCACTTTTTAAACAGCGCAAGAAGTTTATAAATGTTTTAAGTTGTGACAAACGTCAAAAACGCAATATACCATTTTAAGTTTTTAACATTCAAAACTAAACACAGTTACCCAAAAATATAATCGAAGATAAAAATCCTCGCGTTCTCTTTCAGGAAGTGATGAAAATCTTATTATCCAATTTATGTTCTCTACTTTCAAAGCATGCAAAGGAAATAAAGAAAACAGAAGCATCGCAAAACATGATTAAGAGTCAAACTCTTCACTCCTTTAGTATTAGTATTGAGCAAAAGAACTCTCCTAAACAGAAAGACAGAGACAAATAAAATGACAAAGTACGCAAACAACAAACAGTGCAGCTAAGAATACTCTCGCAGCTAGTAGCTGAATCCGACGTGTTGCTGCTGTGGCGGTTGCTGTGGTGGTTGCTGGCCCGCCTGTTGCATCTGCTGGTACCCGCCAGGGTAACCTCCGTAATATGCATTAGGATCTTGCGGCATCGAGTATCCATAATGCTCCTGTCCTTGTCCATACCCGCTGTAATAATACTGACTCGGGTCCGCTGCCTGGAGAACCGATATAAACAAAACAGAAGGGAATAAAAGATTAACAAATCTTCTAAGTTTCCATCGACATTGCAAGTGGTTTCTTTCTATCATCTAATATCATAAGCAAAGGGAATCAATTACCTGTTTCCATGAAGGACTTCGGCCCCATGAAAGCCTGACGGTTGTTTCACCCAATTGCACTCCATTCAACATTCTAAGAGCTTCCTCTGCACAGCTTCTGAAAAACGAGGGATGATCACAAACACATGATTAAACTGTTATATTGATATTCCAAAGCCTATTATTATAGGGTCAAATGACAGAGTTTCCAGCAGCAGCAGCAGCAACAGCGCACTTACTTCTCGGAAAATTGAACGAATCCACAGCGCTTTCCGGCAGGTATTTTCACATGCACAATCTCACCATATTGCCCAAAGACATTCTTCAGATGATCATCCGTGACAGTGGGATCTAAGCCACCAACAAAAACCTGTACATAACTCAAAATGTGTCAGAAATTACCCGTTTGGAAGATAACCCAGCGGGACACATACAGTATATATGATTGGAGCATATAACCCACAGTTGTGTTATTTGGATCATTATCAGTTGGAACCCCTGAAGCAGCGCTCTGGTATGAATCTGCATTTACATGAAAAAAACATGGGTATAGTGATAGGAGTAAGTATCTGTAAAATCCACATGCAACAAAATAATTGGAAGAATTCGAGTGACCGATTTGCAGTCTCCTCTAAAATTCCCCACAAATGAAAGCAAATGTAAAGAAGGCATGAACACATAGCAACACCGCTCGAACTCCAAAAGGAGAAATAGTATTATCTGTCTGTTGACGACAAAATTGCAAAACATGTATATGAAGTCAAAGTCTGTCAATGATGTTAACAAGTATTTTCAATATGTAGAGGAGCTTGCTATTTGCGGGCAATAAGAAATGATATGAAGAGCCACAACCACAAAATATGATCAATTAGACAGCGACAATGACAATTGCTTCACGTTTCTCCCAAGACTTTCGGCTACTCAAGTAGAGTAGATCAAGGTGCTAACTAACAAGGTAGTGGAGCGACATCATTGAAATGCCTATATTAGGGACAAAGTAAAGAGGAATTGTAGCCAATACTTAAACAAATTATAACAATGCAGCTATTTCTCTGCTCACTACAGAAACTGCCACATCCAAGCCCATTATAAAAAATAATCAAACGAAATCTTTCTCACATATATGCTAAAATGACGTGAGAACTACTAACATCTAGACTCACAGAAGCGGTAGAAGGGAGCTTGATGTACAAATATATCAGTAAATCAAGTGACATATAAGAAGCAAAGTAGAGCCGAATGAAATAGAGAAGTAAATACGTAAGAGTTGATTTATGAAAAGTAACTGACCGAGAGCTAGAAAAAAAAAGATGTATTGAAAAGATAAATAGAAACCATAGCAGGGCTGAAGTGAAGGAAAAGGCTAATAAAGGACAACACATGAACTTTAAAACTGACCTAAGCATGGGCACTCAATAAGGGGATAACCATTTCAGCTGAAATCAGTTCCAGGCCTCAAGATGATAGAGAGCCTCTTGACTCCCTGCTTTGAAACAAACAGGATACAACAAGTGTGCTATAAGAGTTCTATGTTTGAAGATTCAACAGAATTTTACTGCGGCCTGAGCGGTAAATACAGGATGCGGCTTCAGAAAATTATATCAAATGATCAAGGCTTGACTAAACTGACGAACAAATCTAAATAATGGAGTTACACATCCTTTGCACAAGGCTGTGTAAACTACTCACATAGATACCACAGCACACAAATCTAAACAAATCATGGGAACGCAAAAGCATAGCAGTTCTAAAGGTAACATATCCTTCAGACCTGTGCATACCTCTTTGACCAGATACACCTTTTTTGCTAGCTGCTGGCCCGATTCTCATAGGTCTAGTTGAACAAGGAACACCGTTCATTTCCGTCATAGCACGTATCTGCTCACTCCCATCAGAAAACCTAACAAAACCATACCCCTTTGTACGCCCAGTGGCTCTGTCAATAACAACCTTTGCACCCTTAACTGAAGGATAAGAGGCTCTGAACGTCTCAAGTAAGATATAATCCGTAACATCAGCGGCCAGATCACCGACAAATATAGTGTAGTCCGGTGAATCATCCCGTTTATCTCCTGAACTCAAGGAGGCCCAGTTCAATCTAAAAAGCTGATCCGGGAGGCCCGGGATAGGAGTGCTGTTGTATGTTTGCAGAGCTCGTTCAGCAGCAGCATGAGATACAAACTCAATAAAACCGTAACCTTCAACCTGAGCGGTTTGCTTGTTCCGGATTACTTTAGCAGAGACAACCTGCGAAATACTGACAGTGTTAAACTAAACAAGACACATGACTCATTAACCCATTGTCGCAAAGAGAATACACATTAAAGTTGTTCGAACTTCACAAGTATTCCTATAAAATAGGAGAATTTGATCGTCATATCCCTCAAAATCCAATCTTTCAAACAGAAAACGAACAGTGATGAGAAGAGAGGAAATAGTGACACAAACAACTTATCAATTTAACCTTAATCTCATTCGAACAAACAAAAACCATCCAAAAGAGGTATTGAAACAACTTAGTGAAAATCCAATAGCAAAAAAACAGGATTTAAGAAGTTAAGTAATCAACAAGCATAAAACAAATCGAAACACCAATCTCAGAATATTATTACCTCTCCGGTATGAGCAAAACAACCGTAGAGGAAATTCTCATCCATCCAAAACTGCAAGTCCCCGATCCAAAGAGTCCGGATCTCGTCGGCGGTCATGGGCTGACTTGATGGCGGCGGCGCCGCTTGCGGATTCCACATCTGCGATGGAGCAGCTCCAGCCATCCCGTAAGGAGACGGTTGCTGGTAACCGTACTGCAATTGCGCAGACGGAGGAGGAACGTGATGCGGAAGAATACCTCCGGGTGGTGGCTGCTGCATCATGATCGGAGAAGAAGAAGAAGAAAGATTGAGAGAACTCTTTTGAATCCCCGACCGTAGAAAGTTGTGATGAGGAAGATAACAACTTATTTGCTACGATGTTTGTTGATGATGATAACCTTTCCAAAGGCGGAGGTTTGTATAAAACAAACATATATTAGTTTATGTTTTATTTTGGAAGTCATATTTGCATCGGATCCGTGGCGCAATGGTAGCGCGTCTGACTCCAGATCAGAAGGTTGCGTGTTCGATTCACGTCGGGTTCAAAACCCCGGTTTATACATGATCCTAACTTTTATTTTCTGTTGGTTGCTAAAATCATTTAGGATTCATGGGGACCGTCATTTTTGGTGACGGTTGATAAACATCAACGGCTGATTGAGTTCTTTACTATACGAACGGCTGTATGTGATTTGAGAAAACCTTTCAAATTAAATTTTAATTTCGTCAAACCCCTAACCGGTTTAAACCTGATCTCTCCACCGTCGTTTCCATTTCTTCTGAAACATCATGAGCCCTAGCAATGGCGTTTCTCTTGCGCATTCGAACATCGGAATCTCTCGTCCAGAACGTGATTCAATTCCGATTCGTATCTACCACTTTATCTATCCTCACACCGAACTCCAAGACCTCGCTCACTAGCAAGCAGAAGAAGAGCCGGGCTATTCTCTCCCTTCTCAAAACCGAGAAAAATCCGGATCGAATCCTCGAAATCTGCAGATCCGCTTCTATCACGCCTGATTACCACGTCGACCGTATCGCCTTCTCCGTCGCGGTCGTGACACTGGCGAGCGAGAAACACTTCGCCGCTGTGTCGCAGCTTCTCGACGGATTCATCCAGAACCAACCATATCCCAGATCCGAGAGTTTCGCTGTCCGCGCCATTGTTCTATACGGCCGAGCGAATATGGTCGATCGATCGTTAAAGACATTTCGTGACCTCGAGCAATACGAGATCCCAAGGACGGTGAAGTCTCTGAATGCTCTTCTTTTCGCTTGCTTGATGGCGAAGGATTACAATGAAGCGAAACGGGTCTACTTCGAAATGCCGAAGATCTATGGCATCGAACCTGATCTCGAAACGTATAATCGAATGATTAAAGTCTTGTGTGAATCCGGTTCAACGAGCTCATCATACTCCATTGTTGCAGAGATGGAGAGGAAATGGGTAAAGCCTACAGCTGCTAGCTTCGGTCTAATGATTGCTGGTTTTTACAAGGAGGACAAGTATGATGATGTGAGGAAAGTGTTGAGAATGATGAAGGGATTTGGGGTTCATGTAGGTGTTGCTACATACAACATCATGATTCATTGTTTGTGTAAAAGGAAGAAATCTGCAGAAGCAAAGGCATTGCTTGATGGGGTTATGTCTAGTAGGATGAGACCGAATTCTGTGACGTATTCCCATTTGATTCATGGGTTTTGCAGCGAGGAGAATTTGGATGAGGCGATGAATTTGTTCGAGGTCATGGTGGAGAGTGGATACAAGCCGGATAGTGAATGTTACTTCACCCTGATACAATGCTTGTGCAAAGGAGGAGACTTTGAGACGGCTTTGATCCTTTGTCAGGAGAGTATGGAGAAGAATTGGGTTCCGAGTTTCAGTGTCATGAAGTGGCTTGTTTTTGGACTAGCAAGTATTTCCAAGGTTGAAGAATCAAAGGAGCTCATTGCGCAAGTGAAACAGAAGTTTACCAGAAATGCTGACTTGTGGAATGAAGTTGAAGCTGAATTGCCTCAGTGAAACATGTGCTGGTCAAGTATAAATTTTCTCACTGAAAATTCTTGAACATGTTGTATGTAAATGTCCTATAACATTTTTTGAGTTGTTCAGTTTTGATCTGCAATAGTATTGATGACCACTCCAAGAAAAACAGTCTCGAGGATCCTGAACCATGGAGTCTCTCTTGAATCCAATATACAAAAATTTATATACTTTTTCTTAATTACAAGGAGAAAATAAAAGAAAAAGTTAACAAGTTAAAGCAAACCAAGAAAATAACATGAATTCAAATCAGATTCAAACGAATAAACAATACAATCCCACTCTGTTTATAAAATTCGAAAGTCAGACAATAACACATCAAAGAACAGAAACATTGAGCTCTTAACAATGCAACCTGCTTATTCTTCTTCTTGGAGCAACCACCGATTGTGCGGTCCATACCATAAGAGTAATATTCAAGTTTTTGGCACTCGTTATTCTCTCCCACAATGTAGAAGCTAACTGACTCGTTTTCGTAGTGACGAGCAGATAAAACAAGCTTACCATTGTTTTCAATGAAGCAACTTGACTCATATGCATAAAACATCGAAATTTCAGGTATAGCTACTGTCATCAGCATGTTCCATTGCTGCTGCTTCTTCACCCATATATGTATCCTACCTCTTAAGCAGGATTTATATAACAAAGAGAGTAGATCTCCACTGAAAATCCCTAATGAAAGAGGATCTCTAGGCTCGATTGGCTCAATGGATGGAGGAGGAACAAACAAATGTTCAAATCTCTCTTTTGAGAAATCGAAAGGTTATCTCATGGTTCCAGCTAAATCTCTTGCCCCATTGAAATACACTTGCTGCAAGTGTATCTCAATCGCGCAAGAGATCTAACAGGAAAGCAGGTTGCGTTTTGATTTTGATGGTTCAAAACCGTATTCTGTCTTTTAGATATGACAAATCGCTGCGATGACCTTCACTTTGCAAAACAATGCCAAAATGACCTTGTTTTAAAACTGATTTTATTATTTATTTTTTTTAAAACGAAAAAGGGGTAAATAACAAATTTGTCCCTGAAAGTTTAAAATATTTACGACCCAACCAGTATTTATCCACCCAAACCCACCCACCCTATTCGGATTAAGCCCCACCTGAAAACAATTGTTGAAAAAAAAAAAAAAAACCTAAAACTACGCTATTCAGAAACAACAAAAACCTGAATTCCCTTTCTTTTCCCACAAAAATCAAACGGAAACAATAACTTCCATTCATCTTCTCCGATTGATCCTCAGTAACTCCACGACTTTAATCTGGGCGATCCAAGCTCTTCTTTAATCGAAGCCCCTCGCGCTCTTCTTTAATCGAAGCCCATCGCGATTCCATCGAAACCCTAGGTAAATATTTTCGGGTAAATATCCTATGTTTCCGATGGATTGTTGTCGTTAATTTTTTAACTTTATTCTTCGGATCCTTATTCTTCTACTTGATCTTCCCCTTATCAGCAATGACTCGTACGGAAAAAGCAGGAAAGACTCGAAAACCTGTTTCCGGCGGTCCTCCTCCGACATTAGCGCAATTGCGCCAAATAGTGTCGAGTCGTGAAGAGCCAGTGGAAAAAGGAGTAGAAAAAGGGGAGAAAAGTGATGATGAGGCTGAAAGAAATGTGTCTTTGCATTCACATGATACTGACGAATCCACATCATCGGAGGGGGAGTCTGATACTCAACCCCAAGTCGATGCAACTAAGCGTCGTTCCCCTAATGTATTGGTATGTCTCGAAACCCTGATATTTTTTTGGGTTTGTATATGTAAAATTGGGAATACATAGTAGAAGTGGAACAACTAAGGAATACTGAGACTTCTAATGCAGGAGAACTCTGATGAGGTGGAGGAGAGGGAGGAGGAGACGGAGGATGTGGAAAAGGACTCTGATGAGGAGGCGGAGGATGTGGAAAAGGACTCTGATGAGGAGGCGGATGAGGAGTCTGTAATCCAAGCTATACCACCAGAGAATATGTTCTTTGAACCCTGTGAGTATAACATGGCCATAAAGCTGTCAAGAAGGTGCTATGTTGAGAAGGCAGTGAATACTTTGAAAGACGTGCTAGATGAAAGTGATTTGAGGTGGTTCAAAACGCACCCTCAGTTCAATCACTTCTTCCATATGTACTTGGAGGAAAACCATAAATCTATGGGTATGTGGATGCTCCTTCTACGCATGGTGTCATCAAGAAAGGAGAAAAAATGCTGGTTTGTAGTGAATGGGGTTCCCATACGGTATTCTCTGAGAGAGTTATGGCTTATTTCTGGTTTGAACTATCGTAGCTACCCAGAAAATTACCAAAGTTTAGGCGAGGATAGTAGTAAGTTTGTTAAGAAGCATTGTGGGAAAGGGAAGAAGAAAGTAACACTGAAGGATGTCGATGAAAAGATGGAGTCAATGAGAGGGAAACCTGGTAAAGGTAGGTTGAATATTGATGTGCTTTACTTCTTAGCCAACGTGATTGTTGGGAAGGCGAAGACAGGAGTTAATGCCCAAGGAGTAGAGCCATTCTTTCTTAGAGCGGCGAGTGATCTTGAGTTGTGTAAAACGTTTCCTTGGGGACGATTTGCATTTGATCAGAATATGAATGACATCCGTAAGCTAGTGGAAAATTTAGAGGGGGAAGTGCTTGAAGGTGCAAACAAAGTCTTTCCTAGTTTCATTCTTCCTATGGAGGTAAATATGCACAACTTAGTATTACTGGTATAACTATCTTTTAGCATTTGTTTAGTAATACATAATACATGATGTGTCATGTGTAGTTTTTGGCGTTTGAGGCAATTCCAGTTCTTGGAACAAGATGAAGTTGCACTACAAGAAATAACCCTATTACCGACGGCCAAATCCGTCGGTATCCCGTCGGAAATCGTAATTCCAGACGGATTTCCGACGGATAATAGCCATCGGTTTCATCTCCTCGGAAACAAGAATCCGTCGGAAATCCGTCGGAAATCCGTCGGATTCTATTTCCGACGGATTTCCGAGCACTTATCCGTCGGGCTTATTTCCGACGGATATCCGAGAACTTATCCGTCGGGGATAATTCCGACGGATTTCCGAGAACCTGTCCGTCGGGATAATGTCCGACGGATTTCCGAGGGACTCGGTTTGGAAGTCGGTTTAGGTCGGTTTGGTGATCGGTTTTAAACCAATCAAAAATCTGTGAGCCGTCGGAAATCCGTCGGAAATTTCCGACGGATTTAGTAAATATTTAAAAAAAAAAAATATTTACTAAATCATTATTTTAATTTTTTATTAAATAAAAATATATATAAAACGAAAATTTGAAATTAATTAATATTTAAAAAGTTTACTAAAAGTATTAGAAATTATTGGAAATTACAAAAAAAACAAATTCAAAAATCATCAGGAAAATCCGGAAACTTTGATCTGAAGAAATTCGCCATTTTGTCGCTCCGGGATTTCTGACTCAAGAGCGCGTCCTCCAAGGCCGTTACTTTCCCCTTCAGCTCTTCGTTTTGGCGGAAAACGTCTTCGTCCATCGGGAATCCAGCCGAAGAAGATGTGGATTGGGTCGCAATCTTTCTCAATCCTGGCCGACGAC
Source organism: Eutrema heterophyllum (assembly GCA_002933915.1). Taxonomy (NCBI): domain Eukaryota; kingdom Viridiplantae; phylum Streptophyta; class Magnoliopsida; order Brassicales; family Brassicaceae; genus Eutrema; species Eutrema heterophyllum. Next base: position 762,994 of record PKMM01046243.1, on the reverse strand, counting down.
CCTTTTTAACCGGTACCTCCTACAAAAAAAATAGATCTTATTAACAAATAATATTCTAAATTTAAATAACAATTAACAATTAATTAACAAATACTTACCCTGAGGACAAGGTCATTCATCTCGACCCGAGTGAGATCGTTGGAGTCGGAGAAGTCGCCGTCTTGCGATCTCTGGGTCAGGATCTCGTCGTGCACCCTCGTCACATTCTCGACGATCTCCCTAACGGCAGGATCTTGAATTTGGCCGGTCTTCTTGTTGGTGTGCGTCCTCTTCATCAATTTCAGATGATTCGGAACTTCACCGTCTTCCACCGTCTAAAAAAAATAATTAAAAACATTAATTACTAATAAACATATAAAAAAATGATATTTGTAAATAACCATTTCGATTAGAATACTAACCATTTCGATTTCCGTTTTCTTGAAACTCTTAGCGCCGTTGTTGTGGATTGCGATTCCCTTCCCTTCTCGATCACTCTTCCGGTTTTTCGAATTAGTCTGAGAAAGAGTTTCCGTCGCGGGCTCTTGCCAGTAAGGGATGTAGTCTTTCACACTTCCGCGTTCAAGCCTTTTGGCTTATCACCACCCTTTCTCCAGACTTGCTTCCACTCGTACATGTTCCGCGAGAATTGGGTGCCCGCCTCCTTAAGAAATTCGGTCTCCACTGTTTTCGTGATCCGTGGATTCCAATTAAACTCTTGCTACAAAACAAATATAAATAAATATGTTAAATAAATTGAATAAATTAAATATATTACAAAAACTAAAGAAACTAAAACTTACCGCAAATGTTCGAAACCAAATATGTTTTTCGTCGGTCGGAACATCCGAAAATTTCTTGTGCGGTTTGTCGAGGATGGAGTGCAACATCCTCAGAACCGACTTGCTGATTCCATTCCCGGATATTCCAAACCTATAAAAAACAAACAAACGATATATAAAAATCGTTAATAAAAAAATACAATTATTTATTAGAAAGAGAAGAAACATATTACCAAGTAGATCCCGGAATGTGGAGTTTCGGATCGAGAAATGTCAGTAATTCCCGTCCTGGTTGTTGAACTAGCTCCTCAACGGTCATGATCGGAGGAGGAGCTACACTCTCACTATCCGGAACAGGCGGTGGAAGAGGCACGGGATGCGGTATAGTGCTCGGGCTCGGAGTAGCAGAATTGCTCCTCCGCCCAACTTGCCTCGATCCGCCAGCACGATCTTGATCGAATTGACTGTAAGACCTAGAAGAATAAAAACATAAAAACAGAATCATTTAAAAAGAAACTTAGAAATCATAAATTTTTTCCTTAAAAATCAATATATTTTCCAAAAATAACATTTTAAATAAATTTTAAAAATATAAATTTTAAAAATGTAATTTTTGAAAACGTTTTTTATAAAAAATATATTATAAAAACCTTTTATACATTAATATTTAAAAATATTTATTTATAAAAACGTTTTATAAATCAATATTTATACATATATTATCAACANATTTATTTATAAAAAACGTGTTTATAAAAACGTTTTTAATATATATATATATAGATATATATATATAAAACGTTTTTCGTAAATATAATTTAGAAATCTATTTACAAATCTATCACAAATCTAACAATCTAATTCTATCACAAATTCATCAAAAATTTATCACAAATTCAATAAAAATTCAACCAAATCTATCACAAATTCAACATTTAATCAAAAATTCCAACTATCTATCAACCTAATTCTAATTCCAACTCTCTAATTCTAATTCAATTAACTAAAAAAAAAAAGACTTACATTGTTCTTGAGAGGAAGAAACCGGCGAGGAGGAGGTCCGGCGAGGGGGAGGTCCGACGAGGAGGAGAGAAGGCGACCAGCGAGGAGGAGAGGCGACCGGCGAGGAGGAGAGGAGGCAACTGGCGAGGAGGAGGAGGCGACGGTGGGCTGGGCGGTCGGCGGCGAGAATGATTAGGAGAAGAGGGGAGATGAGAGGTGAAGAGAGGAGAGGAGAAGTGAGGAGATTCGCGCAGAGAGAGAGGAGAAGAAGAGATTCGCGGAGAGAGAGAGAGGAGAGGAGGAAGAAGAAGACGAGTCGGCCAATATAATTACAGATTTCCGACGGATCCTTTCCCTCGGGAATCCGTCGGAAATCAAATTTAATTAACCGCTTCGGTTTCAATCATTTTCGTTTGGCGGTTCAGGTTCCTGGGTAAAATTTCATTAACCGTCGGAAATCCGTCGGAAATTCCATGGAATCTCATTGGCCAGTCAACGCATACGATTTGGTCTTGTAAATATCTAACCCGTCGGAAATAGATTTAATGATATATAACCGATATGGTTACATACTAAAAAGAAAAACTTTTGAAAAGGAAATTAAACAAGTTGTTTTAGAGTTTGAAACAATCGATCGATGAACGAGTTTAAGTTTTCATAAAAACACATAGAACATATAAGTACACTTATGTGTTCGTTGATGGTTTTAATTAAAAAACTTAAAATCTTTGAATCTGAAAAACATTTTCGAAAAATGGTTTATGGTTTATGGTTTTAGCCGAGGAAAACTTGCCCGGCATCAGTTTTAGCCGGGAGTTTCGAGATTTCCTCGGCTAAAACCATAAACCGTCGGAAATCCCTCGGAAATTTCCGACGGATTATGGTTTTAGCCGAGGAAAACTTGCCCGGTATCAGTTTTAGCCGGGAGTTTCGAGATTTCCTCGGCTAAAACCATAATCCGTCGGAAATCCATCGGAAATTTCCGAGGGATTTCCGACGGTTTATGGTTTTAGCCGAGGAAAACTGAATCTCCCGGCTAAAACTTGCCCGGTATCAGTTTTAGCCGGGAATGTAGAGATTTCCTCGGCTAAAAATATAATCCGTCGGAAATCCCTCTGAAATTTCCGACGGATTTCCGACGGATTATTGTTTTAGCCGAGGAAATCTCTAAATGTCTCGGCTAAAACTGATAAACCGTCGGAAATCCCTCGGACATTTCCGATCGATTTCCGAGGAAACATATATTCGTCGGTAATTCCTCGGAATGCCGTCGGAATATTCCGACCGATTTCCGATCATTTAAAGTCGGTCGAAATAACCTCGGGAATTCGTCGGTTTGCCGTCGTAAATTTCCGACGGTGTTAAACCCGTCGGAAAAGCCGTCGGATTTCCGCTTGTTTTCTTGTAGTGTTATGAGGCCACTTGGTTCGTAGCTTCGGAATTCGAAAAGCAATATCCTTCGAGGACAAGTTGCATCTCATAGGAGAGGGGGTAATTATAGGTTCCGTAAGGTATACGTGAGGAAGAGGAGAAGAGAGTTAAACGGAATAGAAGAAGAAGAAAAGTCAACAGTATCAGTTGACCAGGAAAGACTCTAATTGGCCATGAGGGTTAACGTTCTTCGTTTTACTTTAAATAAGACTTGTGCATGTTTTGTAAAGCTCATTCATTCACTGTAACAAACTTTGTGAGACAATTGTGAGTCTTGTTTGGGTCATTCGACATGAGAATGATCTAGTGGATGTCTCTCTTAGTCTCTTTCATATATCAATATACATTGAAAGTTTTACAGAGAGTTTACAATTTCAATCTTATCAAATTAGTGGATTGAATACGCGAACTTCAGATATAATCAAATTGATTATTGTTTGGAAAAGATTATTGGATTTTTAATTTTTAAATTTTTAATTTAGGATTAGTAATCTATTATTTAATTTCTTTAATCTAAATGAAAAACTTTTAAAAAAAAATAATTTCCTTATTTTATTAACTTACATTTTGGATAAAATTAAATTTTCTATTTTATTTTTTTTGTTTAGTAACTTCATCTTTTATGACTATAAATCGGTTATAAATTTTTAAAAATATATTTTTTTAAATGAGTTTTGGCTATTATGATAAATTTACATTTTCTATTTTCCTTTTTATTTAGTAATTTTACTTTTTAGGATTATGAATTGATTATAAATGTTTTTTTGTGTTAAACTTTATTTTATTGTTAATATTATGTGGTAAAATCTAATTGAAATTTTTTTTACACGTCAAAATCTTATCGATTATCTTGACACATGCCGAAATCATGTGAATTAACAATTTTGAAACATTCAGTTTTATATAATAAGATTATATGGAATTTGAAAATTATATGGTTGACATGAGATGCAAGCTCTGTAATCAAAACAGGGAAACTATAAACCACGTGCTTTTTGAATGTGATACGTCTCAACAAAAGCTGGGATTAGCAAACATACCATCTCCGACAGGTGGATTCTCAGATGTTCTTAGCGACAATATGGCCTTTAGTCTGAACCTAATGGAAGATTAAGGGATTAGTGCTTTACGCTAAGAAACAAGAAGTGCTGAGCTATTTGGTACAAAAAGCTATTGATGACGGGAAGATATGGAGAGAGCTAAATAAACAAATTCTCCAAGAGAATCAAAGTGGAATGGCTCCTAGAGCTTTACAGGACCGATGGCAGCCTCCACCTCACGGAATAGTCAAATGCAATGTGAATTCAAGCTGGAGAAATTCAGTACTTCACAGTGGAGGAGCGTGGTTGGCTAAGGATCACAGTGGCTCAGTCCTGTTTCACGCCAGATATGCCTTCACTTGCTCTCCAAACGTATAATCGCTGAGATGCGCTCAATCGTATGGGCCTTGAGAAGCTTACGAGATCTCCATTTCAGTGAGGTCTGGATCGGAACAGATTGTCAAGCGGTGGTAGATGTGATATCTAAAACCTTCTGAATGGCCAAGGTATCGCTACCTAATTTCACAATTTAAGTCCACTGCCTCGGAGTTTATGCGATGCTCTTTCGAGATGGAAACAATGAATTCCAACTCCACCGCTCGAGAAATTGCGAAAAGCGTCAACAGAGATGGATGCTTTCAGTCATATCTTGCGATGGGAGGCCCGACTTGGCTTCACAATTGTCTGAATAGAGAGGCAATGGCCTAATTTGGAAACGTGTGAGAGACGTTGAGTTAGCATCTAGGAATCCTTTTTATTAGGAGGTTGATGCTGTTTATCTTATGGTTTTCTTTATTTCAGAGTTTGCGCATTCAAAGTACTCTGTATTGTTTTCTTGACTCTTTCTTGAATGAATTTCCCGAGAAAAAAAATGGTATCTATATTATTAAAACAATGGAGCATTTTGTGTCCAAAATGTACGTATTTGTATAGATATTTTTATAATTTATCTGGATTTATTAAACATGTGGTCAAACAAGTTAATTTGGTGCAATATTAATGAAAAAGTGCATTTTATTTTATATTTAAATTTAGTTCCGAAAATTTAGATATTAATTTAGATTACTTTGTCTTTTTTTAAATATAAGATTAGATTATTTGGCAAAAATCACAAAAATCAGTTGTTATTGTATTTTTACAAAAATAATAACCATATTAATTTATATTTAATTTCAATATTCTAATTTAAATAATATTCTTATAATAACGCATATGATAAACATATATTTATAAAGATAGTTTTTCATTATGTATACCAATATTTTTTTTAGTTTTTACGAATATTCTGTATATACCAAAATACGAATAAATATACAATATTAAGGACTATACTTATATTAGATTTCTAATGAAAAAAAGAATAATTTAATTCGAAAATGTGGTATAAACATTAAAACACATATTGCACACCAAATCAACCAAATATTATTTTATCACTAAAAATTTAAGAATTACAAATTCAACGTATTTGAATCGATAACACTTAAATTATGTCTTATTTTTCATTTTACGCTTTGTACATTACAAAATTTAATTATAAAAAACTTTACTCGGTGTATGTACTATATACAGTATCTAGTTCTCTATTAAAAAAAACGAAACAATCTAAAACATTTTGAAAAATCAGCCATCTACTGTATCTTTTCAGTAATTAAGTTTGACTCCAACCCGCCGGTCAAGCACCTGTTTGTTGGAAAGTTTGGTTTCATCGGTTCATCAAATTGATAACCGAGAAAACGGTTCACCTTAACCGTCTCCAATTATCCCTGCTAACCATTCAAACCAAAAAAGTCATGATTCCTCATCAAACCTCGAATCTCTTTAACCTTATCATCACCAAATTTCAAAATCGAGGCTATGGAGTCATACAAAACCCTAGAAATCGTTCGCAAGAACACAGATTCGTCCGTGTTTCACCTCATCCTCAACAGGCCATCACAGCTCAACGCTTTATCCCTCGATTTCTTCGTCGAATTCTCCGGGGCTATATCATCTCTCGACCAAAACCCAGATGTCTCCGTCATCGTCCTCTCCGGCGCCGGAAAACACTTCTGCTCCGGCATGGATCTCAATTCCCTTTCTTCAATCTCGGAACGATCCGCTTCAAGTGAAAGAGGACGCTCGAGTGAGCGGTTACGCCGAAGGATCAAATCGATGCAAGCGGCGATCACGGCCGTAGAACAGTGCCGGAAACCTGTTATCGCCGCTATACACGGCGCGTGTATCGGAGGCGGTGTTGATCTCGTCACCGCTTGTGACATTAGGTATTGCTCCGAGGACGCTTTCTTCTCGATCAAGGAGGTTGATCTCGCGATCGTCGCGGATTTAGGTACGCTCCAACGATTGCCGAGCATCGTCGGGCACGCGAACGCCATGGATTTGGCGTTAACGGCTCGACGATTCTCTGGACGTGAAGCGAAGGATCTTGGTCTTGTTTCTCAGGTTTTTGGATCTAAGTCGGATCTGGATAAAGCCGTAACCATGATCGCCGAAGGTAATCACCTTTTTCAATATAAGACGGGGCTTGATGGGTGCGGTGGCAGAGGCGGAATAATATTGATACTATTCCGCCTGCACCGATCCCAAAATGCCCACGCCTAATTTTCTCGGAATTCATTCATTATCAATCTAATGCCCGGAATGGAGACAGTGGGGATGCGTGGGATATATGTTGCACCCATCCCGCCTAGCACTGTATCTATTAGGAGCCTAATTTTCTCGGAATTCATTCATTTTTGTATCTAATCAGTGGTGATTTTTGCTGGATTTGCTTCAATTTGATTCTGGAATGAGAATCAGAGTTATCAATTTTCCAGGAATAGCAGGCAAGTCTCCTCTTGCTGTGACAGGGACAAAGGCAGTGTTATTAAGAAGCAGAGAGATGAGCGTAGAACAAGGCCTTGACTACGTAGCAACTTGGAACTCGGCAATGCTTATATCAGACGATCTCAACGAAGCTGTCTCTGCTCAGTTGATGAAAAGACAACCTCGTTTCGCAAAACTGTGACAAGAGTCTCACTTGCTTCTTGCTAAAGACCACTACACCGGTAACAAAACAATAAGATCTTTCTTGTGAAAGAACTTTAACTACTGTTATATAGTTTCTACAACAGCTGGAATAACCTGATTTGGGTTTGAAGAAAGATATAATAGTTCCTTAATTACGAATTAAAACTGCGTATAAATGGTCATCACATGAGGATTTGATTAGTACTGTGAACATTGCAACACAGTCTTTTGCTAAATGCTAGACCTCTCTATTATGCGGTTTGTTTCTTAAAACAGGATTCATCAATGTTCATTAGTTTCTGTGTCTTCTCTCCATTCCTTTCTCATGATATCAAGAACTTGCGAGTATTAGTGATATGAGCATCAAACGGATTCAAATCAAGTGTCTCGATCGTTCAATCAATCCTGATCAAGTCACTCGAAATTCCTAACTTGGCCACTCAATCATTTCCAATTGATCATCCCTTACATGATGGCTAAGTCTATTGAACATTCGGATTGCCATTGACCGAAGATCCTCTTTGATTAGATTTTGGTCATCGCCCTCGATCCAATTTAGTATGATCACCCCAACGGTCTATACATGTTCGAGTGTGTTAAACTGGATCACCGTCCATCCGCGATTCAGTCCATGATCTACTTTGATCAATAAACCTATGCGAGTATAAGTTTGTATTATAAAACATACAAATTGCAAGCAATTATTTTCACAGTTATCTGTTTAAAGCTTCATTACGTACAAAACAATATAATGAGAAATGGACAAAAAAAAACCCCCATCTTATTCTGACAGGAAAGACTACAAGAACAAGAATCAAGAATTTACGGATACATACAAAACGTATCATAAATGCTTAAAATTTACGAGAACCGATTGATTGAAGTATTTCATCACTAAATCCGACGTTAAAATTGGGAGACCAACATAAAGAAGATGGAGAAAGGGATGGTGAACTAGTCCAAGAAGAAGAGCACGATGAGGAAGTGTAAGACGATAATGAAGACCAAGAAGCTGCCAAAACACCGTCTCTGGTCGGAGTATTTTTCATTGCCGGAGCCACCACATCTTCTAGAAGCCCTTGTCGACGCCGGCACTGATCAACTGAGAAAAACAATTCATCTTCGAGGTTTGGCGGTGTGTTTTCTTGGGCCTCATAGGCCGGAGGATTTTGGTTGGTGGGTTCGACTAGTTGGGTTTGTTTGCGTTCTTCTTGGGTTTGAGATTTTTGGTTGTTTTCAAAATGGGGCTTACATTGAGCATCGTGTTTAAGTATTTTGGCCTTTTTATTGGGCCCATGCGTTCTATTGGGTAAGAAGAAAGGGTAAGTGAAGTGCAAGTGGAAACCCTCGTAGGTGATGATATATGTGTTAGGCTCATCAATTGATCTCTCCACTTGCTTCTTTGCATTGCAAATTGGGTTTGTGCACTTGTAATAACTCCTACAGATCAAATAGTAGTAACATTAGGCTTGTGACCAAAAATATATACATTATACAGATTCGACAAGCCGATTTTAATATCGGTTTCCCCGAACCAAAGAAGTTCAATTTATCTTATGAGATATCATCATAGATCATTCTAGATCCTTCTATAGTACGTATACGTACGATTCCTGAAACGGAGTATGTATATGCCTACCTTGGGTTAGGGCTATTTTTGATGGATTTTTGACCATATTTTCTCCATTTGTATCCATCATCATTCATCCCATTACAATTGCTCTTCACTTTTAATGTGTACCTATCCGCCTTGCTTAAAGTACCCCTTTCCAATATTGGAACCCTTTATAATAATGAATATGAATAAACAAGAGACTCATATGAGTAAATTTTATTGAAGGCTGATATTTTAAAGTAATAGGAGGTCTTGAAATTGAAAAAAGTTGTCTGTATATTACGTTGATCCGGAGATTTGTCGGACTGGGTCGGTTAGGGGTTCGACCACGGCCAAAGCGTTTGCGACATCTTGGATTCTTGGACCGGAGTAAAGCGTTGATGAGACTAACTTGTTGGTGATGGAATCTTCATTTGGCATGAGTCTAAAATGTTGTTCTTGAGGTAGAAGAGGTGGCTCTTTAACGAAAAGCTCGTCAACGGCTTTGTTTCCATACCTTCTCGTCCACTCAGAAAGTTCTTCTTCTACCATTTGAGTATGGGAACAAGATAACACATACGAGCAGGTAAAAGGGATAAATAGAGAGAGAGAGAGAGAGAGAGAGAGAGAGAGAGAGAGAGAGAGAGAGAGAGAGATTCTTTGTTGTTTTAAGATAAAAAAAGGAAGTGTGTTTGAATTTATATTCAAATTTTCTTGACGGCTCTATAATAATTTTACATATATAATACTAAAATGAATAGTCTCGGTATACTTTGTGTTTAATAATTTGTTTTGTTGATTTGTAATACATTGTTGAGTTAAAAATGATCAATTCAATTGTTTTTCTCTTATAACTAATAATTAGGATTTGGATCCGCGCCGTGTGTCTAAATATATTTGAAAACGAAAACAAAAAGTTTAGAGATATCAAAGACGACTAAAGGCTACTAACTCAGATTGAAAAAGTATCAAAGACGAAATTTAAAGGTCACATGATAAAATGGTTTTAAAAAGTAATCATGTTACATGTTATGATCCTTGGTCTAACTAATATACGGATGTCGGTTCAAAACCTCGTAATCCTAAAATAATAACAATAATAATCATTATAGTCGTATAACATAAACCATACTTTAGAACAAGATATATTATATGTATAAATATTTGTGAATAACATTGTATTATATAAGTATATTCGGATTATTACGATGCATTTGAAAATATTTTTTTTAAAAAGATAAGGCAATAATGCATATTTTGGCATGTTTGAACTTGCGACAACCTATAACACTACCATTATATGGGTCATCTTATCATTAAAATTTTTTTTTGGTAATGTCCACATATTTCATGAATCAACCGTCGTGGCTAACTTTGTAAGCTTATATCTTAGGCCCCATAACATTTATAAATCGAGTTTTTTTTTTGTTGCTATGTGGCTTTGACTTTGTGACGTAAAGACAAAAACATAGTGTGACTAGGTAGTGGACAGAAAAACGTTTTTGGGTTGACTTAGTGGTTTAGGTTTTGTCGTCTCTTCTATGGAGGAATTGATTTTGGATTTTTCCTTCTCAAACCATTTAACAAAGTCAACCATGTATAGTTTTTCTATGGGAAAATTTCATAAAAATACACCAACTAAATTTTTATTACCATTTTAGTACACAAAATTTTTTCAGCTCCAACAAAATACATTATCTAATTTTTTTTCCATTATAATACCCCAACTTTTAAATAGTACCCAACTTAACGCCACCAAATTGTATTAAAAAATATTAATATTTAAATAGTATATTATATTAATTTTAATATTTCGAAAAATAAAGAAAAATTCCAAAAAATCCAAAAAGTTCAAAAATTTTATAATATCTTTTGGGGATAAATAATTTCCCTTATGACAGACGAATCACAGGATGACACGTATCATTGTAGAGTATATGGCCACTTATCCTAAAGGTGCACCACTAAGAGAGGGTGCGGTTACGAGGCTAGGTGGTCGAACGTTAGGACAAGTTAAGACAAGTCATGAGCCACCACCTTTTCCCAAAACCATTTTCGAATAACGGGAGTGGGAAGTAAGGAGATGAGTGGCCCCGAAATGATAAGGAGTCACCTTTTCCCAAAACCATTCTCGAATAGTGGGAGTGGGAAGTAAAGAGATGAGTGATTCAGACAAGAACAAGTTGACACCCCGACTACAACAATATAAACCGGGCAGCAATGCCCGAAAAGGTAAGGTCTCAATCATCCGGATAGTAATACCCGAGAAGGTAAGAACAACCCGATATCCCTTATAAGGTTAACGGAAAAGGTAAAGGGTAACTCGCTATACCCGGGATTATGTTTAAATTTTCCTCCAACTACACTTTGATATAAGTTGACTCTCGTACTGAACCCATAGCTGGCCAATTTTGGTTTATATGACAGGTGAAAGCGACTATTTACTGTTCATGGGGAAGATAAAGGCATGGACGCTCAGAGCGCTTGACAGCGTATAAACCGCCGAAGTAGTACGGAATCGGCGTGGTGCCCACGCCTCAGAATAACCTTGTCGGAGCGCAGACGTAAACGACAAAGGAGGTATGTAGAAAAGCACTCAAGTATCTCATACATGACCTGACGAAGGATCCATGATTCGACCCGACAGAATAAGCGCAACCCGATATACAAGCCCGAGTCAGGTATTCCTATAAATAAGACACTCACTCCCTGGAGAGAGGGGATCAGAAATTTTTGCTCTCAAACAGAGAACTCTCACAAACACTTAGCTTTTCTTAACTTCCGAGACTTAGTCTCATCTCAATTCCAAGGGATATTCGGTCTTGTGGCTGGAATATTCCGTTTATCTTCAAACTTCCGATACACCTTCACTCAAAACTGTCCATATACTCCGCGGATCCATCCTTCCTCAGGAACCATAGTCACCATAAATCTATTTCTTTCACGTTTTCCGACTCTTTCCCGTTTCGGACGCCAAACTTTGTGGTCTTCTTTATATGTTTCTGACTTGAGTGTCGGAGAGTCATCGAAAAACACACATTCATCATGTTTTCCGACCTATGACCTCGCTTGCTTTGTGGTGCATGAGATTAGCCCCTAAGTGAACGGAAAACCCCGAAACAATATCTAAAAATTAGTTTTAAAAAATAGAATTTAAAATTTAAGATCAAGAAATATAAAAATATAAAATTATGCTATATTTTTATTTTTGATGTAAAAATTGAGGAACTTAGGATAAAATTGAGGAATTTAAGATAAAATATAAGAACAAGATTCATTAAAATATATATTTTTAAGCTTCAAAAATATATTCTAATGTATGCCGTTCCTATATTTCATTCAAAATTATAGAGAATTTTTGAGAAATTTCTAATTTTATTATACCACTTTTCAAAAATACCAGTAAAAATATTTTATTATTAAAAATACTACTTTTTATTAGTTCAGAAAATTTAGCCTTTTAACAAAACAAATTTGTATCAAAATATATAGTTTGATAAATATCATTCGTATATTTTATCCTAAATCCTGAATTTTTACATCAAAAATAAAAATTTATATTTTATATTTCTTTATCTTAAATTTTAAATTGAATTTTTAAATAATGTTTAGATTTGTTCTGAAATTTTTGGAATTTTTCTTTATCTTTTGGAAATTTAATATAATTTACTATTTAAATATTAATATTTTTTAATAAAAAAAATCAAAAGTTAAAGGAAGTTAACTTTCCGTTAAGTTCGTGTTGTTAAATGGGTACTGTTTAAAAGTTGGTATATTATAATGGAAAAGTTAGTTGATGTATATTTCTAGGAGTGAACAAAATTTGTGTATTAAAATGGTAATAGAAATTTAGTTGGTGTATTTTTATGAAATTTTTTCTTTTCTATTTGCACTGATTATTAATTTTTATAGACAGAGCCGTCTATAATGTAAAAATTTAGAATCATTTTTCTACGGTTTATTTATGAGAATATTTTTTTTAAAAGCCTATATTATTTTGTTTTTATTGTAATTTGGGAGCCATCTGTAATATAGAAGCTTAAAATAAAAGACACTTTTTTGTTATTCCATTATGAGACCTTTTTCGAAGTTAGAAACTAAATAAAGAATAAACTGATATTTGTAACAAAACTATAGTTGAGGATTCTTTGTAACAAAACTATTTTAAAAATAGAGAGTACCAATTAAGTTCACTGCGTTGCATGACTACAATTGAGGATTCTTTGTTGATGGTGTTCTTGGAACATAAATTTTTGATTTGAGAGCTTTTTGTCAATGTAGATCATGATCTACTTTGGAATCTCAATTCGTATTTGGTTTTATAAGGAAGATGGTTATTTCTGGAATCAATCCAAGCATGGATTGATATTTGATACTCACTATTTTAATGTTTGATACTCTCTATTTTAATAAGAAGTAGAATCATTGTCGCTTCCTCATTGCATCCACAATAACTTTGGATGCATCAGCCATATGTTGAGTGACTTGAGTCTATTGCAAATACTAAGTCAATTGTGCATCTCTATGTTTATTGGACCTCTCCTCCAACTCTCTCTTCTTCTCTCATCCACTTCTGCCTCTAATAGTTTAGTCACACTCCATACTTCTAAATTTCTAATCCAAAACAAAAATCCGCGCCTTTGTCTTCATGAAGGACACTACACGTCCCACATTCTTCAATTCTTTATTTAAGAGTCATGTTGGAAGACAATATCTCTGTTTCAGGCTTCACAATAACAACCTGAGACTTGAAACCAGAATCTGCCTGCCAACATGACTTGCAGAAAAAAAAAGAATGAAGAATGCGGGAAGTGCAGTGTATGTATACGAGGAGAAAGTTTGAAATCCATAGATGCGCACAATTGACTTTGCAATTGCAAGAGACTCGGTTCATGGTTGATGCAACCAAGGGAATTGTAGATACATTGATCACTAGGTGACCACCCACGTTAGGCTCCAGATTTTTTTGAGGTTGTGTGAGCATACCAAAACATGTTCTAATGTAGAGATAAAAAGAAAAAAAATTAGCCGGCAAGGTGGAATGTGAGATTGTCATTACCTAACAAATGAGTGTAGGCTTCTTCAAAAAGACTTTGGAGGTCCTGCTGAAACCTGAAGCCAAAACAGAAGCTTAAGTTGCATTCTGAACATTTATGTCTCTCAGGTTGTTGCTGTGAACAAGCCTCAAAACTAGCTATTACCTCCATTTTCCTCACTATCATAGATTGTCATTACCGAACAATGAGTGTAGGCTTCTTCCAAAAGACTTTGAAGGTTCTGCTGAAACACTAAGCCAAAACAGAAGCTTAAGTTAGATTCTGAACCTACTAAAATCAAATAACATAAACTCCAAAACCAAAGCCAGTAATAGAAAAAATTAAGAGAGCATTATAACTTACAATTTATAAAACTCACATAGTATCAACATTTAAAACAAAACCTAAACCTTCTTTGAATTCTTTATCTGTGAGTCATGTTGGCATGAAACTCTGTTTCAGGCTTGTTCACAGCAACGGCCTGAGACATAAACTCGAACCAGCTTTATGTCTCTCAGGTTGTTGCTGTGAACAAACCTAAAAACTAGCTATTACCTTCATTGTCCTCACTATCATAGCTAGTTTTCTTCAAATTCAAATCAAGAATCTTTGTTTCCAAATTCTTCCCAGCAAGAGCCTGAGACAGAGAATCTTGCTGTGAAAGGTTTAGCTTCATAATCTCTTAAAGATAGGTCTCATGCTGTTGACATGAACAATTTGGAAACCAGAGAAATCTTTCTTCGAGCATCAGAACCCTTCTCCTTCCATCATTTATAAGACCCTATTGAATTTAGCAAGAAAAGAATAAAAGATAAGAACCCTAAACTCGTATAAAAACATTACTCTACTTCGAATCTGAAATCAAGCAAGAAAATAGAGACCACACAACAATGAAACTTATAACTTTCGAAACTAACCATGTTCAACGGCGATGCCCTTGAGCCGCTTAGGGGAAAACATCAACGACGTCGGCAACTTCACACGCGAATACAAACTGCCAACAAACACACTAAGAGAAAGCCTTCTCCTCTTATCGGCCGAGACTCGTCATTTAAAGGAAAAACTCGATCTTCAACGATGTGTTAGAACCGAAACTCCTCGCATCTTCAGAGGGAAGTGCAAAATTTAGTAGGTTAGAATGCGGCCAAGACCTAGGGGCGGCTCAATATTAATAGAAGTTTAGGGAATATTGATCGATTAGTCTTGTATCATTAAATTTCTCACGCACAATAATTTATTTTTACTGTCTATCGTTAATTGAAATGGCTGTTTTCTTGTGTGATAAGTAACACAATTTTTGTGCCATTTTCAGATATTTCGTCACTTTCTTTTCCAATAATGCATTAATGATGGAATATTGATCGATTAGTCTTGTATCATGAAATAGAGGTGCTGAATTTAGGGAAATAAAACGTGTAGAAATTGGGAAAGTGAATACATTAATTTAGTCAATATGAGTTTAATGGAACAATAAATCAAAACAAGTACCAATGATAAGCTGTCAAAGGAGATGAACAACATAATCAACAAACGATACATAGAGTCGTATATATAGTTAACGTTAACGTTAACGTTAGTTGGGCTGATCCATTAAAATCGAAGTTAAGAAGAAAAAGAATAGAGAAAAGATAGAGTGGGAGATAGTAAACGTTGCGATGGTTTGATTCATAAATGTTATAAGAAAAAAATGAGAGACAGTCTGAAGAGGAATTCGATTTAATGGTTGATGTAGTGACTTTGTTTTAGGATTCTAGACGATTGGCGCCATAACGAAGAAGTCATGGTTACTCTCTGCTTTCTTGTGAGCAACTATGGCTTCTTCGTTATGGCTTTAAACATGTGGAATGCTTTAACAAAGTCTCTACATACATTTTCGAATTCTTCTTTCGTTATGCATGTGACTATCTCTCTTCTAGGGCTGCCCATGTTATTAAATTGGAAACATTGGCCTAGGGCCCAATTTTTAAAATCATTATGGAGAGTTTATTTTGTTTTAAAAAAAATAAATATNTGCCAAAGAATGAATGAGCATTGAATGTTTATGCATCACTAGTAAATTGTCTTGATGGTTAGATAATGGTGATTTATGATGATCTTGGATAGTTCTTTCACTTAGGTTCTTAGGTTGATTCTTAATGTTAGATTTGACTTGATAAACCAAAGTTTAGAACTGCACCTAGATTAGGTAATTCTAGTTTGGCGTGACAAACCAAACTAGAGTTACACCCTAGGATTTTTGGTCTCATCCCATGCATTAGGGATAGATTCGAGTAAACGGTGTTAGTGCTAGATTAGGCTTGTTCATTTGATTTTTGAACTTAGGCATTTCACACCCGAAATGAGTTAGATGAATTGCTTGAACAAAACATTTTATGAGCTTTACATATTATGCACAATTGGCCATTGTAGTTTAGTGTGTTTAGTGAACAAAATGGACTTGTGATTAATGCTCATCAATTATCTTTGATTGCAAAAGGAAGTTTATGATAATCGAGTAATCG
This sequence comes from Eutrema heterophyllum, assembly GCA_002933915.1. Taxonomy (NCBI): domain Eukaryota; kingdom Viridiplantae; phylum Streptophyta; class Magnoliopsida; order Brassicales; family Brassicaceae; genus Eutrema; species Eutrema heterophyllum. The sequence continues at coordinate 746,620 of PKMM01046243.1, read as the reverse complement.
ATGAAGAGATTAATACCACGTGAGTGGATTAGTTTTATGTTTGTGTTCCATGTTCTAAGATAGTGTTTAATGCTTCCAAATTATTCAGTGTTTAATTTTTAATCATCTCTTCGATAGTTTAAGCCATGATCCAACGTTTACTCTTTGTGTTTTATTTTCTTTCTTGCATTTTGATCTCTTTCTTTTTATAAATAAACCATTTTGTACGTTTTGCTCTAGCTTAGTTTGTTTCTCGTATCTTTGGTGTGTAATCTTTATTCTCTGTGGGATCGATCCTAAAGTGTTACATCGACATACCGTTATGATTGCGGTAGTGTGCGCATTAGGTTAATTGGTGCGGTAAAAAACACGCGAATCAAAATGTGATGAAGAATTTGCTACATCAAGATTTCACGAGGAACTGGATTTCTCTCACAAATCTCATTGTTGATAATCAACTAGATCGAACCAGGGAATTCTTGTTCCGATATGCATTCCAAACAACTGTTCATTGCATTTGGAGGGAAAGAAATAATAGACGGCACGGGGAAGAACAATCAACACAAGCTCGGATCTATGGGTAAATCGACAAACTAGTTCGTGCTCGTCTACAATCAATCCGGGAGATGGGAGTTAACAAGCTAAAAGACCCCCTACAAGCATGGTTCGGGACTCGACCTTAAACTTTATTTTGGTTAAAATGTTCAAATTTTTTTTCTGTTTGGGAACCTTAAAACTAGCGACACACGTTTGTTGTAAAAACGGTTTTTTTTTTGTTTGAATATAATTTAACATTTAATTCAAAAAAAAAAAGAACCGAGGCTCAAAATCCGAGAAGGAAAGTAGGAGAGATTTCCCTAGTGCCAAGGAAATAGCTAGCCTTGACAAATAGTTGATAAACGAGCCATGTAAAACTACAAAAAAAAATTGTGGATATTAATTGCAGCCAAAATTTGTGACAAAAAGATTTGGAACAAAAAGATTTACATACAAAACATTATTACATCACAATAATGTTTCCAATTATCTAAAATGCGCCCTTGAATTCTAAATACAATGTCTTCGAATAACAATATTTTGCTTCAAGGCGTTGGATGTATGAGCGAATCGATCAAACTACTAATGAGATTTCATGAGAATTTTGGAGAGTGGTAAGTTTTGTTTCTGTCAATGTAATAAATGTGAGAGTGGAAGATTATTTAAAGAAGATATAGTGTGGAGGCATGTATTTGTTTTCAGGGAGCTTCAAATTTGTATGGACGCGATTTCATAGTTGGTGAGATAATATTTTTTTTTGTTGAAATGTTATATTTATTGATCAACAAAATGTACAAAAGTACAAAGATTAACAGAAATACTTAAGAGAGAATCTAAAATATTGTTTTCCAAACTCTTGCCTTTGATGCAGCATTACAAAGATTACAAATTTAATAAAAAAGCTCAGCTACTCACTCGAAATTGTTGCCATCGTTGCAGCATTTTCATGTTCTCAATGGAGGATTTGTCAGGATACAGCGATCGAAGACGTTGGTGAACGTCCCTGTCAATCTTATACATAAGGGAGATAGAAGATGTGGGACGTTGTTGGTGTCGACGCCCATGTTTTTCTTGCCAAATTCTGTAAATAGAAGCTTGAAAAACAAGTTTTGCTAAGATTTTGTCACACTTGTTACCTCTTTTTTAAAAAACTTCTTTTGTTGTAATCGTCCAATCCGGGTCTTGTCTGCCCCGAAGAAGCTTCGAAGATAATGCGTGCCAAATTGTAAACGAGTAAGGACAAGCGAAGAACATGTGATCTCTTGTTTCGTTTCGTTCCCCACATAGAAGACAAGGTTGGTAGTGACCCCATGTTCTTATTTTATCTCCCGTTGAAAGCCTATTCCACATCGCTAACCAAGTAATAAAAGCAAATCTAGGGATCGATTGTGAGAACCAAACCCGATGACTCCACCAAACCAATTGGCCTGGATCCCGAATGTTCTCCCAAGTCTGATTGGTCGAGAAACGATCTGAATATTTGTTTCCTTTTACTCGCCAAAGCACCACGTCGCGACCTTCAGAAGCTAGAGGAGGCGTAGTAGAGGTTATACGATCCGTCAACTGTCGAAGTGCAATATTACAGCATCTACGGATTGACCAGCACTGGTCGGAGACTGCATCAGCTACCATTGCATGTTGAGGGATATCCAGATTTCGAGTTCCCGACTCTTCTCTTATATCGATAATCATGCCCACGTCGAACCAATTAAAATGAGTGCTTTCACCATTTCGAACTTCATGTTTCATGAACTTGGCCGCTAAAGGACGAAGCTTAAGAAGTTTATTCCAAATCCAAGATCCTCGGGAGTTAGTTGAGACATTCCAAAAGGAAGAGTAACGAAGGAGATACTGTCTTGTCCAAGCAACCCATAGAGACGGAGAATTTTGAAACAACAGCCATATTAGTTTTAGAGAGAAGACACGTGAGGTGTCAACTAATTTCCTTATCCTCAGGCCGCTTCTTTTCTTGGTTTACAAACGTCTTCCCATGCTACTTTTGCCAGGTTTGTAGTGTTTGGAGATCCCGACCAAAGGAAAGCTGAACACATACTCTCTATAGTGTTGAAGCAGCGCTTCGGTAGACGGAAAGCTGAGCACCAAAAGTTTGTTATACTAGCAATGACGAACTGAATTAGCTGAAGTCTACCGGCAAAGGAGAGCGCCTTACTTGTCCATTAAGTCATACGACTTCTGATTTTGTCCACTAAAGGTTCATAGTCCAACTTAGTCATGCTCTTAGTCGTGAGAGGAAGCCCGAGGTAACAGATAGGGAGAGTTGTTAACGGGATTCCCAGAGCTTGAGCTGTCTCGGAGACTGTGTTCAATGTTCTGCCCGCCATAAAAAGAGATGATTTAGATGCGTTAATAGAAAGCCCTGAATCTTGCTCAAATACTGATAGCACTTCGATGACCCCTCGAAGTGAGGTTGGTGTGCCATCCATGAAGACCAGCATATCGTCCGCAAAACTTAAGTGAGTGATGCGCAGCTCGCGACACATTGGGTGGAAACCAATTTTCCCTTCATTAGCGGCTTTGTTCAACGAGAGAGAGAGAGAACATTAATAGCAATCACAAACAAATAAGGCGAGAGAGAGCAACCTTGCCTTAATCCACAGGTGCTAGTCATGAACCCTTCAAGATCACCATTTACTAGAACCGAGAAAGAAGCCGTTGATATACAATTTCTGATCCACATGATGAATAGTTCGGGGAATCCCATAGCTTCAAGCGTACTCATTATGAACTCCCAACGGACTGTATCCGTAATAACTTCGTATAGCATACATTATACGAAGTTATACAATCGATGTAAATGTTTATTCGATGTAAAATCGATGTATTATATATATATATTTATTTTATTAATAATTAAAATTATAAATTAATAAATTACTAATAAATAATAAAATTATAATTATAAATTAATAAAATTATAATTATAAATTAATAAAATTATAATTATAAATTAAAATTTTATAAATAAATTCAAATTACAAAATACTAAATATCTCTTCTAGGTGAAACACCTAAATCACTAAAAAGTTCCTCGTCCGATCTCCGCTCCAAATCAGCTCGCCGTTGCGCGAGCTCATCACTCGTGCCTGATGTCGATGCTTGCTGCTTCCTCATTGCGCTCGCAAAAGTCGGGTTATTCGCAGCTATAATATCGAAGAGAGAGTTGTATCCTTCGATCGTCTTATCGTATCCTTGGATCTTCTCATCGTATACCAACTACTTCGCCCGTAGAGTGTTGATCTCGGTGTGGGCGGTGTTTAACTCGTTCCGCAACTAAACCGGATCGTCGAAATGATGACTTGAGTAAGACGAGGCGACGGTACTATCTCGGATCGATCCCATCCCTAAAACTCTGCCCTTTTTCTTCGGGGCAACCTAAAAAAAAGAAACGTTAAATTTAATACAAAAAAATTCGGTAAAATTAAAATTTGATTATTATTACCTCTTCGTATATCTCGTCCATCTAGGCTGTCGTCAAAGCCGCAGTGGATTGGACCGAGCTACCGCCAGGTGATAGCTGCTGAGAGAGCTGAGTTTGACGGTCGGCGATCTTCTCCATAACGTCATTGTAGACTTTCTCCGCTCGATGATTCACAAAAGAACCATCTTTCTTTTTGTAAGTTTCCTCAAAAACTCTGATCATTGGAGGAAGTTCGCCTCCGTTTGCCTAACAAAACGACATTCCAAAAAAAAAATTGAACGGTAAATAGTTAATTTTAATTAATAACAAAATCAGAAAAATTGAAATTAACCAAAAAAATCTTACCAGTTCAAGGCGTCTTTTCGCAAAAGACGTTTGACCCGATGTATGTGGGAGAACCGCCGGAAGACCGTCTGAACCGATAGTGTTCCGAGAAGCCGAACACTTAGCGGCCACTTCCTGCGAGTGCGGATCTATCCAGTAGGTCTTCAAGCCGTTCCAAACTTCAGAAGACATGTATGAAGGCTTCGCCTTATCGCCATCAACCTCCCACTTCCTCTTCCAATCGGAGACGGTATTGTTGAGCCGAAGTTTTGCCTTCTCTCTAAACTGCGTCTTCACCATCTCGTTGATCCCAATGTCCCAATGCCATTTTTGCTATAAAAAAAGTAAAATAAAATTAGAAATGATTAAAAATAGATATAATTAATTTGATAAAAAAAATTATTTAAAAAAAAAAATTTACCGCAAAACATTTGAACCAAGTTTCGACAACGTCGTCCGGAACCGCAGTTCAATTGCGGTGAGGCTCCAGGAAATAGGACTTAATGGTCTCAGACACACTCCGTCCGACTTTGTTATCTTCCTTAAACCTGAGAAAAAAACAATAATTATTAGTAAAAAAAATAATCTTAAAAAAAAAAAATTATTAAAATTTACGTACCAAAAAGTGTTTGGCGGCCGTCGCTGATCTAACCGGGGTAAGGCATCATGACCCGGCGCACGCAAAAAATCATCGACCGTGTATTCCGCATACATCATAGGGGGTCGAGGTTCTGCTGCAAGTACAGGTGGCGGCGGCGGCGCTGGTGCGGAATCATGAGAATCCGGAACCGCGGATGGTGTGGCAGAAGAAGACGGACCCTCCGAATTAGCACTCGGTCCCGTCGCCGGAGTCAGAAACTGGCGATAATGTCTCGTACGTGGCGCAATATATCTAAAAAAAAATTAAATAAAACTAATTAATAACAAAATCATATAATTCCAATCCTATTTAATATCAATCCTATCTAATAATTACAATCCTATCTAATAATTACAATCCTATCTAATAAATTACAATCATATCTAATAACTACAATCCTATTCATTATCTAATTCTAATCTATTAATTATCTAATTTAATTACAAAAAAAAACATACCTTGAGAGAGAGAGGTTTGTAGAGAGAGAGAGCTTTGTAGAGAGAGAGATTTGTGAGATTATGAAGAAGGAAGGAAAATCTGGGGCCGTATATATAGATTTTGTAACCGTCGTAATTCCGTCGTAATTTACCATCGGATTTACGACAGAGTCGTCGTAAATCCGTCGTAACATCGAAACCGAAATATCAACCACTCAGATCACGCGGCAAATTTAATGTTACGCAGCAAATTTAATGTTTTTGGGTTACGACGATTTTACGACGGATCCATCGTAAAATCGTCGTAACTTACCATCGATATTACGACGATTTCAAAGAAATCTATACCCTAAACCCTAAATTACAATATACAAATCCGTCGTGTATTAACGAAGTATATTTGTGCATCCAAGACTTCTCAAAGTAAACAATAAATTCATTAACGAAGATTGAATCTAATATATGGAAAATTTCATTATCTTACATAATAATGTATAGCGTTCCATCTTATAAGTTTATTCGAAACATGGATAATGTATATAATGTAATTGATTTTCCTGATACGGGTAATATTTTTATACATTGAGTAAAGAACTTATGTAAAACAAGCTAAACGATGAAAAACCAAACCTATACAACATATTTCAACCCTAAACCCTAAACCCTAAATTATATGGTTAAGGGTATTACGACGAAATTACGACGAATTAAGACATAATCGTCGTAATACTTAAACCGTATAATTTGAATCCCCGGTTAAGGGTATTACGACGACATTACGACGATTATGTCTTAATTCGTCGTAATTTCGTCGTAATACCCTTAACCGGAATTCAAATTATACGGTTTAAGTATTACGACAAAATTCCGACGAATTAAGACATAATCATCGTAATTTCGTCGTAATACCCTTAATGTAGAGATAATCGGAGATGGGATCGAAAGGACTCCCGGAGGTCTAATATTATTCAAACCATAAAATTCCAGGGTTTGGGTAATATTCGACCTCTGGGAATTCTTACGATCCCATCTCTGATTATCTCTGGTCATTTTCCAACGATTATCCCATATTCGGTATTTTAATTATATAAATTAAGCAATTACAAAAAGTAAATCAATATAATCAGATTAATCATCATCTCCGTCGGGTTCCTCATCTTCATTGGGTTCATCATCTTCAGGTTCATCATCATCGTCATCACTACTCCCTTCAAACTCATCGGAATCACCTTCTTCTTCTGTATCGTCAGGTAGATATTCAAGTTGCCTGTTTCGGGGATCAATTAGAAGAACGTTGTCCGTAATCTCTGGTTCTGTAATGTGACGGCAAGAATCTTGTTGCATTGGAAGATCGCCGACACCAACAATTTTACCCCTTGGACCTATTTTAATAACCGATAACCATGTGGGCCCAGTGGTTTGAACTCGCGGATATGGAACGAACGTTACTTGATCTGCTTGTGATGCTAGGATAAATGGTTCAAACTTGTTGTATTGTCGTGATTTGTTGACGTCGACCACACCAAATTTGTTAATTCGCACCCCTCGACCGACTGTTGGATCGAACCAATCACATTTGAAGAGAACGCATTTCATACTAACCAAGCTGGGGTACTCCACTTCGATTATTTCCTGCAACACCCCATAAAAATCTATTTCACCCTTAACACATACTCCGTAGTTGGTAGTTGCCCGACGAACGCCGTACTTGTATGTATGAAACACATAACCACGGGTGAAATACATGGGTGCAGTCGTTATCTTCCCGAGGGGGCCTTGCAGTAACTCATGAAACCATATTGGATATGCGGGGTTGCCATGATCCACCTATAAAGGGCATATCGATAAGTGTGCATGTTAGATATATATATATTGAGTATCGATCTAATGAAATTAATGAAATATTTATAACTATATATTAACTTACTTGCATCTTCAACCACTGAGCAAAGTGACGATCTTTACGATCGTTTATTTTATCATCTGAAACGCCTTCAATGCATTCTCGTACCTGGGTAACAAATAAGCTACAAAATATATATACATTGAAATTAACACCTTTATTTATATTAATTAATATGTAATGAATTGAACTATATATAATTGATTAGTGGATAATTAATCAATAGTTACGTGTTACCTCTCGTAAGGACTCACTTCCTCGCAATTTAGAAGGATGTATGTATGGGCGCTGTGCCTGTCATTCTCGTTAGACCACCAAACTTCCTTCAATTTTCCACTAAGACGACCAATTGGTGAGAACATGTCTGGGACACCCTCTACTGCATAAGTTCTTCCCACACCACCATCATCATATCGTCAGGGAGCCCGTTTGCGTGTGCGGACTTTTGTAGCGAAATAGTATGAAGTGAAGTGTGAAGTTTCTTCTGTCAAACTTCCTGCAACAATTGATCCTTCAACCCTTGCTAGATTTTTGTATATCCACCTAAACTGAACAGGGCCGCCTAGTTCTACTTCGTGAGGGAGATGAATGGGAAGATGTTCCACAACATCAAAAAACGCCAGGGGAAATATCTTCTCCAAATTGCACAACAATATTGGAATATTAGCAGACAACTGTGCAATTACTTCTTCTGACAACGTCCGTGTACTAAGATCCCGGAAAAACACTCCGATGCCTGCACAATCAAAATTAAATTATATATTATAATATTTGAACATATATAATTAATTAATCTCAACAATTTTATATGTGATGAATTAAATATCTTACCTCCAATTGCTTCATGAACGTTTCCTGTAAGGAGTTTGGCAAATGCGAAAGGAAGTAATCGTTGCATAAACACGTGGCAGTCATGACTCTTCATCCCTGAAAACTTTTGTCCTTTCTCAACAGATTTAGCAAGATTGGATACGTACCCATCAGGAAACTTCACGTCAGATGAAACCCAATTGAACAACGATGCCTTTTCTTCTGCACCCAACCGAAATATAGGAACTGGTGATTTCTCATTGCTCATTATATGCAACTCAACTCTGTTGCAAATATCGGGCAAGTCCAACCTTGACTTTCTGCTATCTTTGGTTCTTCCTTTCACGTTTAACATTGTATGCATGATGTTATCAAAAAAAAATTTCTCAATATGCATGACATCAAGATTGTGTCTTAGCAGATGATCTTTCCAGTACGGAAGTTCCCACAAAATGCTTTTCTTGTGCCAATTGTGATTGACCCCGTATCCATCAGGCATATTAGCTGGAGTGTGCCAATTTCCCACACGAATCACCGTTTCTAGTCCCCAAAATAATCTATTTGCGCTTCTAGATCTTCCCCAGATAGATACACTGGTGGGGGGACACACACGATTTTGTTCTTCCTAAACAACCGCTTGTTTCTCCTATATGGATGATTGATTGGTAGAAACCGGCGGTGACAATCAAACCAACATGTTTTTCGACCATGTTTCAGCTGAAACGCATATGTCCGATCGAGGCAATAAGGACAAGATAACCTCCCATGCGTCGTCCAACCTGATAGCATTCCGTATGCAGGGAAGTCGCTTATTGTCCACATAAGCACCGCACGCATCGTAAAATTTTTTTTCCTCGAACAGTCATATGTACGAACTCCTGCAGACCATAACTGCTTCAACTCATGTATGAGAGGCTGCAAAAATACATCAAGTGACCGCTTCGGATAATTGGGACCAGGGACTAAAATACTCAGGAATAGAAATTCCCTTTGCATGCACATATCTGGGGGAAGGTTATAAGGCGTTACGATAACTGGCAACAAAGAATATTGCCTACCAGACATACCGAATGGACTAAATCCATCAGTGCAAAGACCAAGATACACATTTCGTTTAGAGTTAGCAAAGTCGGGGTGTACCGTGTTAAAGTGTTTCCAAGCTTTTGCATCTGACGGGTGAGTTACTTCTCCTTCTCTCTGTGAATGTTCTGCATGCCACCTCATCAATGCAGTTGTCCTTTCAGATTGATACAATCGTTTCAACCTATCAGTTATAGGAAGATACCACATCCGTTGGTACGGTATCTTACTACGCCCAGAAGTTTGCGGCCTAAATCTCGGTTTTTGGCAAAATCGACATTCCTGCAGCTTATCATCATCTTTCCAAAAAAATATACAATTGTCAACACATACATCTATCATCTCAGAAGGAAACCCAAGTCTAAACACCAACTTCTGAATCTCATAGTATGTTTCGGCAGCCAAATTATCCTCTGGTAAATACTCTTTAATAAGATAAGCCCAATCATCTATGCAAACCTCAGCTAAGTTATGATCCGTTTTAATTGTCATCATCCTAGCTGCTAACGACAATTTAGACTGACATTCTCTACATCTGAAACGACCGCTCCTTTTTTTTTTTTATTTAAACAACACAAAAACAAGTTCTACAACAGCAAAAGCAACAACAAAAATAACAAAACCCCGAGTCCTAATCATCCCCTCTTCACTGCCTCGATTCCACGATCACGCCTTATCTTTACCTGCATCGACAAAAGTGATGCATCAACATTTGGCTAACCAAACGCTAAGTGAGATTGATCCTTCCAACAACAGGCTACCAATAAGCACAACAATTAGCAATTTACAACACGAAGAATTAATTAACACCAATTAAAACTTCCAGCACAAAATAGCAATTCAATCCCATGAAAAACTAAACCAACGCCTAGCAATTCTACTCCAAGAAAAGCTAAACACACAGCCTGAAAAGTAAACACACAACACGCTTTCAAGGCACAACCAACGACTGGTATCGATCGATACACCCCTGGTATCGATCGATACACCCCTGGTATCGATCGATACACCCCTGGTATCGATCGATACTAAAACAACACGCGTCAACCAAAAAGGGACTGGTATCGATCGATACTGAAACAACACGATTGGTATCGATCGATACTAAAACAACACAAGCCTACCGACAAGGGACTGGTATCGATCGATACACCCCTGGTATCGATCGATACACCCCTGGTATCGATCGATACTCCCATGCAACTCACGACCTACACGAATCTAAACCACGAAATCGCCAAGAACAAGCTCATCAATCAAACTTAACAAGCACCACACAAGCTTAATTGCTAACCTTTGGTCACAACTCACCTTAGATAGGATGGATCGAGCTCTAGAAGACCTCCATCTCTTCCCCCTTAGCTCACGCCAACCACGCTCTTCCAACCTCTTCTTCAAGCTTCTCTCCAAGCTCAAACTCTCTTGATCTCGCAAGATCCAAGCTTCACCAAGCTCTTCTTTCCCTTTCTCTCTCTCCCTCTCTCTCCCTCTCTCTCTCTCTCTCTCACGACCAATTCTGATTTTTCCCAAAAGAATGGTTTATCCACTGTAAGAAGAGAAGAGGAAGAAGACAATAAGGAAACCCCGACTGGTATCGACCGATACAGGCCAGTATCGATCGATACTACCCCCGATAGGTATCGATCGATACAAGGCTAGTATCGATCGATACTACCCCGGAACAAACCCGAATTAATTATTTCCCCCAATAATCAATTCTTCCGGAACGCGGGCGTTACAACATCCATCGTAGAGTGGCTCATTACAGTCGAGTTTACAATGTAAAATGCGAGAGTCGTATTCGTCGTAAATTCGATGTAATTTTACATCAAATTTACAACGATCTATCATGTCGTCATAATATCGTCGTAACTTTACGACGATATTACAACGACAAATATTTACGACGACGTTACATCGAACACATATTTCGTCATAAAACCGTCGTAAAATCAATGTATAGTTACATCGATTTAAATCCGTCATAAATTTTTGTTGGAAATAGACAGTTTTCTTGTAGTGGTTGCGTAAAGAGAAAAGCTTGATCGCGTCACGTGTCAAGTCAATCGATCAGATTCTAACACGTGTAAAAGAAATTTCCAAAAAAAAATCCAATTAGTTTTTGACACATAATAATAACAATAGAAGGATAAATTTATAATCGATTCATAATCCTAAAAGATAAAATTACTAAACAAAAAATAAAAATAAAAATAAAAATGTAAATTTATCCTAAAAGCCAAAATTGATTAAAAAAAGAAAAATAGAAAATTAATAATGGAAAAATTTAAAATCGATTAATAAAAAAAACTTTAAAATTCGGAAAAATTAATAACTGATTCATAATCTTAAAAGGTAAAGTTACTAAAAAAAATAAAAAAATATTAAATTTATCCTAAAAGGCAAAATTAATATAAAAAGGAAAAAAAATCTTTAGTTTTTCCATTTATATTAAGGAAACAATTAATTACTAATCATAAAAGGAAAAAATTCTAATTTCTCACCTCTATATAAACCACAACTTGGTAGTATGTCAATTATACACCAAAAAAATTAAAAGTCCAATAATCGTATCCAAAGCTATTTACTGCATATGTTTCACCAAATTTTTCATTCAAGGTATATATTTATTTCATCGAAAACTTCGTTTCTAAATTTATGTATTATATATTTTCACGGTTGATCTAATTTGTTTTTTCCATTTTTTTCGTTTTTTAGTTTTTTTTTCCACGGGTTATAAAATATTAAATTACAAACACGCATATATGTGGGTACTTATCTAGTTATCAATAAAAGGCTTAGCATCACGAGAGTGAGTTAAGCTATTTGTGTGTTCTTTGCCAAAGAATGAATGAGCATTGAATGTTTATGCATCACTAGTAAATTGTCTTGATGGTTAGATAATGGTGATTTATGATGATCTTGGATAGTTCTTTCACTTAGGTTCTTAGGTTGATTCTTAATGTTAGATTTGACTTGATAAACCAAAGTTTAGAACTGCACCTAGATTAGGTAATTCTAGTTTGGCGTGACAAACCAAACTAGAGTTACACCCTAGGATTTTTGGTCTCATCCCATGCATTAGGGATAGATTCGAGTAAACGGTGTTAGTGCTAGATTAGGCTTGTTCATTTGATTTTTGAACTTAGGCATTTCACACCCGAAATGAGTTAGATGAATTGCTTGAACAAAACATTTTATGAGCTTTACATATTATGCACAATTGGCCATTGTAGTTTAGTGTGTTTAGTGAACAAAATGGACTTGTGATTAATGCTCATCAATTATCTTTGATTGCAAAAGGAAGTTTATGATAATCGAGTAATCGATGAAGAGATTAATACCACGTGAGTGGATTAGTTTTATGTTTGTGTTCCATGTTCTAAGATAGTGTTTAATGCTTCCAAATTATTCAGTGTTTAATTTTTAATCATCTCTTCGATAGTTTAAGCCATGATCCAACGTTTACTCTTTGTGTTTTATTTTCTTTCTTGCATTTTGATCTCTTTCTTTTTATAAATAAACCATTTTGTACGTTTTGCTCTAGCTTAGTTTGTTTCTCGTATCTTTGGTGTGTAATCTTTATTCTCTGTGGGATCGATCCTAAAGTGTTACATCGACATACCGTTATGATTGCGGTAGTGTGCGCATTAGGTTAATTGGTGCGGTAAAAAACACGCGAATCAAAATGTGATGAAGAATTTGCTACATCAAGATTTCACGAGGAACTGGATTTCTCTCACAAATCTCATTGTTGATAATCAACTAGATCGAACCAGGGAATTCTTGTTCCGATATGCATTCCAAACAACTGTTCATTGCATTTGGAGGGAAAGAAATAATAGACGGCACGGGGAAGAACAATCAACACAAGCTCGGATCTATGGGTAAATCGACAAACTAGTTCGTGCTCGTCTACAATCAATCCGGGAGATGGGAGTTAACAAGCTAAAAGACCCCCTACAAGCATGGTTCGGGACTCGACCTTAAACTTTATTTTGGTTAAAATGTTCAAATTTTTTTTCTGTTTGGGAACCTTAAAACTAGCGACACACGTTTGTTGTAAAAACGGTTTTTTTTTTGTTTGAATATAATTTAACATTTAATTCAAAAAAAAAAAGAACCGAGGCTCAAAATCCGAGAAGGAAAGTAGGAGAGATTTCCCTAGTGCCAAGGAAATAGCTAGCCTTGACAAATAGTTGATAAACGAGCCATGTAAAACTACAAAAAAAAATTGTGGATATTAATTGCAGCCAAAATTTGTGACAAAAAGATTTGGAACAAAAAGATTTACATACAAAACATTATTACATCACAATAATGTTTCCAATTATCTAAAATGCGCCCTTGAATTCTAAATACAATGTCTTCGAATAACAATATTTTGCTTCAAGGCGTTGGATGTATGAGCGAATCGATCAAACTACTAATGAGATTTCATGAGAATTTTGGAGAGTGGTAAGTTTTGTTTCTGTCAATGTAATAAATGTGAGAGTGGAAGATTATTTAAAGAAGATATAGTGTGGAGGCATGTATTTGTTTTCAGGGAGCTTCAAATTTGTATGGACGCGATTTCATAGTTGGTGAGATAATATTTTTTTTTGTTGAAATGTTATATTTATTGATCAACAAAATGTACAAAAGTACAAAGATTAACAGAAATACTTAAGAGAGAATCTAAAATATTGTTTTCCAAACTCTTGCCTTTGATGCAGCATTACAAAGATTACAAATTTAATAAAAAAGCTCAGCTACTCACTCGAAATTGTTGCCATCGTTGCAGCATTTTCATGTTCTCAATGGAGGATTTGTCAGGATACAGCGATCGAAGACGTTGGTGAACGTCCCTGTCAATCTTATACATAAGGGAGATAGAAGATGTGGGACGTTGTTGGTGTCGACGCCCATGTTTTTCTTGCCAAATTCTGTAAATAGAAGCTTGAAAAACAAGTTTTGCTAAGATTTTGTCACACTTGTTACCTCTTTTTTAAAAAACTTCTTTTGTTGTAATCGTCCAATCCGGGTCTTGTCTGCCCCGAAGAAGCTTCGAAGATAATGCGTGCCAAATTGTAAACGAGTAAGGACAAGCGAAGAACATGTGATCTCTTGTTTCGTTTCGTTCCCCACATAGAAGACAAGGTTGGTAGTGACCCCATGTTCTTATTTTATCTCCCGTTGAAAGCCTATTCCACATCGCTAACCAAGTAATAAAAGCAAATCTAGGGATCGATTGTGAGAACCAAACCCGATGACTCCACCAAACCAATTGGCCTGGATCCCGAATGTTCTCCCAAGTCTGATTGGTCGAGAAACGATCTGAATATTTGTTTCCTTTTACTCGCCAAAGCACCACGTCGCGACCTTCAGAAGCTAGAGGAGGCGTAGTAGAGGTTATACGATCCGTCAACTGTCGAAGTGCAATATTACAGCATCTACGGATTGACCAGCACTGGTCGGAGACTGCATCAGCTACCATTGCATGTTGAGGGATATCCAGATTTCGAGTTCCCGACTCTTCTCTTATATCGATAATCATGCCCACGTCGAACCAATTAAAATGAGTGCTTTCACCATTTCGAACTTCATGTTTCATGAACTTGGCCGCTAAAGGACGAAGCTTAAGAAGTTTATTCCAAATCCAAGATCCTCGGGAGTTAGTTGAGACATTCCAAAAGGAAGAGTAACGAAGGAGATACTGTCTTGTCCAAGCAACCCATAGAGACGGAGAATTTTGAAACAACAGCCATATTAGTTTTAGAGAGAAGACACGTGAGGTGTCAACTAATTTCCTTATCCTCAGGCCGCTTCTTTTCTTGGTTTACAAACGTCTTCCCATGCTACTTTTGCCAGGTTTGTAGTGTTTGGAGATCCCGACCAAAGGAAAGCTGAACACATACTCTCTATAGTGTTGAAGCAGCGCTTCGGTAGACGGAAAGCTGAGCACCAAAAGTTTGTTATACTAGCAATGACGAACTGAATTAGCTGAAGTCTACCGGCAAAGGAGAGCGCCTTACTTGTCCATTAAGTCATACGACTTCTGATTTTGTCCACTAAAGGTTCATAGTCCAACTTAGTCATGCTCTTAGTCGTGAGAGGAAGCCCGAGGTAACAGATAGGGAGAGTTGTTAACGGGATTCCCAGAGCTTGAGCTGTCTCGGAGACTGTGTTCAATGTTCTGCCCGCCATAAAAAGAGATGATTTAGATGCGTTAATAGAAAGCCCTGAATCTTGCTCAAATACTGATAGCACTTCGATGACCCCTCGAAGTGAGGTTGGTGTGCCATCCATGAAGACCAGCATATCGTCCGCAAAACTTAAGTGAGTGATGCGCAGCTCGCGACACATTGGGTGGAAACCAATTTTCCCTTCATTAGCGGCTTTGTTCAACGAGAGAGAGAGAGAACATTAATAGCAATCACAAACAAATAAGGCGAGAGAGAGCAACCTTGCCTTAATCCACAGGTGCTAGTCATGAACCCTTCAAGATCACCATTTACTAGAACCGAGAAAGAAGCCGTTGATATACAATTTCTGATCCACATGATGAATAGTTCGGGGAATCCCATAGCTTCAAGCGTACTCATTATGAACTCCCAACGGACTGTATCAAAAGCTTTTGCTATATCCAATTTCAGAGCACATCTCGAAGCCATGTTGTCCTTGTGGTAATCTTTTACTAGCTCAGTAGCTAGTAATACATTTTTGAGTAGAAGCCGACCTTTTATAAACGCACTCTGGTTAGGGAACATTCCTTCTGGCATGACAGATTTTAGTCTATTGGCAATGATCTTCGAGATGAGTTTGTAGATGATGTTGCAGCAAGCTATAGGTCTGTAGTCGCTAACTGATTGAGGCGCTGAATTTTTCAGAGCAAGACATAGCATCGTTCCATTAACTCCCTTAGGCATAAATCCGAACATAAAGAAAGATTTGATTGCCACGACTAGGTCACGGCCCACAATAGCTCAAGCGCCTATGAAGAACTCAGCTGTGAAACCATCAGGCCCTAGAGTTTTATTCGACGACATTGAATGAAGAGCAGCTTTGATTGCCGCCTCAGATACATCTTTAATCAACGATTCTGCCATTTCTGTGGAGCAACTGTATTGAATTAGATCTTCTAGGGACTCATTCGTGAAAACTAGAGGAGGGTGACTTACTCCTTGGAGAGAATTCCTAATGTGGCATAAAACCTCATCTTTCACGTATGACAAATCAATTATTATGCTCCCGTCTTCCTTCACTAGTTGTTTACTCGTATTGTTTGCCTTCCTTGAAGTTGTTGTACGATGATAGAACTTTGAATTCTGGTCTCCATAACGCAGCCAAGTGATTCTTGATTTTTGTCCAAAAAATTGTTCTTCAATTCCAGCATAATGATTCCAAGTTTCCACTGATTCTGACGTTGCAATCACATTTTCCAAGGAAGGAGAAATCAGGGCCAGATGTTGTTTCTCACACAACAAGTCGTAAGAGTCTTTTGTTTTCTTGACAATATCACCATATTTTTCTTTGTTGAGGGCTCGAAGAAGCGGTTTTAGAGCCTTTAGTTTCCGATGAAATTTGTGCAAAGCGGAACGAGAACGAAACAGAGGTTCTGTATTTTCCCAGAATTGGGAAATCGTATCCAAGAATTCCGAGTGTTGAACCAGATAATTGAAGAATTGGAAGTGTATGCGCTTCTGCGGAATCTGGTTGTCTAGCCTTACAATGCATCTAGCATGATCTGATATTCCATTTGTTTCAAACGTAGCATAATATTGAGGGAACTTGTTGCACCAAGCATCGTTAACCAAACTATCCAGTTTTTTCCCTATTGGACCAATCTCCCTTTGGTTCCACCACATAAAATTTGGACCCGTGAATCTCAAGTCCAACAAGTCGCATTGTGAAACCAAATACTGAAAATCTTGCATACCACCTTGATCCGAGATAGATTCCAGCACTCTTGAGTGCTCATTCGAAGCCAAAATTTCATTGAAATCTCCTAGAACGATCCATGGAGTTTTCGCATAAATAAAATGGTCTCGTACTAGAAGAAGCTCTTCCCATAAAATAGCTCTTCTCGTCTGAAGTTAGAAGCGTAAACACAAGAGCACACAAGTCTTGTACCTGCTGGGCTAGAGACAGATACCGTAATGAGCTGAGGGCTTTTGAATAATGGAGTCACTGATACTTCGTCAGACCAGATTATCCAAATACGTCCGAGCTTGTGGTAATCATAGTTTGTAATAGAGCTCCATCTTTGAAAGACGCTGTCAATGATTTTAGGACAATTTACTTCTTGTACACGAGTTTCTAAAAGACAACCAAAAGAAGGTTTTGTTTCCCGTATCCATGAACGAACCACATTATGTTTGCGCATTTTGTTGAAACCCCTTGTATTCCACGCAAAGAATGGCTTCATAATCATTAGTGCTTCCTTTCGGAAGCTCTTTTGTTAGGCTTTAGAGTAGAAACTGGCTTGTCTTTTTTTGGAACAGGTGGCTTCTTTATCGATGACATTCTTCCGCGGGTTTCAGGATCGCTCTTGGTCTTAGAGAGGGCGCCGAGAAAGTCTTCCTCTTCCGAGACATCCCCTGAATCATCAACATACTGAACTTCACCTTCTTCTTTCTCGACTTCTTCTTCAGCAATGTTTTCAAGAACCTTGAACCCCGTTGGAAAACTTGATACTGAGTCCTTTTCGATAATACTTATAGCCTTGTCTGCTGCAATTTTGGAAGGAGATCTTTTATTCACCATAACTGTCCAAGAGTCCTCAATGTGAAGATCCGACTCCTCACAGGCTGGGTGCTCAGCTTTTTCCTCAATCTCTAAATCCTTATTTCTTCCTTCATTATCACTTGTTTCCTCCACATTCACCACCACTTGCTTTTCCAAGTCACTCAAGAGTTGTTTGAGATCAGAACTCTCCGGTTTTTTCGCCTCCGTCGTGACGGACTTAATATTTGCTAGAAAGGTAACACTTCTTTAGATTTCTACAATGATACAAAGAAACTTATGCGGTTTTTGCGTTTGTAAATTATAAAATGATTGATGTATGTGAAGATAATTGCATGTATTTTTTAGAATGATGCTGCAAACAAAGAGAATTATCGATTCTCCAAAAAGAAAACATAGATTTCATCCTACTAAAGACTTAGAAACGAAAAAAGGTTGATAATGTTCAATTTGCCAATATCGTGATAGATGGAAAAGAATATATCAATTTGCTGCAATACATATGAGATGCATGCGAACACTCAGCTAGTGGCGGATAAATATCTCATCCATGAGATGGAGAAACATAAAAACAATACCAAAGGCGTGTTGATCTGGTGGTAAAGACTGGGTATGTGCCCGTCCAGCTCCGGGTTCGAGCACATTTGGGAGGGGTCTCCTCCAAAGGAGTAACTTTAATATAGTTTAGGCCCCATTCTGGAGATGTACGGGCCTGCAGGCCCGGAACCTCGGCGATTCAAAAAAAAAAAAAAAACATAAAAACATTTCCAAGAGGTATTCCTTGATTTTACGTATGAGTCAAGAAATGTTTACTTTAGGTTATGCATATATGATTTTAATCCATTTGGTTATGCACATATTACTTTAGGTAATCTTGACGCCATATAATACACCACCATAAATATATGTACATAAAACAAAAAAATTATGTTTTTGACAATTCTAGTGCATGGTCTAAATCACTCTTTAAGAGAATTTTGAATATATTTTTTCAACTATTGTAGTAAAACGGCGTTCAAACATTTGATATTTCAAACAAGCAAAATATCTATTACGAACTGTGTTAATATGGATAATAAGCGATTTTCCCTATGACATGGCTTTTGGTATTTCGAATGTATTAATTAACGAGTTTTATTCTTGTCGTTACTCTTTTTCATAGGCTAATATCTAGAGACTAGAGGTAGAGAGAGTCTCAAGTGCAGCTTATTAGTAACCGAGCACAAAAACTATACATACAAAAACTATGCCCCAAATTTTTTATTTAAAACCACCTAAGTAGTCTATGTACAAGTAATTTACAGTGTAAATGAAGCAAAATCTTCACTGTTGAAGCAGTTTAGGTACAAATTTTGTTAAGAAAGCGATCTCATCCTTAGAAATCTTCACCTTTTTCCTCTCCTCTCCAAACATAATCAGACACTTTCTTCCATCGTCTTCTTCATCATCTTCCTCGTTCCTAACCTCAATGTTTGCGATGGCTTCGGAGATCTCCTTTACCATATCAACGATCACTCCCTCCACACCCATCAGATATTGTAAATAAATCACCTCTACGACATTGCTGAAATATCAACAACAAGTTGTTTCAGAGGGAAAAAAAAACAGAGGAGGCTTAGAGAGAAAAGACAAGGATACAAACTGAGGAATATGTTTTGTTTCATTACTTAAGCTGGCCATAGGATAGAAGTGAAAGGTTTGAATTTTTGACTCGTGTGATTGCGTTTGGGTTTCTTAATATGGCCTTAACCTCAGAGACAATCCCTTGCAAACCGCCTTCTTTGCAAATCTTGATGGCCTCGTCTAATGAGTTCCTTCTCACATCCTTATAGATTTCACATCCTCCATTTGTTAAGAAGAATACCTAAACACATATAAGCATTTCAGCAACATAACCAAGTAAACAAATTGAGCCTGATCAATTGAGAAAAGAAAATGGAAAATTCCATAGTAATATACGAACTAAATTTCTATTACCATTTTAATAGACCAACTTTTTGCATACCCATAATAATACACCAACTATTTTTTTTTTCCATTTTAAATCACCAACTGTTAATAGTCCATTTATTTTACAACATAGCACTAGTTGTAAGAGGTTTTCCGACACAAAGCTCTTCTCATGATTCTCTGGTACAAAGCTCTTTTCAGAATTCCTCAACACGACGTTCTTCTTAGGGTCGCAGATAGTGTCTATTGTATGGCTATTTTTTTATTTTAATCTCGTGCTATGATGTAAAATGGATATACGACTAAGAGTTGGTGAATTAAAATGGAAACAAAAAAATGATTGGTGTATTGTTCTGGATACGTAAAAAGTTGGTGTATTAAATTGGTAATAGAAATTTAGTCGGTGTATTATTATGAAATATTCCCTAAATAGAAAAACCAAAGAAGCAGTCTTACAGGATAACTCCTTTGCATACTCCTGATGAGTCGAGCCGCGTCAGGATGAAAGCTCGAGAAGATTATGGGGCGGTTCTTGGCATGCTCACCTACAACCTGTTCATTAATAAATGTATCACCGGAAGCTTTAAATAATTGACATTACTGAAGAAGCAACATAACAAGATCAAAGATCAGATGGGTCAAGAATATGTTGTTTACCTTCAAGATGTTGACAAGAGTTTGACGCAACTCTTCTTCTCCATACACAATGTTATCGTCGAATTTAAGCTCGATATTAAATCCTAGTGAGCGTTTAACTTTGACAAATGCATCTTTAAGGGTACACAAATGATCATCCTTCGCGACTTTCCACTCGAAGATTCTACCATCTTTTGTCTTCCTGAACATAGGCTTCACATTTGAACCATCCTTTTGTGGCCCATATGAGAGAAATTCATGTAAAGCCATTTCTGTTACTCTTTTCTCAATGATAACTCCCTGAAAAAAATCGATACCAACTTTGCTGATTTCTATTTTTTTTTTTTGCTAATGGAAAGTGAAAACTAAGACTTATCTATCAGCAACAATATTATTTGTGTGAAAAAAGAGAAAAAAAAAACCTAACCTGTTCTTGCGTGAACATGAAGTTATCATGGAAAATTACAGGGAACCCATCTCTTGTCACCTATAAAAATAGTTACATTCTTTATTTAGGCGCTGCCATTGTTTCAATTTGGATTTTACATTTTTTAACAAACTTTCACTAATTAATGCGACTGGAGTTTCTTTTACCATTTGTTTTTGGTATTTGTGTTTCGCGTTTACGTTTACAATTTACAATTTACAAAATAACATTTTTATTTAAGGGATTTTTGCAAAAAAAAACTTCCAAATGATATTTGTTTACATTTTTACCCTCAATTTACAAAAAATGTCAGATAACGTCATGAAGTCGAATTTAACATGCAATTAACCCGCCGCCACCACCGTCAAATTTGTTAAATTATGATAAGCTAAAATCTCGTCGCAAGGTGTGTCCAAATCTACTCTTAGAGTTTCAAAACTCTAATGTATATGATCATAAAAGCTATTCGAAAATACATATCGGGTTATATTGCGAGTTAAATTTGACTCCGTGGGTTTGATCTGCATTTTCTTGCAAGTTGAAGGTAAACTTGCAAAAAACTATCATTAAACCTTTTTCAGAAAATCTTTTATTTAACAGTAAACGTTGTGGCTTCATTTGGAAAAGTCCATATAAAAGAAAATGCAAACAATTAATTGAGGCCAAATCATTGATCTGATTTGTGGTTTTTTTTTTCTTCCCTTAAATTGAAACAAAATAAGATGAGATTCTGAGGGAAAAAGCAAACCTGGACATCAAACTCAATGAAGTCAATGGGGAAATCTGCAGCAACATTGAAAGAAAGAATAGAATTTTCTTTGATCGTTTTCATTTTCTCGTCCAGAGATTGAAGCATGTTCATCCCAAATCCTCTGTGACCAATCACAGCAAATTTAGGGAAAACAAATGCTTCCTGCTTATTATCATCATCTAAAACACCTAAACCCAATCATAAGATATTAGAAACTCGGAAAAAAAAGAGATTTTTCAAGAACCCATTTGATGATATGTTACCTGATGAAAACTTGGCACAAGATACAGACAAAGCCATAGTTTCGAGAGCCATGTTTAAATATCTTGCAGAGCTTAAAGCTTATAAGTTTATAGAAGCAATGATGGTTTAATGCAAGAAGCAGAGGGAATCTCCATAGTGACAAGACCAGAATATTCCATGGATACAAAAGAAGGCTCTAGAGATCGAATGGAATACTCCATTCGCAGAATCTTTAAGCTTTTCTTCTTGCCTCTAAATGAACTTTTTCTTGATTTATTCGGTGAATTTTCTTCTCTCTGATTTTTTTTTATTATTTTTATATCTTTTGTTGTGTCTTTTTCTGGACAATTCTATTTGGTTCGTGAATTATAAGACAAATGGAGAGTGTTTAATTTAGACAAGTAGATAGATACACTTGAATAAAATAACTTTTTTTTTTTGGGGATTTGCTGAGTTAATTTTAGGAAACTACTTAAATCTTTTTTAGGTTTTAGGATTAGTTTTTAGATTAGATACTTTTTCAATA
This sequence comes from Eutrema heterophyllum, assembly GCA_002933915.1. Classification (NCBI taxonomy): domain Eukaryota; kingdom Viridiplantae; phylum Streptophyta; class Magnoliopsida; order Brassicales; family Brassicaceae; genus Eutrema; species Eutrema heterophyllum. The sequence continues at coordinate 724,214 of PKMM01046243.1, read as the reverse complement.
ATCAAGTCAAAATTTTGGTTTTTTTATTCCGTTTTAAGTTAGTAATCGAAAATTATATACAGGATCAATAAGTTTTGGATAAAATCATCACTTATTTGCAGATTTAATCACTTTTTTAAGTTGCCTTAATTTTTTTGTCATTTTCCCTATTTTACCTCCTATTACAAGCATAGGAGGTAATGTCATACTTAGGATAACTTACAAGCATAACTTAGGATGAAGAAAGCAGAAATGACTTATGCCCTTCATTAGAGGAAAATTTTCCATTTAGTGCTTCGAACTAATGTCATCAACTTGATAAACAGAATATGATGATAACCCTAACATGTATTATTTGTCGATTGCATCCATCTCATCTCATGGTGGAAAAAGTAAAAAGCGCAAAAAGGCACATTTCATTGCATTTAGAACCAAATGTTTGCATCAATGGTAGGCTTCTTTTCAGACATTGTTGCAGAAAAGGCTCGATATCGGATTCATTATAAATACTCAGTCATTACAAGATCTCAAAGCTGTATGATGGAGAGGATCCTCTGATTCATTCAGTGTCCTCAGGATACTGTCTTCTTGTTCTTGAAGGGAGACAGTAATGAAAATGGGCGAGAAGCTGAAAAAAGAACGCATAAGAAAATGAGCAAACTTTCTGTAGACTCGCATCTGTTAAGGATCACTCACCGCGTAGATTATTGATCAAAGTATAGTAGGGAAAGGATAGTTTCTTTTCTAAAACTAGAAAGTTTCTAATGACAAAGAAGTTTTTTTACTTACATTTCTGTGAAGCGGCTGCTGCTGTAGGTGTTTCATCTTGAGATATGAGATTCTTCAGTGTAAAAGCTGGATAACAAAACAGAAACTTTAACTCCTATAACCAGGCTTTATAGTTTATACCGACTACTAGTTAAGGTACACAAGTCATGATTATCATATTCTCTATACCACACCATGTATTCAACATCAGTAAATCCATATATTGGTGTGAAATTTAAAGGTTCTTGGTCTCATGGGACAATGTATGTATAATTCACGAGCAAATAATTCAGAGCGACAAACTCGTAAATATCTCTACAAGAAAGCAAACCAGATGCTTCGGCAGTAACTACTGAAAGATAAAAGGATGTAAGAAGTTTGTACCTTCACTTGTTGTAGCAGCGGTTACAGCTGAATCTTGATTCTCATTGCCATTACCAGTTGCATTATTAAACTCGGTATGGTATTCACTTGTAGACGAAGACTGGCTCTTTTTTCCAAATTTCAACAGTTTTCTGAGCCCTTTTGACGCTGACTCCTTTGTTTGAGATTTCTCTGAGGCCTCACTTATCTTCTTCTCTGGTACAAGGATTTTGACAGCTTCTTGCTCTGTCTCAGTTGAATGTAAGCTTAGTGCAGCTGCTTGGGAATACTCTGAGTACACTGTACATGGATCTTCTAACGAAGAAACCCTAGCATATGGAGCTTCATATGGTTTCTCAACAACACTTCGACTTGTCAGAAACTTTGGTGTTTCTGTTACTAAGTCACTCAGAGTCTCCAATCTAACCTGAAAGCAAAATAACCATTCCGGTCACCAAAACCGTTTAAACATAAAACAAAATTGATCAAGCTAGAATACGAGTGCTTACTAAAACAAGATCATTGCCACTCTCCTGCATTGTTTCAATGGCTTCCTTATCAACTCCTTCAGAAGGAATAGAGTCACGGATGGTGGAGCTTCCAGGGACTACTTCGGACATCTTGTGTTTCGTCTGATCTATACTAATACTTCGAGCTGGATTTGGCAACACCATCACCACTGTCTTCTCAATCACTGGAGTTTCATCAACATCGTTTAGGCACAAGGATTTGTTCTTGTTACCACTTGGTTCAATCTCTGAGGCTGAAGCCTTCATTTTCTCAACCCCTTTCACCAGAACATTAGTAGGACCTTTGGGTGGTTTTATCTTCAGTTCTGGAAGAGATGCGATTTTCGCTATATCATAGTTGACAATGGCAGATATTTTCTTTATCTCAGGAGCATCCAATACTTTTTTGGGTGCTATTGTGCGCAGTGACCTCACTGAAGAAGTTGGTGCACTATTATTACCCATTTTGGGTTCTGATAACCGTCTTGTCCTTGAAACAGACTTGTTCTGACTATCTAGACTAACTCTGGTTTCTCTCTTAGACAGAGGTAATGGTGATATCGACCTGGTTAGCCTATTTCCTGTTGCTATGCTTTCTCTCTTAGATGGAGATAACGGTGATATTGACCTTGTCAGCCTATTTCCTGTTAACTTACTTCCGGTACTCAGTTTACCATTCTTGGGGAATTTCTGTAAGTCATTTGACCCTAAAGAAGCATTTCTAATGGGAAGACGTTGAAGAGGAGATAATGATCCTGGTTCTGAGTCACTAAACTTAGAGGCTCTAGGAGCGCCGGGAGAAAACTTGTTTAGGATTTTTTTTCTTGCTTGTTGTGCCGGTAACTGTGACTGGCCTACGGCTGAGTTGCTTTTAGAAGCAATCCGCTTTTGCCTTGCTATTTTCAGAGCTTCAATGCGCTTCCTCTCTTCCTCTTCCTATAAAAGGAAAGGATGGTAATAAAAGTGTGTGTTGCAAAGTTTCAACCAGAATTTGGCTTATGTCCTTGGAGATTGTGCTTTCTAGATGATTAATATAAAAAAAAGCCATTATCTCATCAATTGTTTTAAGTCGAGATTTTACCTTTTCCTTTTTCATTATCAGGAGATCAGCTTTGAAATTTCTAAGCTTATCAGCACGTGCTCTTGCTTCATCTAAAGGGCTCATCTTTGTGGGTCTTCCTTTCCGTATTGGCCCCGAAGCCTTCTTCTTATCTGCAGCACCATTAGATAGTCTTGATTTTGGATCTCTCACTGACTTCTTAGCAACTCCAGCTGCCTGGTTATTCTTCTTCAAAGCTTTCGATCCAAAATCTAGTGCAGGATCATACCCAGCTGATAACTTCTCTGTTTCTCGTTCTGGTATTAGGCTCAGATCATGAGGCTCATAATTGATCTGCTTTCTTTCATTTCCATCAGGATGGTGGTACAAAGAGATCTCTGATCCGATGTCTACAGCATTTCGTTTATTTCTTCCAGCTTCATCTAGCAGTGCAGATCCCCGAGTAACTATATAAGAATCATCATCCATGTTAAATGATGATTTCTTATCCAGACCATTCCTTGGATTATCAAATCCATTCAAGTTGAGAGGATCAGAAGAATTCTCAAAGCCATTTCCTCTCTGGTGAACCATAAAAGAGTCACTAGATCCCCTGATTCTACGAGTCACAGCTCCATTCCGAATGTCAGATATATCCCTTTCTTGATATTTTTCTGCTTCACGTTCATCATAAGCCAACGGATCATACTTCCCTGTACCTTGCCTCTTCTTCCCTGCAATCTCCTTTTCCATCATATGGTGAATCGTACGTTCTTCTCTATCGGCATCTTGCAACAAAAAAGTTTGAAAGGCCTGCCAATCCCCAGTGTCAGCCTCTGTCCCTTTTGTTTCTCTCTCTTTACCAATGTAACATTCTACTCTTCCCCCTTCTTCATGATTGCTATCCGCATCAGATTCTGTTCCTGAATGATCTTGCTTCTTTGAATTAATGTAATTTATATTCCGAATCACCACCTTCCCTGATTTCCTTCTTCTACCTGATTTTCCTTTCTCTCTTTCCTGATCTTCTGATCCGGAGTCCTCACTACCAGATGAATGGTGTTTCTTAGCCTTTCTTTGGCCAGAACTACGTCTAGAATCATCGGTAGACGGATAGGGGGATGGATATGGACTAGCTCCTGGATAGCTCGGGTAGTACGGCATGCCCTGCATTGTATATCCTTGAAATACAGGAAAGGTACCTGGCGGAGAGTGAACTGGCCAGGGTGCATACATTGGCTGCGGATGCTGCCCTTGCACATGTTCTTGATTTACATTTGGTTTATTATCTGTAGGAGACTTCACATCTGGATACAAGAACAAGAAGTATATTGAAATAAATATCGACTGTGTGAAAGCAATGCCAAACAATGCAAGACAAGATATTCAACCTTTAGCTATTATGGCTCATAATCCATTTATGGATCATCTTACCACTATTTTCAGGTGTCCCGGGCCACGAGTCCCTACGCATATTAGCAGCATTTGCGAACATAATCCCTGAGTCGTTCATTGCAGAAATGGTTGGCTGCGTTGCCATTACTTCTGTTGCTTCAATTTCAACCCACTGGCCAGTTTCGTGCTTTTTCTTCCACAAGTGTTTGAATTTTAAACAGGCATCCCTATGACATTGACGAAGCAAAACATGAGATAACTAAGTTTACTCAAAGATTCTTTCAAACTCGAACACTTTAATGGATATGAGCTTGTTGGTTACGAAGCAATGAAAGAAATAAGTGAAAAAGATAAAATCTTCTCACATCAAACGTGAGGCTCCAAAAGATTTGGCGAAAGATATTAGAGGGAGCATGTCATCAACATCGAAACCAGCTGCCACAGCACGTGCAAATGCCATTCCTTGTTCTTTCTGCAACACTATCTTCCTTGTCTCCAGAACTTTCAGAACTTGAACTCTGACAAACAATTCCACATTACCAGTCAGATACTTAACTACTCTTTTTCTTAAACACACAGAAAACAAATATCTTTCATGCAAAGGGCTATACTTAGAGTTTTCATCAGATGCGGTAGACCATTTTGCTTGCTTTGGATGTGAATCAGGCTGTCAAAGATGCAAGAAGAAGAAATTAATTGCTTTCTCCAAAGAGAAAAAGATGAGAAGAAAACCCTTTTAATTATAGAAACCATTTCGATTTCGGTTCTAAGTAACCTCGTAAAGGACAATAGCTTTCTCCTCGTTGAGCTGTAGCAAGGGCCTGCTACCTGATTCACATTCTCAGATATTGGTTAAACTGAAAAATCAAGAGCCAAGAGGCATAATATTATCCATTTTATGAGTTGAGATAGTGTAACATGTTTATATCAGTCAAATCCTGAGACGAAAATTATTTTTTTCCAGTGAAATTTCTCTTCTAAAGCTTTAGCATAAAGACTACTCATAAACTACAAAACCTCAGTATCGTTATAGCATACCTTCCGTACTTTCTACTCTTTTTCCTCGATGATCTTCTTCCACCTGTGTATACAATCTAACGTTAAATTCCATTGACCATACACCAAACAAACTATTCAAAAATCCAACTTTACTATACACAAAACAAACTATTAAATAAATCCAAGTTTACTTACAACAGTCAATGCCATTTCACAGTTGTTCTGAATACCAATTGCTTCCTTGATCTGTACGATCTCAGTTTCTAAAGTGTAAACACGTTCTAGGACTTCCGGATTGCTCACAAATCGAACAAACCTAACGATAACAAAGAATAAAAGACCCTTAACTTCAATCCAAATGTCCAATACCAACCCATAAAGTTCCATTTAAAGATAATTGATATGATATAAACCTTTCAATTGTTCCCTTAGTGAACCAAGCTGCATTGTCACTATCATCAGGCTTAAGAATAATCGAGTAGCCACCTTTTGCTACTTGATCTTGTGCAGTCTTCAAGTGGGCAAGAAAAGGATCAAGCAACCCTGTAGCTATTTTCTCAGTCTTTCCATTAGCTGTTACTAACAGATCACACCTGAAAAACAAAAAAAAACCCACAAAAAAAGACTTAATTTTTCCGTTGTAATTTGGTAACCAAACCTAACAAATTCAACGACTTTTGATCTTATCAAGGAACTCCCAAAAAAAAAAATGCAATTTCTCACAAAAGTTAGCAACTTTACAGTTTCTAACACAAAGTTTAACATCTTAACTAACACATTTTGGATCAATAACAATTCAACGACTTATGATCTTATAAAGGAACCCAACAAAAAGTAGCAATCTTTCGACTTTTATAGAAACAATTTTGTCACAAAAGTTAGCGACTTTACAGTTTCTAACACAAAGTTTAACATCTTAACTAAACATTTTGGATCAATAGCAATTAAGGAGAGAAGATTATTTTACCGGGTTCGAGTGGGAGTGAGCTGAAAAACAACTGAATCTAGCCGAGTCGAAGATTTCATCGCAAATCTTAAAACTTTTCAGATTACTATATCATCCGAAGAAGAAGAATACCAGAAAACGAAAGAGAAATAAAAAAAAGAAGTCGAAATGTCTCAAAAAACCGCGTGAGTGAGAAACCGAAGAAGGAAACACAAATTGCAGAAAATCCAAATTAATAGTGGAGAAAGGGAATCAGATGGAGACGAAGAAGTGGGAGAGCGAAGCTTGTCTTCATTTTCTGCCTTGGATTCCAGCTGGTAGAGTGAGAGAAGAGAGAGAGAGTAATCTGCGAATTTTCCGAGGAAATATGGGGACGAAAATGTAAAATCGGAAATAATTCAGGGGCAAAATTGGAAATTTGAAGGTGATCACTCACTGGGTGTGTCATGTGTGTATCTACTCGGGTTTACTACACGACAAAATCCTCTATATATGTCATCGGCTCGATAGTAACACATTCATGGCTTCCTTTGGTCACTTTAATCTCTCAACGGTAATATTGGTTCTATATTTTTATTAAAACAAACAAGTGATCAACGGTAATGTTTTCTTCACTTTTCATGGAGAAATATATATGGTGAATTATATATTTATATTTATTGTTCATATTGAAATGACAAAATAACTTAAGATTTGATGCTACCACATCATTATATGGTTATTTAAAATTATGATTCATCATGTCATTTATAGTTAACTTTGAACCATATGTTTGATTTGTTATTAATTTGTCTGTTTATAACACTTTAAAATTCATAATGGGTGCTAGATATTATGAAATTTAATTTTAAAGTGTAATAATATAGATTATCTAGAATTTGAAAAAAAATATCTATTATATAAATAATGGGACAATTCTCTCCCGCTATTTGCCACATCATCATTGTAGAAAATGACTTGTGTACAAGTAAGATGATTTAAATTTAAAGATTGAACTCTTTTTTACCGAACGTTTGTTTACTCGATTAAACTTCTATATAGAGTTTGATACAACACCATAAACAAAAAAAAAACATCAATATAGTTGTTGTAAATGGCGACTGAGTAAAATTTATCATCATTATTCCATAAATTAGAAATGGGCCTTTTTCATGAATACAATCTTTTAAAAAAAAAAAATTGATCCAAAGCCCAAATGTTAAAACATAAAATTAGAGACATTCTACTCACATGTCTATCTTATTTTTTAAAGTGATAACTGTTAAAAGGTGGGTAATTTTCCACCACCGCCTTCTCACTATGTTATTTTATTCATTTCCTTTTGTTATATATACGTACGTTGATCAATGTAAATTGGGCAGTACCAAGAGAAAGCAAAAGAAGAGAAACTCTCTTTCATCATCTCCTCTCTCTCTATCGTCATTCTCTATCGTCCTTCGCTATCGATTATCACAAACGTGTATAATCATATATTATATACAAAACACATATCTTACCTTATATATAATATATTTATATTATAGTTTATAACACGTTATCAGCACGATCGTCTCCCGGTCCGTTTATATACCGAAAAACACGATCGTCTCCCGATCCGTTCATATACCGAAAAACACAACTGTTCTCCGATCCGTTCATATACCGAAAAAGGTGAGATTTATTTTATGTTCAATCTTTTTACGTTTATATATTGTTTCGAGGTGATAGGCGCTGCCTTCCCCGAACCGATCGTTATGAATGGTTATGCCTTCACGATAATGATCATATGGGACTATGTCTCCTCAGATCATATGGCAAGCTCTGCCGCCATGAAATGAATGTCCTAAAGACATTTTCAATTTTTTCTAGAAGACAAAAATTTTACAATTATTATTATCGGAGCGCGGCTCGGCCCCCCCATTATTAATTTATTATTTTTCACAATAATTTAAATGGATGACTTTAGTCACCATGATTTATTTATTTACTGTTAATATTATATTGGACGGCTAAGCTGCCACATATTGTTATCTTCTGTTTAAATGTGGATGATTCTGTCACCACAATTTTGCCGTTAATTATTTATTTGTTATTGTTATTATATAAGGAGGCTCGACCGCCTGTATATAACCATTTTTATCTAAAATTTGGTAAATTTAACTGATTGATTATCAAGAATTTCAGATCGATTTTTTGCCACTTCCAACGGCTATAAACGGCTATAAAAACGGCTAGTGAACAGTATTTTCAATATATAAATATACTTATCTTTCATTCATTCTTTTCACTCAAAATCTCTCATCTTCACTAAAAATCACTTCTAAGAAAATCATTTGTTTTTACAAAGAAAAAGAAGAAAAATGGTTCATCCGCTTTTAGTTTTTGTAATAGGTTTTATACTTGTTGCATTTTACAGTTTACTCTTCGGAGAGTTTTCTCCCGGGGAATATGTGATGAATTTTATTTTGATGTTTTATGCACTTGTGTTTCTTTTAATTGCGCTATTTATTCTGGCGCCTCCTATGTTTTAAATTGCTATGTATTCCTTAAAACCGCAATATCTTATTTAAATTTATGATTAATAAAATATTAATTTATGATTTCAGTTATCATGTCAAACTTGACAAAGCTCGAGATTACTGCCCTTGATATTTCTGGGAAAAACTATATGACATGGGCAGTAGCTGCAAAAATGCACCTCAAAGGGAAAAAACTTCTTAATACCATCGATGCGTCAGAAACGACGTCGGATGAGAACAAGGCAAATGCCATGATATTTTTGTTCCATCACATCCATGATGGTCTAAAAGACCAATACATCACAAAAGAAGATCCTGCGGATCTCTGGAAATCGCTCAAAGATAGGTTTGATCACCAAAAATACGTGATCTTACCAAAAGCCAAACATGAGTGGTTTAATCTCCGATTTTTGGATTACAAAAGTGTGGGAGAATATAATTCCGCTTTGTTCGGAATAACTTCCAGGATGGTGTTATGTGGAGAAAAAGTAAACGATTATGATATGATCGAAAAAACACTCCAAACATTTCATCCTGGAAATGTAATTCTGCAACAACAATACCGGGCAAAAGGGTACACTCTTTACTCAGAGTTGATGCAAACCCTCCTTGTTGCAGAGCAAAATAATCAGCTCGTGATGCTAAACCATCATACTCGACCAACTGGATCAGCTCCATTCCCCGAAGTGAATGTTGTATCATCCAGTTACAATAATTGGCAACGACATGGACCCAGTAGAAGCCGTGGTCGTGGTCGAGGACGTGGTCGAGGCCAAGGAAGAGGATTTCATTTTAATAATTTCGACATCGGGAGAATTGATAAAAATTCTCAAGAGAATAAAATTGGTAAAACCGTGAACAAGCATTATGAAACTGCCTGCTACAGATGTGGCATGAAAGGACATTGGTCCAATACATGTCGTACACCAAGGCATTTGGCCGATCTGTACCAAAAATCCCAAGAGGGAAAAGAAAAGGAAGGTGAAACCAACTTCATCTCTGATGAATCCGGACCCTCTTTCGATGGCATTGATAATGATGCACATCTCGATCTTTCAGATTTCCTCGTTGATCCTGAAGATATCAACGCCTAACAAGTTGACTAAAATAACATTTTTTTCTTTTTATAATTTTGTGTTATATGTTATAAAAGTGTGTTGTAAAATAAGTTATTAATGCAGTTTTTTATGAATAATTTAAATCCAGAATATGTCAAGATCTGAGATTCGGGATGGATTATATTCCCCTAAATCCCAGAGAAACTTAATAAGTTTCAGAGATATCCGCAGAAATGGATATCATATAGAAACCATGAATAAGAATGGCATTGAATATCTTTGCATCACATCACTAATTCCGGAAAGGAAAGTTATATTAGAAGAACTACCAGCATTATCCTCCGGATTATATTCCACAAAAATTCATATAGTTGAATCATATGTTACAGTAAACCCGAAGTTTACTAGTACATTTAAAGTGTAGCATGAAAGACTTGGCTACCCTGGTTCAGTCATGATGAGAAAGATTGTGCAAAATTCGAATGGCCACCCGTTGAAAAACCAAAATATTTTTCCATCGGGAGAATTTTCATGTAATGCATGTTCTCAAGGAAAACTCATAATTCGGCCATCACCATCCAAAATTGGGAATGAATCTCCAGTATTCTTGGAAAGAATACATGGTGATATATGTGGACCTATCCACCCACCATGCGGGCCATTTCGGTATTTTATGGTATTGATTGACGCATCCAGTAGATTGTCACATGTGTGTCTATTGACAACACGAAATACGGCTTTCGCAAAATTCATTGCCCAAATAATCAGGCTAAAAGCACAATTCCCTGATTATACAATAAAGAAAGTAAGGCTTGATAACGCTGGTGAATTCACTTCACAAGCTTTTAATAACTATTGTATGTCAATGGGAATCGATGTTGAACATCCGGTCCCCCATGTACACACACAAAATGGCATGGCTGAATCCTTAATTAAACGGCTGCAACTCATTGCAAGACCGTTAATAATGAGAACAAAACTCCCAATTTCTATATGGGGTCATGCTATCTTGCATGCGGCGTCGTTGGTCCAGATAAGACCAAGCGCATATAATAAACATTCCCCTTTACAATTAACATCTGGCCAAGAGCCAAATGTATCTCATCTCCGTGTTTTTGGTTGTGCGGTTTATGTTCCTATAGCCCCACCGCAAAGAACAAAAATGGGGCCACAAAGGAGATTGGGTATATACGTTGGTTATACATCACCAAGTATAATTCGGTACCTTGAACCGTAAACTGGTGATATGTTTACGGCTCGTTTTGCCGATTGTCATTTTAATGAAGATGAATTTCCAGCGTTAGGGGGAGGAATTAAAGAAATTCCAAAAGATGTTACATGGTGCACACCGTCTTTGTTGCACCTAGATCCCCCTACAAATCAACGCGAACTCGAAGTTCAGAAAATCATACACTTACAAAATATGGCAAATCAGTTACCAGATGCGTTCACTGATACAAAAAAGGGTGACAAAATCATATATCCCTGCTGCAAATGCTCCATCAAGAATTAACGTTCTTGAAGAACAAATTGATGGGAATAGAGCAAATGAACCCAAAGTTCAGTTAAAAAGGGGGAGACCAATTGGTTCTAAAAAAAAAATCCCCGAAAGAAAAATAAATTGGGTGAAGAAAATGAAAAGGTTCCCGAAGAACCATATAAAGAAAAATGTCCAGAAGACATATATGAAAATGGTCCAGAAGAACCACATACAGAGAAAAGTCCCGAAGACGAAAATGACAAAGAAAAATATGAGATTTCCATTAACTATGCCCAAGACGGAAAAATATGGGATAGAAATGAAATAGAAGATAATGATGGAATTTTCTCATTCTCTGTATCCAAAGACATTGATTATGAAAGTGATGATCTATAACCAAGTTCCGTATCAGAGTGCCAGAAAAGGTCTGATTGGGAGAAATGACAAATGGCCATGAAAAATGAATTATTCTCCCTCAATAAAAGAAATGTCTTTGGACCTATCGTCACTACACCCAAAGATGTAAAACCGGTTGGGTACAAGTGGGTTTTTGTACGGAAAAGAAATGAGAAAAATGAAGTCACAAGATATAAAGCTCGACTTGTGGCACAAGGATTTTCTCAAAGACCGGGAATTGATTATGAAGAAACATATTCCCCGGTTATGGATGCAATTACATTCAGATTTTTAATGAGCCTTGCAGCATCTAAAAATCTAGAAATGTACCTTATGGATGTAGTGACAGCATATCTATATGGATCACTTGATAATGATATATATATGAAGATCCCAGAAGGATTAAAAATGCCTGTAGCATTAAACACAAAATCAAGAGAGATATGTGCGATCAAATTACAGCGATCACTTTACGGATTAAAACAATCCGGACGCATGTGGTATAATCGTTTAAGCGAATATTTGCTAAAGAAAGGGTACATGAATAATGCAATTTGCCCTTGCGTCTTTATTAAGAAATCCTCATCAGGATTTGTAATCATTGCTGTATATGTTGATGACCTAAACATCATTGGAAATCAAAAGGAAATTGATGATGTAAGAACTCATATGAAAGAAGAGTTTGAAATGAAAGATCTGGGACAGACAAAATTTTGTCTTGGACTCCAGATAGAGCACTTCCGAGATGGAGTGTTCGTGCATCAATCAAATTATACCAAAAGGATCTTACAACGTTTTTATATGGATAAAGCAAATCATTTGAGTACTCCAATGGTTAATCGATCTCTTAATACTGAAAAAGATCCATTCCGACCCTGTGAAGAGAACGAAGAAGAGTTAGGTCCTGAAGTACCTTATATGAGCGCTATTGGTGGACTTATGTATCTTACAAATTGTACCCGACCAGATATAGCATTTGCTACAAATCTACTTGCAAGATATAGTTCGTCTCCTACGCGCAGACATTGGAATGGGATAAAACATATATTTCGTTATCTTCAAGGAACGATTGATTTGGGATTATTTTATCCTAGAAATCCCAAATTTGGTTTAGTTGGTTTTGCAGATGCAGGATATTTATCAGATCCACATAAATCTCGGTCGCAAACTGGATATGTTTTCACCATTGGAGGAACTGCAATCTCATGGCGATCACAAAAACAAACTTTGGTTGCCACTTCTTCAAATCATGCAGAAATTATTGCACTTCATGAGGCATGTAGAGAATGTGTATGGCTCAGATCCATGACTCAACACATTCAAGAAGCCACCGGAATAATCACCAGGAAAGAACCAACAATCTTGTATGAAGATAACGCAGCATGCGTTGCCCAAACGAAAGAAGGTTATATCAAGAGCGACAGAACAAAACACATCCCTCCAAGATTTTTCTCTTACACTCGAGAGCTCGAGAAAAATCAAGAAGTGGATATCCGATATATTCGCTCAAGTGACAACGCAGCAGATTTATTTACGAATGCGCTTCCTACTACAACATTCAAGAAACATGTTCAAAGTATCGGAATGCGTCATCTACGTGATCTATAAAAAAGATCATATCCATTATTTCGAGGGGGAGACTGCACTCTTTTTCCCTTGTCATGGTTTTTATCCCATTGGGTTTTTCCATGATTAGGTTTTTAACGAGGCAGTACGTAATACATTAACAATGGTGGATAATTAAGGAGGAGTGTTAAAAGGTGGGTAATTTTCCACCACCGTCCCAGTACCGATCTCACTATGTTATTTTATTCATTTTCTTTTGTTATATATACGTACGTTGATCAATGTAAATTGGGCAGTACCAAGAAAAAGCAAAAGAAAAGAAACTCTCTTTCATCATCTCCTCTCTCTCTCTATCGTCCTTCTCTATCGATTATCACAAACGTGTATAATCATATATTATATACAAAACACATATCTTACCTTATATATAATATATTTATATTATAGTTTATAACAATAACCCTAAATTATTCTAAGTTTCATTCGCCGCTATTCTTTGTTCCGCATCTATTAAAAAAAAATTTCCATCAAAAATATAAAAAAAATAGGATCCTGAGCTTTTGAGCCGCATGCACTCTCAAAACCGCCATGTAAGTACTTTCATAAATATAGTATCTAAATACACCATAAAAGGAATATTGTTCATTTAAATCCTGACCTATGAACGCTCGTTCAATTTATTTCCCAACTATCGATTGCTCAAATTAATTTCACAAGTTGTAGTTAACTGCGCAAAATCAGGATTTAAAAAGTCAAACGCTAATTACTAAATAGATACATGTCCACTAAATCGGCTGTAACTCATTCAATACAACCCCGAATGAGTTGAAACCACTCTCATTGGAAAGCTAACTCAATTTCCAATAACTTGGATGAAGAACTCCAAAGCTAAATCCAAAGGGAAGGCTTCCATCCGATTCGATCTTCTAGACATATATTCTTGATGCAAGATCGACTCGGATGGAAGCCTTCCTTTGGAATTAGCTTTGGAACTCTTCATCAAAGTTATAGGAATTGGAGTTAGCTTTCCAATGGGAGTGGTTTCAACTCATTCAGATTGTATTGAAAGAGTTACAACGGATTTAGTGGATACGTATTCATTTAGTGGATGTAATTTCTTCAATACAACCCCGAATGAGTTAAACTCCTCCCAGTTGAAACCAAGCCTTATTAGGTTTATTGATTTCTTAAAACCCAACCATATTGCTAAATATAAAACCTTTGAAATGAAATAATAGTTCTGAATTTAGACTAAATTAAACCAATCATATTATAAGAGGTGTGTACGTAGGATTTGAGTTGAGGAAAATCTTATATTTCTTCTTTCTAATCTAATTTGTTAATCTAATTTCTTCCGTAATGTAATTTAGAAAAAAAAGATTTTCTCTAATCTAATTTAGAAAAATAAGATTTTCCCTAATCTAATTTAGGAAAAAAAAAGATTTTCCCTAATGTAATTTAGAAAGAAATCGTGAAACTAAATTTTGTTATAAGTTTGGAATTTTTTTTTTCTCAACTGATAATATGATTGATTTAAGTTTTCTTCTTCTTAATCCTACATACCTCTTATAATATGATTGGTTTAATTTGTTCTTCCTCTTCCTCTTCTTCTACCTTTTCCTCTTCCACAATCGAATTGTGTATTTTCACCGTAGCGGAGATTCTCCTCTCGTTAGGTAATTAACTCTCTTATTTATATATTTTTATAAATAACAACTGATAGGTTTGTTTTGTTTTATGTAAGATGTTTCTCGCTCTCTCTCTTTGCTTAGTTTTCCTTTTTCCGTTTGCCATGGTTCTCATAGCTTACCTGCACAACGAACAGTTGATGTGTTTTTTCCATGAACAGTCGATGTAGAAACGCTACATCATATGTTTTGCCATGGTTTAGCTTGATTCCTTTGACATATATTCAGATTTTAATATAGTTTGAATGGCATAGTTTCAATTCCTTTTGAACATTGAATTACTAATTAATTTGAATTTTCTTGCGGTAGTTTAATCCTCTTCAACGTAATTCTTGTTGCTTTCTCTACATATGAAACAAATATATAACAAATCGATGTACATGGTTAAATTTTAAAGTTTCAGTTTGTTTCATGGCTGTTTTGTGCTTGTTTGTATATATTTCAATAACTAATGAAGCCAGAGCTCGCTTATCATTTGGCAAAATCAACATGGACCGATCGGTCCACTGTCTGACCAATCGGTCCCAAATTCATGTGTACTTGCAATTTGGAATACGGAATGACACCGATCAGTGTCAAAGATGGACCGATCGGTCCATCCTCCCAACCAATCGGCCAAATTCCAATCAATTTGTGCAAAGAAGGAACCACGTATAACATACATATAACACAAAATACATATTCTAAACTTTGTATAACATATAGATAATAAGAAATACATATTTTAAAGTACTTAGAATATATAAGGAAAAGCATAATACAAATTATAAAATCCGTAGAACATATAGGAAAAGCAGAAGATGTATTCTAGATTTCGTAGAATAAAAAATATATTTTTCATCATTGTTTTTTTCTTTTCAAAAAATGTGACACAAAAAAAATTCATTAATATTTATTTCATTTTTTATTTTTATTTCTATTAAAAAAATATTTAAAATATAATAGATATATAAAAGATTTCACTAAAGTTAGTTTAGTCATAATATAGCTTAAATATCAAAATATTTATATTCATAAACATATATTCAAAGCGTCTTTTTTTCCAATTCTCCCTATTTTTGGATGTTATTTTACAACGGTTGATCTGTTATAACATAAAAATTACATTTTTTGGTTATCAACCTAGTTTTTAACTAATAATTTATAGTTATGACCAATATTCTTACATTGGTGATGAATGATATATCACTTGTTAATGTTTTCACGTTTCAATTGTTGAAAATTGTACTTAATATAAATATATAAATCTTATATATTTAGGTTTAGTTCATTTGAAAACAATTGATAAAACTATAAACTAAATGTGATATTTTTTTTTTCTTTAATTACCATTTTGTTTTTGCTCCCATCTTATATATATGTTGTTTGAGCTTATTGTATAACTAACTTGTTCTCTAACTTTGTCTCCTTTTTCCAAAATCAATGCAATTCGTGAATCAAAAACTTGGATTCCATTATTGTTTTTTTTTGTGAGCAGAACTTTCACACTCAATAAGAGTTGTTTTTACATTTTAACTCTTTTCACGCTTATACATGGCTAACTGAGAGAAGGCGTAAGCGTGAAAAGAGTTGAAATGTGAAAACAAATCTTGTTGAGTTTGAAAATTCTGCTCACAAAAAACGATAGTGAAATCTAAAATTTTGATTCACAAATTGCAAGTTGATTTTGGAAAGAAAAAAAGACATGGTTTAAAGACGAGTTAGTTATGCAATAAGATCAAACAACATATATATAAGATGGGAGCAAAGACAAAATGATAATTAATAGAAAAAATACTAAAAATATCACATTTAGTAAATAGTTTATCAATTGTTTTCAAATAAATTAAACCTAAATATGTAAGGTTTATATATTAATATTAAGTAAAAATTTCAATATATTTCTTAAGTATGAGTTTAACCAGGGAAGAAGTACAAAAAAAAGTTGATTGATTTTTTTTTGGGACAACTTTATTAATTCATTAATAAACCGAGCCTAAGCCGGTGTTGAAGATACATAGGACTGTAGGAGAAGCTCCTTAGCGAGTTCTTTGCAAGAGAATCCGCCAAAGCATTTGAGTTCCTCGGAATGTGAGAGAAAGACCAAAAAACAAAAGAAGATAGATGATCAATGTCATAAAGAATTCCATAGATTTCTCTTAGACGGATCCCAGAGTTGATAGCTCGGATGAACTCTTGTGAATCTGATCGCATCAAGATCTTGTTCCATCCTTTGGCTTGAGCGATTTGCAGCGTTTCGAGGACTGCGAGAGCTTCAACCAATAAAAGGGAAAGGACAAAAGCACCAGCTTGTGATCCTTGGAACAGAGGAGGTTATGCATCTTTTCCAAACACCCAACGTAAACCTGCAACCTTTAAGTTGTTTCTCCAAGCCGCATCGGTGTTGTAGATGATCAAGTTTGACTGGAATTGAAAATGGGGTGGGGAGATGGTTCGGACCTGGTTTGGCTGTTTAAGAGATTGAGCCATTTGCCATTCTCTTGCATCTATGAGTGCTATAATAACAATTTCAGTTGCAGAGAAAATCATGTTTTAAAAAATCAGATTGTTCCTAGCTGTCCAAAGGGACCAGCAGATCCATGAGAACAGAGGACCGAGTCCTATTCCAGATGGTGGAAGGCAAATCCAAAATTTTGAGCTGATGAGTGCTTTATAGAACTCTGTAAAAAACAGAGGATCGATTTCTTCCTTTAAAGGAGAGAGTGTCCAAACTTGGATAGCAAAAGGGCAGTGAAGAAAAATGTTAGTTGATGTCTCGGGCCCTCCACAGCGCACGCAGACTAACAAGAAGAATATTCCATGTTTATGGAGGTTCTCTCCTAGCGATAAAGCTCCCTGTACAATCTTCCATAAGAAAAGTTTCAGCTTTGGTGAGAACACGCCATTCCATATCTCAGAGAACCAATTAAAAACCACCGTAGAACCAAGGATTGGATTAATTGGGAAGTGGGGAGTTGTCTCCGAGTGGTAGCTAGATTTTGTTGTGTAGAAACCAGAGCTTAAAAGGAGCCAGACATAAGAATATGCTGCTCCTGAGCGACTCAGCCGAAGGTAGAGGATCTTTTCTGTTAATTCTGGCATCAGAAGATCAATTTTCACTCTGTTCCACTCACTACGATCCTCAGAGATGGTCCGACAGGTGCTGCTTGAGCCTCTAGAGAGATCCATGGATCGGTCCAAGCGTTAGTTGATTTCCCATCTCCAATAGATTTTCCCATATTTGGTGCGAGGAGATCTCTCCCTACTAGGATTCCTCTCCATCCACGAGAGGTTGAGGCATGGGCTTTGCAATCCAAAAACCGAGAAGTTTTGCAATATTTTCCCGTAAGCACTCGCGCAAGGAGACCAGAAGGCTTTGTTAGCATCCTCCAACTGAGTTTTGCAAGAAGGGTGTTGTTGAAGCTTTGAATGTCTCAGAGGCCGAGACCACCATCTTTTTTACTTTTGCTAATCACTCCCAAGAGATCCAACACATTTTCTTCTTGTCCGGGTTTGCGTCCCACCAAAATCTTGTCAAAGCGGATTGGATTCACTTACATAGGCTTACCGGAAGCTTGAAGCATGACATAGTATATGTTGGCATAGAAGAAAGGACCGGCTTTAACAAAGTTAACTTCCCGGCGCTTGAGATTTATTTTGAAGACCAACTTATAGTTTTTTGCCGAATCTGATCCACAATTGAAGTAAAGAGGTCCTTTTTCCTTCTGCCAAAATGTTTCGGCAATCCCAAATATTTGCCTACACCTCCTTCATTTGCAATAGCGAGAATAGCTCCAAGTATGCAACCTGGCTGTCCTCTACTTCGTCATCCCAGCCCAATTCAAATTGTCGATCATTGTCACCAACATCTACAATCAGTTTTACCGTCAACTGATACAAAACAAGGAAAGAATAAGACGTCAGTAAGGCAATAGAACAAAGATATTGTAGGTGTACACATTATATCTATAATATCACCGGGTGTACATTAATAGGGAAAGGTGTACGCTATAGAAAGGGTAATATCACTTATTGCAGACTAATAAGGGAAAGTGTACATAACATATATAAAGCAGGACCGTTACGTAAGACATACCAGAGGGTCGGATTCCACATCAAGAATATCCTCAAGATGCAGGAGGGTGATGACGGCTTCACTATTAATCAAGCAACAAATTCCAACAAGGAATTGAAGCCCAAGAAGAGAAGGAAAAGACACCCGAATTGTTTTCTTCTCTAACGGCTCTATTTTTAGCTCACACGCATTTGTAACTATTCCCAACGGATATATAAGCGTGTGAACTACAAGATACGCCTAGTTATTTTTGAATTTGAGAAGTCTATAAATACGTAACTCATTGTAACACTTAGGAGTAACTGAGATAATAAAATCTCTCTATTCTCATTCGTATTCTTATCAATTCTGCTTCTCTTAATTTCATTCTAAACTCTGAATTCTAACATGGTATCAGAGCAATGATCCATAAACAAGATCAAGCTTGATTTCCTTATTCTCTCTATCTCTTTTTCGAAATCACCATTGTCACAGCCCATAAATTTCAAAAACTTCTCTTGAAGATTCACTCCTTCTCCTTATCACTTTTGCATCTACAACTTCTCCTTCATATTCAAAGCTTCCGCAGCATTTACAAGCTCTATCAAGCTCCAGATCGAGAAATCAAATTTTGAAAATTCAAAAATCTGACCGTTAGATCTACTGTTCACACAGCTCCTCTCCGAAAATTTCTTTGGTTATTTTGGAAATACATCCTTCTAACTTCCTGAAAAAGCTATGAGATTGATATATATTCATCCTAGACGAGCTGTGTGAAGTTAGAGTGGTTTATTTCTGGAAATCTCTCAAAGAATTTTTCCCAACTCTGAGATTGAAATTTATTCATCCTAGACGAGTTGGTGAAGTTGAGCGGTGCAGTTTCAAACGGCGAATCATAAGTTTCAATCATGGAGGAGACAAAACCAACCGCAATAAGAGTCACCCTAAGAAGAGAGAACTATCTCCTATGGTCACGATCCACAAAATCAAACCTATACGGTCGTGGCTTGTGGAGTCAAATCAAACCAGCCAAAGGAAAAGAGCTTCAAGAAGGAGATGAAGAAGCTCAGGAAAAATGGCTGCAAAAATATCAAATGGTGCTCAGCATAATCCACAGCTCCTTGAGTGATTCAATATTTGAATCTTACTCATACTGCGAGACAGCTCAAGAACTTTGGACAACTCTCAAGAAGGTGTATGGAGACATCACCAACCTTTCAAGAGTGTTTGAAGTAAAGAAAGCTCTGAGCAATCTCACTCAAGAAGATCAAGATTTTACCAAACACTTTGGTAAATATAGGTCTTTACTCGTTGAATTGGATATGCTGAGGCCAAGCACAAAAGACCTCAAAATTTTTGAGGAAAGAAGAGAGCAAGACAGAGTGTTCGGACTTCTCCAATCCCTCCATCCAAAGTTCAATGATCTTATCAAGTACATTTTAAGGGAGGAGAAGCTACCAAGCCTTGAAAGCGTCTGCTCTCAAATTCAAAAGGAGCAAGGCTCCCAAGATCTCTTCAGTAAAGGAGAGCTGCCAACAGCAAACAAAGGGTTATACAAACCCCCATTCAGCTCCAACAATAAAGGAACAACAAAGCAATGTGAACATTGCAAGAAAATTGGTAAATTCAACCAAGGAAGAGGACACACCAAGGAGGAATGCTTCATCCTTTATCCTCACCTTAGGGCCAACTACAGAGCAAGGCAACAAGCAAATGAAGCAAGCGCTTCAAATTATGCTCCAGCCGCTCAAATAACTACATCACTTGGTCTTAATCCAAGTGCTCCATCAAATGCTCCAAACGGCCATTCTAACCAAGCCTCTACTTCAGAAGACAATGGCATGATCACCATGAGCAGGGCAGACTTAGAAGCAATGATCAAAACATTGCAAATTTGCAAGGCGAACGGTATCACCTTTCCCTATACATTTCTTGCCTCTAAGTCTTCAAAAACTTTTTTAGTAGATTCAGGAGCTTCTCACCATATGATTAAAGATCCTAATATACTAAATAATATTCAAAACACCTATGGTCATGTTGAAATTGCTAATGGAGTTAGAGTACCAATTAAAGGCATAGGAAATTTAAATCTCTTTGGAAATGAATCTAGTGCTTTCTACATTCTTGCATTTAGCAATAATTTGGTCTCGGTAAAAAGAGCTACCACTGATCTCAATGCTTATGCTATATTTGGACCTAACAGCTTTCATTTTCAGGATATTAATACCGGTGAAGTTTTAGGGAAAGGAAACACTAAGGGAGAGCTGTATACTCTAGAAGATCTCAACCATTCTAGAAGCTCCAACTCTGCTAGCTTGCCGTTTATTAATTCATGTCATATAGCTAGTAGTTCAAATTATTTATGGCATGCTCGATTAGGCCATCCTCATTCTAGAGCTTTAAAATTAATTATGCCTAATGTTGTCTTTGATAACTCTAAGTGTGAGTCTTGTATTTTGGGAAAACATTGTAGAAGTGTTTTCCAAAACTCCATATCAATATATGAGAATTGTTTTGATTTAGTTCACTCTGATGTTTGGACTTCACCATGCCTATCTAGAGATAATTTAAAATACTTTGTGACATTCATAGATGAAAAATCGAAATATACATGGGTCACATTGTTACCATCTAAAGATAGAGTATTTGAGGCGTTTGTCAATTTTCAAACATATGTGACTAATCATTTTAATGCCAAAATTAAGGTACTAAGATCTGATAATGGAGGGGAATACACAAGCCACACTTTCAAAGCTCACTTGGCAAATCATGACATTCTTCACCAAACAAGCTGTCCTTACACTCCACAACAAAATGGAGTTGCCGAAAGAAAGAATAGGCATTTGATGGAAGTGGCAAGATCAATGATGTTCCACAAAAGCATGCCAAGGAGATTCTGGGGAGATTCTGTCATGACCGCATGCTATCTCATAAACCGAACTCCAACAAAAGTCTTAGATGACTTATCACCATTCGAGGTATTGAATAAAACCAAACCAAATATTAATCACTTACGTGTGTTTGGTAGTGTTTGTTTTGTTTTAATACCAAGAGATCAAAGGAACAAGCTAGATGCTAAAAGCACTAGAAGCGTATTCATTGGATACTCCACTACTCAAAAAGGGTACAGATGCTATGACTCAAGCACCAAACGCATCATGACTTCTAGAGATGTGAAATTCCTAGAAGATCAAAGTTACTTTGAGAAATCGGGCTGGGAGAGCGTGAAAGACTTGGCTGACTCTACAGCAGACCGAGCAGCCTCTCTTGAACACATTCTAAGTCACATGGGTTGTCCTCCAATGAATGAGGATCACACAACCCCTGCAAACACTCAAACTGATCAGATCCAAGAAGAAGAGATCAATGGTCAGAATGAGCAAGAGAAATGAAGAAGTAAATGAGCAAGGGGGAGTTAATCAAGAAACTCCACCAGATGCTAATATTGAGGAGAATGAATATCATGAGGAAGAAGAGGCACCAGCACCAGTTTTGAGAAAGAGTACACGGCAAAGGTTTGGTCCGGACCATTGGAAACAAACCAGGGTCTATTACAATCATCAAGCTGTGGCTCACCCTATACAAGCTCAGTGTTCTCTTGCCCTCTTGCCATCAGACCATCAAGCATTCCTTGGAAAGATAGAGCAGCATTACATTCCAAAGACTTATGAAGAAGCAAAAGAAATCAAGGTATGGATGGATGCTATAAATGCTGAAAACGGAGCAATGGAAAGAAATCATACTTGGGACGTGAGTGATCTACCTTCAGGAAAGAGAGTTGTGACATCTAAATGGGTATTCACCATCAAGTATCACAGCAATGGAGAAATAGAAAGGTACAAAGCTCGCTTGGTTGCAAGGGGTTTTACTCAAACATATGGAGAAGACTATACAAACACCTTTGCACCAATTGCTAAACTCCACACAGTCCGAGTGATTCTATCATTGGCAACCAATCTGTCTTGGGAATTATGGCAAATGGATGTCAAAAACGCATTCCTCCAAGGAGATCTTGAAGAAGAAGTATACATGAAGCCTCCACCGGGTCTTGAAAGCTCAATTCCTCAAGGCAAAGTCTTCAAGCTTAGAAAATCTATTTATGGCCTCAAGCAATCTCCAAGAGCCTGGTATCACAAGCTGAGCTTCACATTGACAGCCAAAGGATTTAAAAGATCAGAGGCTGATCACACCTTGTTTACTTCTCAAAGTTCTCAAGGAATCATAGTGGTCTTGGTATATGTAGATGACTTGATCATTTCCGGCAATGATCAAGCAGGTATTCAAGAAACTAAACTTTTCCTTAAATCTGTATTTGATATAAAAGATCTAGGTGAACTTAAATATTTTCTAGAAATAAAAATATGTCGCTCTCCGGAAGGCTTGTTTCTATCCCAAAGAAAATATTCACTTGATTTGCTTACAGAGACAGGAAAATTAGGCTCCAAACCAGCCAATACCCCACTTGAAGATGGCTACAAGGTCAGGAGAAAGGGGGAGAAAAGACAAAATGATCCGCTTGACAAGCCATTTGAAGATCCAGCTCTATACCGGCGGCTTGTAGGTAAGTTAATTTACTTAACCATAACAAGACCTGACCTATGTTTTGCTGTGAATAAGGTGAGCCAATACATGAAAGAGCCCTTGGTGCACCACTGGAATATGGTGGAAAGGATTCTGAGATACATCAAAGGATCACCAGGGCAAGGTGTTTGGATGGGAAAGAATGAAAGCACCGAGATTGTGGGCTATTGTGATGCGGATTATGCTAGAGACACGGTGGATAGAAGATCCACAACCGGTTATTGCACATTCATTGGAGGAAACTTAGTAACCTGGAAATCCAAGAAGCAAAAGGTCGTATCATGCTCAAGTGTTGAAAGCGAGTATATGGCAATGAAGAAGCTCACAAATGAGCTAGTATGGCTGAAAGCGCTTCTAAAGGATCTGGGAATTGAAAGCACAAGTCCCATTACCATGCATTGTGACAATCAAGCAGTAATTCACATTGCCACCAACTCAGTCTTTCATGAACGAACCAAGCACATAGAAGTGGTCTGCCACAAAGTCAGAGAAAAGATCACTGAAGGAATAATCCTTCCATGCTACACAAGAAGCGAAGATCAGTTGGCTGACATATTTACCAAGGCTACGAGTCTCAAGATTTGCAACCACATCTACAGCAAGCTTGGACTAGTAGATCTCACTCATCCTTGATCATGCTTCTCCATTTCCAGAGACACTACACTTTTTTCCTTACAAGGAGTTTTTCCCACCGGGTTTGTACTTGTGAGGTTTTTAATGAGGTAGTTGTGAGGATTTGTTTCTGGAAAATCAAACTTAGTCTCCACTCTCATTCTGGCTAAGTTTGAGGGGGAGTATTAATCAAGCAACAAATTCCAACAAGGAATTGAAGCCCAAGAAGAGAAGGAAAAGACACCTGAATTGTTTTCTTCTCTAACGGCTCTATTTTTAGCTCACACGCATTTGTAACTATTCCCAACGGATAGATAAACGTGTGAAATACAAGATACGCCTAGTTATTTTTGAATTTGAGAAGTCTATAAATATGTAACTCAGTAACTGAGATAATAAAATCTCTTTATTCTCATTCTTATTCTTATCAATTCTGCTTCTCTTAATTTCATTATAAACTCTGAATTCTAACATTCACACCCTAAGGGATCCTCAAGGAAAGTCTTCAAGGATTTTGGAGATCAGCATTGGAATCGATTGTAAGGCCATCAATTGCAGGGACAACGGAAACCCGTAGCAGGCACTTGTTTTTTGTTTTAGTTGGCGACACAGTTTGGTTACGGGATCTTCTTCTCAGGCTTTGTTTGAGGAGCTTGGAAACGAGAAATTGTCTTCTCAAATGACACCTTGCCCCATGGATATTCTAGGAAGAACTCTGTATCAGCCAACATCTCAACGTATTTCAAAGTTAAGTGAAGAGTTTTGGTATTGCAGTAATTATAAGGGCCAATGGCATTCGTTTCCACTCGAGCAATTCAGGGTCCATCAACATATCAAGGGCATTAGATACTGTAACATCGAGATCAGACTTCCCAAATAGCTGTTTCCAGATTACTTTATTCTCCACCTCTAATTCATCCTCAAGCATGTCGGGTTCCGGATTACAATTGAGGCCAGTGATTTCCTTAAATTCTTGCAAAGAAATCTGAGAGGCTGACCACCAAAAGCGAATCAGATTTCATGTTTTTTTTGTGGTAATCAGTTGACGGGAGAGAAGAGCGTGGACAAGCTTGGCGGAGTTGCAGCATCTTGCAACCGGGAGTTTGAACAGCGCTGCAAACTGCGAATCTAGCAGCTTTTCGAGTTCTTCTTTCCCATTAAGCGCCTGGACCGGGAGGCCAATTACATGAGCTTTGGAGTAGATGTTAAATCGAGCGCCTATTGGATAACATCCAGCGGCGAGGACACGCCGTGGGAGTTTATCTGAAAGCTGTTCTCGGTTCTCATTTTCTTCCATGGAACCTGTGTTTTTTTTGTGAAATGAGATAACGGAACTCAGACATGCATAGGGTAAACCAAGGAAAATCCAGAGAATGACCACTTTAAAAGAGACGATTTGGTTGCTACGGATGCGAAATTTTCCGAAACGGAAAGCAGTTTATGGCATATAAAATCGGAAATAACTACAAGACAGTTCATAAATCGCAGCTGGGAAAAAAACCGCTACTTCTAATTCATAGATTGTTAGTTAAATTCGAAGTTAGTGGACTTTCATTTAGAATTGCTCACCGTCGCTACTCTCAAACGCGACGCCGTTGCCGGCTGTAATTCAGGTTTTGAGTTACTCCGCAATCGACGCCTCACCGGCGTCGATGTTGATGTTTGTCGGTTTTTAGTCTTCGATTGCCGCCCATTCGTCGCCATTGCCGGAATATGCGATTTTAAGCCAGGTGGAATGTAAAGCAAGAAGAAGTATGAGATTCCGATCTATCGAAATCGAAGAACTGACGAAATTGGGAAAACTTTTTCTTCCTGTCGAAATTGAAGAAGGTGGATCCCGACTATTCTTTAGGTATACGAGGCTGGGAAAAATGTCGACGATTATAACCAAAATAATTTCGACTAATTTGATTAAGTTTTTTATTTGTTTCGCGTTTTGCAATAATTGTTTTTTAAAAATACAATGGCATTGCTGTAAATAAGATGAATCGTAAGGGGGCTAGAAAAGTAGGTGAATAGGAAATACTACCTTCTTACATACTTTTGAGATAAACTATCGTTTTAGCAAATAAAAACTTAAAAAACTACCCTTTTAGCAAAGAAAATTTTCTCTTTATTATAACTGTTTTCAAACTAGTTTTGGAAATAATAGTTACTAGTTAAAAGTTACAGCTGTAGACATAATTATTAAAGAAATACTTTATATTGTTTTTATAGGAAATAAACAGCTAAGCTTAACTTCAAATTTAACATAAATGTTTTAAATGTTCAGTTATTTTTACTGTTTTTTTCAATTTTTAAATTTATTCACTCTATGAAAAAACTTCTCACTAAAAATATTTATTAAAAAATAAATGTAAACGTTTCCCTTAAAAGCTTTGAACTGATGAAAACACCAATGTCAATACCACATTTGATATATCTGTATTTAAAATATAATATTATAATATAAAACTAATATAAATACTTACAGAAAACGTAATATTAAAATACAAAAGACAATGAATGTCATAATACTATAAATTCTGAAGTTGCTTAAGTATCTCAATATTTATTAGAAAACTTATAACAAATAGCTAATTAAAATATTTTTACAAAAGAAAAAAGTCTATTGTAATTTAAAAAAAAAATATTTTTCATTCTAATCCATAGAAAATGTTTTCTATCACAAAAAAAATAATTAAAAACTTGCTTATATCCAGCGGTTTGAATTTACTTTTTAACTACTCTCTCTGTTCTAATATAAGTGATGTTTAAGGTTTTTGCACACATATTAATGATTCATTTAATTTTTATTTTTTCCCATAATTAAAACATCATTTATTATTTATTTAAACACAATTCAACCAATAAAAAAACAATTCGCATAATACAAATAGTTAAAAACAATAAAAAATTATTTAATTTTGTATTAAAAACTGAAAACATCACTTATTTGAGAACAAAAAAGCTCTTAAAACATCATTTTTTGAAGAGAGAGTATTATTTTTCAAAATTTAAAAGCTTCTACTTCACACTTCTCCTTCTTACAAAACTTTGCTTGTTTTTTGTGAGCAGTTCGGTTCTTATCTTCGTAACTGTAGTCATGGATTTAAGTGGTGTTATCCAATCATGGATTTTAATTCCAACCCTAATTTGCTGTTGTGGAATTAATAATTCTAAAGTATGTTTTAAAATCCAATGTTATTGGATCTTTTATTTGTAAATCATGTTTTAGTAATTTTAAAGTTTGGTACGGAATGTTCGAGTCTACCCTTCTGATATTTCGTATGTAAATTTTTTGCCACTAGTTTGGACATCCGAACCGTTCTAGGTGTCTTATCTGTTGACAAAAAAAAAATAAAAAAATTTGGTGTTATTCAATGAAGATTTCAAATACTTCATTAAAATTTAGTGTTATTCAAAATTAAATGAGTTTTTTTTTTTTTTGTCTATTGAGTCATTTGAAATAAGATGATGTATTATGTTAAATAGATACATGAAAAGCACTCAATTCCATGAAAAAGAGAGCGAGTCACATCTTTCTTCTACCGGGTATATTCTTATATATAAATTTTGTTTTCAAAATCTCAAAACTATATATTTCAGTAAAACTTATAACAGTCTTCGATTTCTTTTCCAGAAGAAACATACTGAATTCGGAAGAAATGATATGTTACTAAAAATAAACATATTTTGTAATATTTTTTTAATCCCAAATATTCATTTTAGATGAAAGCTCTATCAATACATTCACGATTTTAAAATATTTTAGGAAATTGTGAAACATTGCATCAGCTTGCCAAATAAATATAAAACACAAAAATAGCAGTTTTACATCAAAGTAAAACACTACAATATACATTTGTTAAGGACACATCGAAATATATTATTAATAGAGTATAAGCCTTATTGGGTTTATTGAATGCTTAGATTGTGGATTTTTTATTGGAATATGATTACATAATCTGCAAAACGTAGGCGTAGTTGATAATGTATTGAAAAATCCTAACACAAATGTTTAGATCCTTATAAATAGAATGCCCAAACCGATTTTAGAATTTCAAACACCTTTTCAACTCTTAACGGACAATGCTCCGAATTTTTATAAACTATGAATCTTTGGGTGTTTATGCTTTCCATGAATAAGATCTTACACATCTCACAAGTTAGATGCTCGATCGACACCTTGTGTCTTTCTAGAATATTTCATCACTCAAAGCGCCTATTTTTGTCTTGATATATAGAGCTACATCTCGCATCTATACATCTACGTATGTGGTTTTTCATGAATCTGTTTTTCCCTTTTCCACTCCATCCAGCGTAATTGACGAAATAGAAAATACAGATTCTCCACCACTATCTTACCCTCTTGTTTATGTTATTAGACAATTTTCTCGTTCGCAGGTTACTCCAACGGCTGTTTCGCATATATCGTATGAGGTCCCTGCTTCGCCGCCGACTGTGCTGCCCTCGCCTACACCGAGTGTTGAACCTCCATCACCGCCACCGGAGAATGTAGCCACTACATCTCCAACCATACAAGCAACACCTCCTCCTCAACCACCGCCAATTCTGACGAGAGCAAGCACTCGTCAATGCAAACCTGTTCAAAAATTGAATCTTCTTACCTCTGTTGCTCAGCCACCAACAACTATACCAAAAACTCTTGTAGAAGCACTGAAATCACCTTATTGGCGTAAAGCATTAAGTGAAGAAATAGGTTCTCAAATCAAAAATCACACTGGGATCTCACTAATGCTTCTTATGCTTTTAATGTTATAGGTTGCCCGTGAATTTAATTTTTACAATCAAACACAAACCGGATGGGCCAATCAAGAGATAAAAAGCATGGCTCGTAGCCAAGGGCTATACTCAGCGACCAGGCATTGATTACTACCTCATTCCTACAAGGACACCTAGACGAAGAAATCTTCATGGTTCAACCACTAGGGTTTATTGACGCTGGAAATCCAACGGTCGTTTGTAAGCTTAGCAAGGCCATTTTGGCCTTAAACAAGCACTGCGAGCGTGTTACAACGAGCTGCGTACTTTCTTGCTCAACTCGGGTTTCAAAAACTCCCTCGCTGATACTTCTCTATTCATCTACAACACCAACGGCAACCTACTCTACATGTTGGTCTATTTCGATGATATCATCATCTCCGGAAATAGCCCATCGCATATACACCGGTTTATCGAATCCCTTTCTCAACGCTTTTCAATTAAGATTTGGGCAATCTCTCATATTTTCTTGGAATAGAAGTAATACGTACATCTCAAAGATTACATCTCACTCAACATCGTTATATTACAAATTTTCTAGAGCGCATGAAGATGACAAAATACAAAGCCAATGCCAACACCAATGTACCCCAATACAACTCTCTCCTTATTCTCCTGGACAACGCTAGACAATGCCGCTGAATATCGATCAATTATGGAAAGTTTGCAATACCTATCACTCACGCGCCCATACATATACTCTAATACATCTTGAGGGGATGTATTAGAGTATATATTAGTATATATTATGATCCATGTAATTATGTCTTCTTAACTCTTGTATATCTGCTTCCTTTATTTGTATAGCTATTTTGCTGTATATATCAGTGCTTTATTCATCAATAATAATCATCAATTCCTCTTGTTCAATAAACGGTTCTTCTGTTTCATGCCAACCTTCAAACCGATGGATACTATTTGAATCCAATTTTGAATATCACATCGGTTACTTGGAATCTCTTACAAAGTTTAATGTTTATTTCTTCTCTTTTTTCATGTAAAGCTGTCAATGTCCGGTTAGTCTCTTATAGATTTTGGATTGTTTGATGGAATGGGTGAAAGGGTTGAGTGCGTTATTAAAGGCTAGTCATTGTTTTTTTATAAGTTGCACCAGATTGTTAACATTTCTAGATTTCTAAAATTTTATGAGGATCCATCATTTTAAAAATTATTTCACTAAGCTTAGCTTTCTTAGTTGTAGGAGAAACATTTAAGATTTAATATAAACAATGATTGCATATTTATATAAAAAATATGCCGAATATACATAAATTAATCTTATAAAACGAAGCGTAATGTGAGAATATATTTGTTTATTAATATTCTTATCTTTTTCATTAATTTAATTGAATGTGAGTTTTTCTTCTTTCCTCTTGGATCTGCACAAATGTTTCATGTTCTACAAACATCTTCGACTCTAAGACATTCAAAATTTCAGAATTATAATCTAAACTTTGAATGGCCGAAAAAGGTTAAATCTTAAAATATCCTATCGAGAAGGACGGATCTGGGTAACAAATTGATCGATCACGTTAGGGATAAAACGAGCCACTACAAGAAAACAAGGTTTTCGCGACTACATAATCAGTTGTAATGTAGTCGCTAAAACTGTTTTTACGACTACATTACGACTAAGTAACATAGTCGCAAATGTTTAGTCGTAAAAACAAGTAGTCGGTAAGTAGTCGCTAATGTACGACTGATTTGCGACTTTGTTGCAATTACATAATGGAGTCGCAGACCAGTCGCAAATCAGTCGTAAATATATGCGACCATGTATCGACTACTTTAACGACCAACATGCGACTATATATTGTGTCGTGTGGAAGTCGTTTGTCGTAGTCGTTAAAGAGTCGTGAAATTTTGTGACTAGTTCCCGACTAATATGCGTCTAAATTAGCAACTGATTTGCGACTAATATGTTCATTGGAATAGTGGTTTGGTCATCGTTTACAATTGGTTTATGACTGTTTTGCGACTGATTTGTGACTATATATCGACTGATTTACGACTACGTAGCGACTGATTTTATTGACGAAATTCAGAATGGTAATACTGTACCCAATTTGTATTACCTAGCAATTTGGAAATCATATACAAACTAATACAAAGAAAACTCGAAAGTTAATATGAAAGAAACATTAATATATCATACATTATTTTTATGTATCAAATACAAACCAATACAAAGAAAACTCCAATGTTCAAAAACATGAAAGAAAATGACATCCTAGGGTGTAGAATCATGTTGCCGACCAGATTGAGAAGCCATGAAGTCGAGAAAATTTGGATCGGTTTCACGAAGATTCCTTTCCACCAGTGAATAGTGCTTGAACTTGCTTCATTGGTCAGCCGCAAGTTGGGAAAACTTGCTTTGTTGGTCAGCCGCAAGTTGGGTAAGCTCTGCCTCACGCCGAGCGTTATAAGCAACTTGTTCTTCTATTTGGCGTTGAGCTTGTTCCAACTTATCTTGCAGGGCTTGAAACGATGAAGAGCTTTCCTCGAACTTGCGTTTTCCACCAACATGAGACTATGCGAGGCTTCCTATTCCATATGGTCTTCCTCTTTCATCCGTGAAAGTTGACTGCATAAATAAAACATAGATTTATGAAACGCAAAGGACATAAACCAAAGATAACATGGATTTTGTATTTACCTGAAGAAAGAGTTCGTTGTAGTCCTCTGTGGTTAGTTCTCGATGTTGCGACGTACCGTCTGAAGTTTCAGGCCCGATCTCTTGCATCTTAGCTTGCAAGTTCTTCTCGTAAGTTTGCGCGATCCTCTCAGCCTTCAGATCAACAAACGTCCCATTTGGTTTTGTGTTAGTCTTCACAAAAACCTCACCGATACTAACCGGTCTTCCCAATTTCTCTTCCTGAAAATGTAACATATAAATTTGTTACATAATAGAAACTTGCAGAAGTATTAGATATAGAAATTACACTTACCAGGATTTGTTGATATGACTTTTGGCCTGATAAGTGCTTGTGCACACCAAGGCCTTTACGGTCAGATTTCCGAGCAGCATATGTGGTCTTACTCCTCTCTCAAGCCTCTTCAGTGTCCCAACACTCTGTCATTGTTGTCCACAGTGTTGGGTTAATCCAGTGTGGTCGCTGTCGAGAAGTCCTCGCGCTGCTTACCATATCCTTCATTCGCCTTTGACAAATCCTCTCGAAATGTTGTTGAACAACCCCTGAGATTAAGGGATCCCAGGTGTGGGTTTTCTACAAAGAAATAATAATGGTGTTAGTCGACAGAATAGAAAAAAGACATATATGAAGCTTAGAGGAGAGAAATGCTTACCGCGAACTCGACGAAGTATCTTTCCTATCTATCGCGAGGCACAACAGTCCAACTATAATATGGACCATCAAACTTGTTTGTGAACACCTTGGTGATCTTCCTTGTTAGGTTTCCCTTGTCACGGCCAAACCTAGACAGAGAGAAATAAGTGCCTTGAACATTAAAAACCTCATGAATAGCAAACTGTGAGCTTACAATGTCGGTTTCAATTTCAAACACAAGCATACAATGTCAGGTTTCAATTTCAAACACAAGCAAATGCAGTTTATAGATCATTCTTATTCATTCTCAAGATCAGTATTTGTTCAAAACTAAGGAGGCAACCGAAAAGTTTTAATTGACCAACTAAACACACATCAAAAACATAAGACAAATTGAAAAAATGCTGAATTTAGTAAAGGTAAGAGCTTGAAAAACAAGCATATGCAGTATATATACAATTCTTAGTTATCCTCAAGAACTGTATTTGTTCAAACTAAGGAGGCAAACATAAATTTTTTGATTGATAAACCAAACACACATCACAAACATAAGACAGAAAAAGGCGAACCATGAAAATATCTTTCTGAAATTTTTTGATTGATAAACCAAACACACATCACAAGCAACTAACATTTTAGCATAGAATAATGGAAGGAGATGCGTATGCCATTCCTGTTGTGTCTTCAATTAAACATCTCTTGTACATCAGTTATCTATTCTTATGTCCAAAAACATAGGTTCTCAGTAAGACTCAAAAACATGTTTTAAGATAGCAAAAGTTAAAATCATATTTCAAAGGCTTTCAAGAAACATGAACTAAATGCAAGTCTCTGAAACTAAGCTATCAAATGTTCAATAATAAGATCAAGAGTGAATCAACAGCACATGGATTAACTTTCCTAATTAGAGCCAAGTTCTCACGCAACTTGCACAATAAGACATATTACTTCCAATGATGCTTCACATAACAAGTAACAACAACGAGATATATGTGAACACAAGCAATTTCTAAACACAAGCAAACACAAGCAATTTCAAACATATCAGGAAACACAAGCAAACACAAGACTGAGGGCGTGTCAGAGACAAAGTAAGCAAACTGACCATGTGGTGTTTGGCAGCTGAGGGCGTGTCGGAGACAGCACAATTGTATACTCATGCCGGTTAGGCACCCTTAGCAGCGCTTCAAGCACCCTAAGTTGCTCTTCCTAGAAATCGGCTTCAATCTGTGCATTATCGTCAATGGGATCAACTTCGATGTGGTTGGAGTTATGAGCTTCAGACGACTGATTGCTCTGACTGTCGGAGTTCTGCAGAGGAACACTTGAATTGCTAGCTCTTGGAGTCGTCTGCGCTTCAGGTTCAGAGGATTGTCGGAAAAGCTGGGTAGGCGGTGGAAAGTCCCAGACATTTGGTGCTGACGTTGACGGTTGAGCGTGCACGGGGTTCAGAGGTGGTGACGACAGATTCAGAAGAACTTGGGTCGACAGCGTGAAGGTGTACTGCGGTGGTAGAGGGTTCGGTGTTCGCAACGAAGCTCCAGCTCTCTGAGAAACGTTGGGAACGAATTTTCTCCTCCGTCCTCCACCGTTCTTATCTGTCGGCATCGTGTGACTCAAGACTCGCCGGAAAAATTGAAAGGCAAAGAAGAGATTCGACGGTCGAAGAAGAACCGGAAAGGCGAAGAAGAAATTGAAAGGGGATTTCGATTTCGATTAATCAGAGACGAAGGCTGAGGGACTTAGGGTTTCGTAGTTTTTTTTTTTAATCTTTGTTGCTCTAGTTAAGTATTATTTTGTGTGATAGATACCAATTAATTACTTTGGCATACTGGTAAATCTCTGAAATGTTTAAGTCCCCCCCCCCCCCCACGGTTCGAGTCGTGGTGAGGACAGGTTTGTTTTTTTTTTAATTTGAATAAAGCTGGTCTGGTTAAGAATTATTTTGTGTGACAGATACCAATTAATTACCCTGACATACTGGTAAATCTCTCACACTTGTTTCAGTTCCCCCCCACGGTTAGAGTCGTGGTGAGGACAAGTTTTTTTTTTATTCAAGACGACAAATAATGTAAAAGACAAATTATACCGAAATTGTGACATAAGTAACATAGTTAATTAGTACGGTTCTTCGTCATCTGATTCTTCATCAGAAGACGACAAATTACACCGAAATTCATCTTCTGGTTCTGCATCTCCGACATCGTAATCGAGGTTTATTTGGTCTTCTTGTACGAAATTGTCGAGTACGAGATCTTCAATTGTAGTCATCAATACAACATCATCATTTTCTGTTTGCAGAAGAGTCGGTTCTTTTTTTCATATTCCCCTAAAATGTTTCCCCTCGGATTTACTTTTAGAAGATTGAGCCACAACTGCTTCGGTTTCTTTGTGTATGGGTACGGAATATAACAAACTTGATCCGCTTGCGAGGCTGTTTGCAATATAAAATGTATATATAAGTTATACATCAGTATATATATATATATATATATATATATGATATCGACATTAATAAGTACGTACCTAGAATAAATGATTCGTATTTATTGTATTTTCTCGATGAAAGAACGTCTACAACACCACCATTGTTCCTCCGAGTGCCTCTACCGATAACATGGTCATACCAATTACACTTAAAAAGTGTGATTCTCAAATTGACCATCCCCTCGTACTCGAGTTCTATGATATCATTTACGGTCCCGTAGAAATCCGCTTCATCATATGCATCAGTGTAATTTTGACCTTTAACACATACCCCATAGTTACATGTCTTTCGTCCAGCGCCGTGAGTCTGCGTATGAAACAAATAGCCTCTTGTAAAATACATTGGCCAAGTTTTGACCTTATTCAAAGGTCCATGCACTATATCTTGAACTCAAGTAGGAAATGGATTCGTGACGTTCCAGTAAGTAACCTGCATATATATAAAAAATAACGTAAATATATATAAGTATAAATATATGCATAGTTATGAATATTTTTTAGACATACATATTCTTTCACCCATAAATGATATTCGTAAGCTCATTTCGCAGAGAGTTCTTTTTCGGAAAGTCCTGGATATTTTGCAGAAATAAATTCCTCGAACATTCTACACAAGACCAACCTAAATATGAGAAATTAAACAAGGATTATATATATATATATATATTAAAACGCAATATGGGAGAGATGCCAACTTATATACCTCTCAATTGGCTGAAAATAGTCACAATTTCGTAAAACATATGCATGTGCGCATTGATAGTCTCTCTCTGAGAGCCATATTTCATGCATTTCTCCACTTGGACGGCCTACATGAGTAAATATAGAAGGTACTTCAGGGACATGATATACGGGGACTTTACCTTCATCGAATCTTGTTAGTCTGACCAAATGAGTGAAAAAGTAATTCACATTAAAATACATAGCATGTGTATACAAATTAAATGGCAAAGTGGGCATGATGTGATTGATTTTAGCATTTACCTTGATTTCGTTTGTATATTCGCAGCAAAGTAGTGCTCTGAGAAATAAGCAATCTCGTCATTGATATATGATTCAATAATCGATCCTGCCGCATATCTTTTGTTCTTTGTTTTCCCTTTCAACTTTTTGAAAAACCTTTCAAAATGATACATCCACCTAT
Source organism: Eutrema heterophyllum (assembly GCA_002933915.1). NCBI lineage: Eukaryota > Viridiplantae > Streptophyta > Magnoliopsida > Brassicales > Brassicaceae > Eutrema > Eutrema heterophyllum. Next base: position 688,622 of record PKMM01046243.1, on the reverse strand, counting down.
ACTGGACAGGGCCTCCTAATTCAACTTCGTAGGGGAGAAGTATAGGCATGTGCTCCATCACATCGAAAAATGAAGGTGGAAAGATCTTTTCCAAATTGCATAGGATTAAAACTATGTTCTGTTTTAGAATTTGAACGCGACTTTTATGCAAAGTTCTGGAACATAAGTCCCGAAAAAATGCTCCAACCCCTACAATATATATTCAAACTGCATGAGGACTATCTAAATTACTATAATCATATATATTTAAAGAAATAGTCGTAATTAGTACATGATAACGCAAAGTGGACATTCTGGTCTAGGAGTTCTGCAAAGATAAATGGAAGTAACCGCTCCATAAAAACATGGCAGTCATGACTCTTCATGCCTGAAAACTTTTGGTTGTTCATATCAACACAAGTAGCTAAGTTTGAAAAATAACCATCTGGGAATTTAACTGCATGTTTCACACATTCCAATAAACTTTTTCTGGCTTCTTTTGTCAATGTGAAGGCTGGGAAAGGAGCTTTACCTCACTATCAATATGTAAGTGTGGCCGAGAACAAAATTGTTCTATATCCAATCTTGACATGATGTTGTCTTTCGATTTACCTTTCACACTCATAAGAGTATTCATGATGTTGTCAAAAAAATTCTTCTCTATATGCATCACATCAAGACAATGACGGAGATTGAGGTCCCTCCAGTACGGCAGCTCCCAGAATATGCTTTCCTTGAGCCAGTTATGTTGCTTCCCTTAACCTGGCTTCTTCTTTTCGTGATCATTTCCACCGACGTCCTTTGTTTTCGATGGATTTACACCAGCCAACCGCTCGTAATAAACTTTCTCACCGGTCAAAGACGGAGGTGGATACTCTCTTGAAGCGTGTTTTCCCTTTAGGAAGTCTTTTTTTATTCCTCCTTAGTGGATGACCATGAGGAAGAAATCTTTGGTGACAATCAAACCAACACGTCTTCCTTCCCTTAGGTAGATAAAAAGACTTTGTATCTTCCATGCAAACTGGACAAGACAATCTACCATGGCTTGTCCATCCGGATAACATGCTATATGTCGGAAAGTCGTTTATCGTCCACATCAGCACTGCTTTTAGATTGAAATTTTGATTCAAGGACACATCGTATGCATCGACGCCATTAGACCGCAACTCTTTTAACTCCTCAATAAGAGGTCAGAGGAAGATATCGAGACTAGCTCGCGGATGATTTGGCCCAGAATTCAGAATTGTAAGAAATAAATACTTTGTATTCATGCACATACCATGGGGTAATGGAGTCAAGATCACATGCCACATCGAATGATTACGAGACATGCCAAATGGATTGAACCCATCCGTACATAGTCCAAGATAAACGTTACGGGGTTCTTCGGCAAACCGGGGATTTTGATCTTGAAAATATCTCCACTCCGCCGCATCAGAAGGATGACTCATTTCTCCCTCCTTTGCTTGGTGCTCGGCATGCCATCTCATTGCCGTTGCAGTCTTCTCGCTTTGATACATTCTCTTTAATCTGTCAGCAATAGGTAGATACCACATACGACTGTATGGTACTTTGGTTCTACGCCGGTCGTTCTTAAGCTTCCATCTTTGTGCACCACAAAACAGACATTTATCTTCCTTTTCGTCATCTTTCCAGAAGATCATACTATTGTTAATACAAACATAATTTGTATGATATGGGAGACCTAAATTGCGCATCAATTTTTCTGTCTCGTAATGTGAACCGGTTGACTTGTTTCCTTCTGGTAAATAATCTGTCAAGATTCCGCAAACCGAATCCACTAACTTTTCACTCATATTATATTCTGCCTTATTTTGCATAGCTCGAGCAACTAAGGATAACTGCGAGTGACCTTCACGACAACCATCATATAATGGAGTATTCGCTCCTTCTAACAAGTCGTAGAATTTATTTGAATGGTTACGTACCGGTTCTTCTACATTCTGATAACTACCATCCTGATGATAGTTATCAAAACTCACGTTATCACGAAATGCATCATTCACCATATCCACATATCTATCTTCTACTACATTACCCACTTCTTCACTCCCACTTAAATGCGTCGGATCAACATAACTCGTTCTTAAATCCATAGTGATCTCTTCTCAATGCTTATACCAAACATAATATTCTAGCATAAATCCTCTACTATATAGATGATTCCAAATTCTAGTCCCCGGGAGAAATTTGTCGTTCTTGCAAACACTACAAGGGCAGTAAAACTTACCGCCATTGCTCTGCGCTAGAGGCTGGTTATTTGCAAATGCCATGAATTGATCCACCCCCGTGCTGAACTCTACCGAGAAATTTTCTGTCTCTTCATCGATCCGCTTATACATCCACTCCGAAAATTACTATAATTGTAATTTCCCGACATTATAAAAAAAAAACTGTTTCTCTTCTAAATTTCGTGTTTTTTACGTTTATGAGAATGAAGAGATTGTGAGAATGAGGAGAACGATGGTCTGAAGTCTTCATTTATAGACATTTTTCCGACTGATTTGCGACTACATAGCGCCTGTTGTGCGACTACGAGTGGTAGTCGCAAAAAGTAAGTACAAGTAGGTACAACAAGAATAACACGTGTTTAATGCTGCTATTTTACGACCAACAAACGATTGTTTTGCGACCCGCCGAAAAAGTAGCAAATTAGTCGCAACTTTTGCGACTACTATGCGACTAAAGTTTTTCGACTCAAAGGTAGTCGTAGATTGGTCGTAATTTCCGACTAAATGCCGACTAATACGTTTAGTCGCGAATTTACCGACTAGGTTGCGACTCTATTCATGTAGTCGTAACCTAGTCGCCAAATAGTCGTTATAATTTACGACTGTATATGTAGTCGTAAACTGTAGTCGCGAAAACCCTGTTTTCTTGTAGTGAGCCAATGTAAACATTGGCATATATAGTGGTGTAACTAAAATTGTTTTGTTAGTAAAATTAGATTTCTTAGATTGAAAAGGCCAAGAAGTAAAGGTATGAAAAGAGAAACTCAAAATTAAGTGAGTCACATTGTATAGCCACCATAAGCCATCCTTTCTCCTTTTCCCTCTCAAGTGATTTTTTTTGGTTTTATTTACCGGCCCCCTCATGTTGTTACTTAACGTGAATGACATATGAAAACGTAGTTGTGCCAAAAGGATACCATATCAGAGCTACAAATAATGATGAAAAGGATACGAAAAGAATACCATATCGGAGTATGCTCCAACTAACACTACAAAAAAAATGCCATTAGCAGAAAAAAAAATTGCGATGGAAAAAATCCATCACCAATTTGTAATGGATTTGTGAGGATTGTGCTACGAACTTAACCTGGGTAGCAACTCCCTCACAAATTTTCAAGGAGATGGATTGAGGCAAGTTCGTCGCAATATTGCGAGGCAAAATGAGGATATCATTATCCTTCACAAATCTTTCGCAAATTTGCAACTATTTTGTGAGGAAAAAATTGTACAGATCCCTTATAGACTTTTTCCCTCATACATATCGCAAGAGATTTGCGACTTCCATTTGCGACAAATTGTTGACGGCGAATTGAATATCGTCTCAAATTCCCTCGCTATAAGAAAATTACGACAAAATTATTAGGAATTTATTCCTTGCAAATTGCTTGTTTTCTTGTAGAATAGATCACAAATCCACTATTGTCAAAACGATGTTGGTACTTTGAGAAATATAGTATCTAAATATACCATAAGATGATGTATTTATGCTAAATAGATACATGAAAAGCACTCAATTCTATGGAAAAAAAGAGAGTCGGATCTTTTTTCTACTTTTTTTTTTCTTTTTTCGAGGAAGGACAAATTTATTAATTAAAGAAATTGTGATGATACATAGTCACGATACAAATTTAGGGTTAACCAATTCGGAGGATGAATACAACTAGGAAAGAAAATCCCTTTGGGTGGACCATGCTTAGCCAAAGTGTGAGCCGATTCATTGGAACATCTTCGAACGAATTGGAACTTAAGTGATTGAGAAGAGCTAGCCCACATAGAGATATCTCTATAGAGATTATGAATGGCGAAATATTTATCAGCTCCATTTAATTTGTTAACGAGATATTATACATAAATGTTTTTTTGAAATCTCAAAACTATATATTTTCGGTATAATTTATAACAGTCTTCAAATTTTTTTCCAAAATAAATATATGGGAATTCAGAAGAAAAAACATGTTATTCTATAAAAAAAATTGTAATATGTTTTTTTTTTTTTATCCCAAATACTGATTCAAGATGAAAACTCTATTAAGACATTCACAATTTAATAAATTAGGAAACTATGAAACATTGCATGAGCTTTACAAAAATATAAACACAAAATAGTAGTTTTACATCAAAGTATAGCACAACATACATACAATTGCCCGTTCGAATGTGTGGGTTCATATATAGTTCTTAAGAACACATCGAAATGTATTATTAACAGAGTAGAAGCCTTATTAGGTTTATTGAATGCTTAGATTGTAGTTTTTAATTGGAATATGATCACATAATCTGCAAAACGTATGCGTAGTTGACAATGTATGCAACCGCATACAGAAGAAGGTATATATCATGTTTGGTATAGTAATACTTTTTGTTGTCAACGTATTAGTAATACTTTCTTACAGAAAACAGTTTACATATATATCGATCCCACTACAAGAAAACATGGCCATTTCCGACGGCCATAAATCCGTCGGAAATTTCCGACGGATTTCCGACAGAATTTGGACGAACGTATCGTCCGTCGGAAATCCGTCGGAAACCCATTGCCGTCGGAATTCCGTCGGACATTTCCGACGGAATTCCGACGGATATGGCCGTCGGACTAATTCCGACGGAGTTTCGACGGATTTCCGACAAATGCTGATGTTGCCGACATAATGCCGACGGATTTCCGACGACGGCCATCCGTCGGACAACTTCCGACGGATTTCTGACGGATATTGGACAGATGTTGACCTTGCCGACATTGTTGCCGACATCGTTGCCGACATCGATAATATCTACGTTGTAGCCGTCGGAAATCCGTC
>PKMM01046243.1:634137-679189 GCA_002933915.1 Eutrema heterophyllum | reverse complement strand
GAACTTAGATCTTAGGATAATTGGTTAGGCACGAGAGTGCGATTAATTACCTGACAGAACCTAGGTGAGCAAAATAACTATTCGCAAAGAGATTTGGTTTAGTTGTTTTGTGAACAGATCAAACCTGAACTAAAAGCTGGTTTAGACTTTAGGATTCGCAAAGAGATTTGGAATTCTAGGATTTAGACTTAGATAGTTTTCGCAACGAGAGTTGGTTAGCTATACTTTAGTGATTTGAGTTCAAGAACTGCGCTAAATCTGAATCCTGTTAGTTAGTCTATCTACATTCATTGAATTCCTGAGAAATACCCTGAGCCTATCCTTTTCCTCATTGATTTACAACTCGTTTAATTTACGCATTGCATTTAATTACATCTTTTTGGTTTAGCTTGATTCTACTCTACATAATCTATTGTGCGATATCTGGAGTCCTTGTGTTCGACCCCTAACTATACTGCAACACTGCTTTAGTACTTTTTAGGGTATTAATTTGAGCATATCAGGAACCGGTGCATAGTCCGCAAGTTCGAGTCGGTGTCTGAACTGGTGGAGTGTGCAGCGCAGCTTGAGGAGGGGATGAGGTAGGAGGCTAGCTTAAAGGCTGCAGTGCCAGAGGCTCTGCGGCGGCCTCATAGTCAGAGTGTGGCTCCGAGCAAGGGCGGGAAGTCTGGTCAGCAGCAGGGCCAGAAGAGGAAGTGGGAGGATACTTCCAAGGCAGCGGTTTCTGGACCGCGTTTTTTCGGGTGTGGAGCCTACGGACATCGTGTGGTGGATTGTCCTCAAGGGGGGCAAATGTGCTTCCATTGCAAGGACATCAAGAGGGATTGTCCGAAGTTGGCCCAGCCATTTGTGAGGATCGAGGCACCGCCTCCGAAGCGGGCCGCAGTAGCACCGAGGGTGTTCACCATAGGCGCGGAGTCAGGCGAGGCGAGCAACAGCATACCGATTACTGGTTAGTCTCTTTAATTATGTTCTTGTTGGATTGTTAATTTTAGTTACTCGCTCTGTAATTGGTGTTTGCTGGTTGCCTTAAATCCTTTTCGTGCTTAGGGAACGACATTCTCAGAAATGTTTTAGTTAATGGCCGAGTGTGTGTTCCCAGCGACAAGGATCTGCGGGAAGAAATCCTTAAGGAAGCTCACCATTCTAAGTTTGCAATTCACCCAGGGTCGACCAAGATGTATCGGGACTTAAAGCGATACTATCATTGGGTCGGAATGAAGCGAGATGTGGCTAAGTGGGTTGCCGGATGCCAGACTTGCCAGATGGTTAAGACTGAACATCAGGTTCCGAGTGGACTGTTGCAGAGTCTACCCATTCCGGAGTGGAAGTGGGACATGATCACAATGGATTTTGTGACCGGCCTGCTAGTGTGCGGCAAGGTAAACTCAATCTGGGTAATAGTCGACAGACTGACTAAGTCCGCGCACTTCCTGGCTGTCAACAAGCATGATAAAGCGGATGCACTTGCAAAGATGTATGTGGCAGAGATCGTTAAGTTACATGGAGTGCCGGCGAGCATTGTTACAGATCGGGACTCGCAGTTCGCATCAGTCTTTTGGAAAGCCTTTCAGAAGCGTCTTGGAACCAGGGTCCATATGAGTACAGCCTATCACCCGCAAACAGATGGACAGTCCGAAAGAACGATCAGAACACTTGAGGATTTGCTGCGAGCTTGTGTTCTGGATTGGGGCGGACGATGGAAGGATTACTTGCCTTTGGCCGAGTTTTCCTACAATAATAGCTACCAAGCTAGTATTGGGATGTCGCCTTATGAAGCGTTGTATGGCCGGCCATGTCGTACACCGCTATGTTAGACCCAAGTGGGGGAGTGGAGCATCTATGGCCGAGACTTTATGGAAGAAACAACCGAAAGAATCAGAGTGTTGAAGCTTAAGATGAAAGAAGCTCAGAATCGGCAGAAGAGTTATGCAGATAAGCGACGGAAGGAATTAGAATTCCAAGTGGGGGATCTAGTTTTTGTAAAAATGGTTATCAAGAAGGGTAAGGATCGGGCTGCTTTATCTGGGAAGTTGAAACCAAGGTACATGGGACCGTATAAGATTCTGGAAAGGATCGGACCAGTGGCTTATAAGTTGGATTTGCCACAAGTTTTAGAAGCGTTCCACAACGTTTTCCATGTATCCTTGCTAAGGAAACGCGTAACACATGGAGAAAATGTTACCGCGGATCCACCTCCGGATTTACAAGAAGACTGGACTATCGAGGGAAGACCAGTTCGGATTGTGGGAAAAAGAGTGAAACAGGCTGGCCGTAAAAAGATCAAGATGATCCAAGTTGTTTGGGATTGTGAAGGGGAAGAAGATTTAACGTGGGAACCAGAAGATCGGATGAAAGAAAAATTTCCCAAGTGGTTTGAGAAGCAACCAAAGTTGAAACAAGATCCGAAGAAAGGCAAAGGTTCGAGGACGAATCTAGCCTAAGTGGGGGAGAGTTGTAACACCCGCGTTCCGTAAACCTTGCCAAAACAAAGGAAATTGTTTAAGGCATGAATGAATTTTGCCAAGAAGAAAGGGCAAAAACCAAAGGGGTTTCTGAGGGAAAGAGGGAAATCGGCTTTGGGGGAATCCGAATGTTCGAGAGGAACTAAGTTTAGCTGAGGAAAATAGTAAGCTTGGGTGATCACCGGGCTAAAACTGACCTTCGGCAGGTTGGGCAAGTTTTTGCTCGAGTGGTCGAAGGAGTGGTCGACCGGGTCGAGGGAGCGAACGACCGGTCGAAGGGGTGATCGATTGGTCGAGCGGTCGAAGGGACCTATCGATCGAAGTATGTCGGCAGGTGCACTGTTCATGGCGTGCGCTGGCATGCATGAGTCACAGCATGTGCTAGCGTTTTGTGAGTCATTGCGTGCGCTGGCTAGGTGAGTCACAGCATGCGCTGGCAGACGTCATGGATGACGTCATGACACGCGTTCGTTGGCTATTTAAGCACGGCCTTAGAATCATTATTTGGTCGCGCGGTTCGAAAGGAAAACAAGAGAAAAGTTGGTTTGATCAAGTGGAACCTTGTTTTAGCCGAGAGAAACCTGATTCAAGGCGTGAGAATCCGTTTCTAGCCGAGAGAAGAGGATCGACCGGTCCGAGCGTGGGATTATCGATCCAAGGCGCAAGAGGTGTCAGAACCTGTCCGAACCGAATCGTGAAAGTGCTAAGGTGAGTGCGTGACCGTAGCTATTTGTCTAGGGTCATTTCATGCTTAGATTACGTAGTCGGTCTGCTTGTTGGTTGCGATTGCTTGTCATATTCATTGTCTGCTGGCTAACAGTGTTAATTGATTCACTCTACCGGCAATCTGTGTCTGGGACTTGTTGGTACGCGTGGGTAATTAGACTCGGTTAGTTTCTATTTGATAAGCATGTCTAGCTACGTAATTGAAGTCTGATGCGTTTTCTGGATTGTAGCCTGGTGAGACGGAATGATCGTTCTCACTAAGCATTTATGTTGCTTATGCCTCCATTTTGGATGCAGGTTCGGATTTTAGCCGTGATAGTAGTCGTGATGCCTGATCGGATCGCGGGACGAAGGATGGATGGTCTCGTTGGGTAGTTGGTCTAGTTACAAGATGTAATAGCTTATAGCGAACTTATCATTTGTACTAGAACCTCGTTGGATAAATCCAAGTTGCGGTTTAACTCTATTTATGCTCGAGAAATGGCTTGTCTAATCGAACTAAAACGCGCGTCTGTTAAATTAAATGCGCAAAATAATCCGGCTATTTATTAAAAACCGGGTTAGGGTGACGCAACTATCCAAACGAAATCTTCAGAGTAGCTTTGCATTAAATACTCTTGTCTGCTGATATAATATTACTTCGCGGGAGAACAAATTCAATGACGTCATGGGTAATATAGGCAAAAATGGAACAAATGGCTAACGTGGAGAGGTGAAACTAATTTCCAATTATTGATTCGCATTTCCTTAATTATTTGGTCAAGTTATCATATTGATCCTATTTAAAACGTATAGTTTTTGAGTCTGATATAGATATTAATTTTTTTTTTCTTTCGAAACAATGTACAATGTAAGTATGGCTCAGTATTGATAATGCTACCATTAAATCACCTTACGTAAACCTTCATACATATATTAAGTATGTAATATAACATTTGAGCACCTATATTGTATGCCTAGAGTTTTCGAAAAAGGTGTGACCTCTTGTATATATTAAAAACTAGGATTTAACCCGCGTTACAGCGCGGAGCAAAGTTTTTTTTATTTTGAATTAAGTGATATTTTTATTAAAGTTTCCTCAATTTTTTATAAACGTTATATGATTATAGTATATTGCGTTTTTTTGCAAAATGAAAATATGTTTTGAGCAGTTATACATTTTATTGGTTTTATATTAATTGAAAATATATTGTTATTAATCTATTATGTGAATTTGATTATTTTAAGTTTAAAAGTTGTGAAATAATAGATTTTGTTAAAACATCTCTACATTAATTTTATATGAATGTGTTATTTGTTTTAAATTAGAAGTTATGAAAATAAAATGTTGTTCCAATTTTATTAACATAAAACTTCATTTTAAAAAATCCAGACCCGTTTTTGGTCCGACCCGACCCGACCCGAATCGATCTGAAAATTGTAAGAACCTCTTTTTTCCTTTCTCGGTCTCTCGCTCTTTTTGGTTCAGTCGAATCACAATGCATCTGGATCAGAATAGGTTCACCTTCTCAGAAACGGTCTGTGAGACCTATATCATCGTATCTCACTATCAACGAAGCTAGAACCCTCTTCTCAATCGTCGATTTCGTGCTCTACTTGGAATCCATGTCAAATTCCAGCGAGACTCTCCGGTTTTAGTCCCGGAATATTCGCATATTCCTCTCCGTCCGATCCTACCTTCTTGCATCTTCCTCTCCGTCCGATCCTACCTTCCCGAATCGACCTGAAAATTGTAAAACCTCTTTTTTCTTTTCTCTTTCTCTCGCTCGTTTTTGGTTCAGTCGAATTAGAATGCATCTTTTGGAATCAATGATACTAGGACTTTTGCAAGTCTTTTTGAGGTATCAATAACTCAATATACTATGTAGTAGCATATGAGGTATCAATCCAAATGGGTATCGATTTCGATGCACAAAGAATGCAAGGAACTAGGTAAGTTAAGCTAAATCAAAAGAGTGTGTGAATTAACTAATGAGCTAAGTACCAAAATGAAACAAAGAAATAGCAAACTAAACGAGTTGAAATGCAATAAACAAAAGCGAATTCAAAGATGAGGCAATGGAAATAAGATGATCCAAGACTAATTCACGATGCTCATACTCAAACAAGACTAATCCCTAGGCAAAGATCCTTAATCTTGACTAATCCTCTCTCAAAGAGTTAATCACTATGCTAATTATTAACCCAAGATCAAACTCTCGTTTGTGGATTACTAACTAGCAAGCATTAAGTATAAACAATCAAGATCAACCAAATAGACACCCTAAACAACTACTATCATAGGCTAGGAGTGAATATCTCTTGAATAGTTCGTCGAGACATTTCATCGAACACCTTGTGGGTGGGAAATGTCCTTGTGATATGCTTGGTTTTTACCGTTTTCTATCATACGTTTTTGTGTTTCTTTTAATCGTTTTATCGAGTCAAAGTCCCTTTTAGATTCTTTTAGTCATTTATTTAGATATCTCAGGTAAAAAGGGCGTCTAAGGAAGAAATTGGAGTTACGAGAGCAAAAACACACGAAACCGTGAAGAAAGGAGCAGAATCGGTCGATGCAAGGAATGCATCGACTAATGCAACACCACAGAGATTTCTCCATCGGTCGATGCAAAGAGTGCATCGACCGATGCAACAGACCAGAGATTTGGCAATCAATCGATGCACTGGACCAGAAACAGCCATCGACCGATGCAAGGAGGTGCATCGGTCGATGCAAGACGGCGAGAAGAAAAAGGAAATTTCTGTTTTTCCTATTTTTGCTCTGGAACTTCCTATTTTGACCTAATTCGACCCAGACCTATATATACTCTATTTTTAGCCTCTTTGACGGCACCGCTTGATACTAGAACTTTTACAGACACTTTTTATTGCTTATTCCTTTGGAGATCATTGTAAGCTTGGGAGAAGAATTTTCGTATCCATTGAGAAGATTTCTAAACCCTTTCTCTCTTAATCTATACTATGTCTTCTTCATATCTTTGCTTGTTCTCTGTCTCCATGTCTGAGTAGTTCATTAGTTAGGTTTAGGGTTTTCAAGGGGATCCATGAATCATTGAATTAGACACATATAGGGATTTATCTTTTGAGGTTTTCGCTTATTGTTGTGTTTACTGCTTAGGCTTGAGCTGACCGCTAGGTCTATGGACTAGGGCTTAATCTAATAGCGCAGGAGTGTGAAGATTGCTAGAAAGAACATAAGCGAACGAATCATCTAGTAGTGCGGGAGTGTATTAGTTTGATTCGTGAACATATTGAACCCGCTCGTTAAGGCTGATCTAGAATTCTATGAGCACGGGAGTGGATTAGGATGCTAGGTTTAGGAACCATGAGCACAGAAGTGGATTGGTTAATATTCATATTTGAGTTCAAAACTTGTGTCTAATTGTTCCCTGAATAGTTGTCTGATTCGTGATCTCTGGATTCCTGAGAATAAACCCTTGACCTGACGTTTTCTTTTATTGAATTTACATCATTTAAATTGCATTCGTTACTTAATCAAAACCAACCATATTTCTGTCTTAGCTTAATTTTATAATTGTGAGAATTGTAGTGTACCTTTGGTCTCTGTGGATTCGATCCTAAAGTACTGCATTGACAACCGTTATGATTGCGGTAGTGTAAGCTTTAGTACTAATTGACTGAGTGAAAACACTTAAATCAATTTGGCGTCGTTGCTGGGGACCAATAGCGTTACCTTCAATTCTGAATTTGAATTTTAGTCTAAGATTTACTAACGTATTTTATCTTATTTTCTTGTGCGCTTTCAGGTGATTAACTAAAAACTGGGTAGAATTACCAGAAGCAAGGGGTCCGATAATCTTCTTGAGCTCGACAACCAAGAGCTAGCAAGGTTAGAATGTACGAACATAAGAGCAAGGTCAAATCCCGTCACCATGAACGATGAAAACGACAACCAACAAAACGCTGCAGCAGCTAAACTTCAGAGGCTACAAGAGCAAGTGCAGCAGTTGCAACAACAGCAATAGTTACAACAGCAGCAACAATTACAACAGCAGCAACAACATGCTATCGGGGCCTTGGACACGCCTCATACTTTCTACCAGAGCAGAGCTGCCATCCGTCCACCAGCCATTATGAGGCAAGACTATGAGATCAAACCTCAGATGATTGCATTGGTGAAATAGCACGTGTTCCATGGCCTACCTGCAAAGCACCCAATGGATCATATTGAGAATTTCGAAGAGATTTGCAGCACCACCAAATCAAATGGGGTACCTGCTGATTATCTCAAGTGCAAGCTCTTCCCATTCTCTTTGGCGGACAAGGCACTGAGATGGCGTAAGTTACTTCCAGCTGGGTCATTGACTACTTGGGACGAATGCAGAGCTACCTTCTTGGATCACTTCTACACCAAATCCAAGACGGCCTCACTTCGGAACAAAATCGCTGCCTTCCAGCATTATCCAGGGGAGCTCTTTTGCGAACCTTGGGAAAGGTTTAGAGAGTACCGCAGAGAGTGCCCTCATCACGGGTACTCGGATGAGCAGATTTTAAGCATTTTCTACGATGGAGTAGACTGGGACTACAAAAACGCTCTTAATGCTGCAAGCAATGGAGATTTCATGACCAAGACTAAGGAGGGAGCGTATCAGCTGATAGAGAACTTGGCTGCAAGTTTTGGGAATCGATGTCCTGAGTATGATATATCCAAACGGGTCAATAATGCGGAGTCACAGAAGATTGATGAGCTGACCGCAAAGGTGAATCTGTTGCTAAAGGGAAATCAGTGTGTAGTCCTGCGAGGAGCTAGTAGATGTGGTCCACTGTCACAGATCAGCCGAGGAAGAAATTGATGAACAACAAGAGGTGAACTTCGTTAACGGGCAAGGGTATATGCAGAACAGAGGTTTCAACCAGAGTTACAGAAACCATCCGAACCTGTCCTATAGAAGCACCAATGTCAAAAATCCCCAGGATCAAGTCTACCTTCAGCAAACTCAACAACAAGGAAGGATGTTTGCGCAAAACGTAGGAGCATCGCGCTTTTCTCAGGGGTACCAAGGCCACAACAGGTTTCAAACTGGGTTTCAACAGAAACAACCGTTCAACACCTTCTAGACAGTGAAACACATCCCATTCCAGGCACCCGCAAGCTCAGCGAATGATTCTCAGGATGAGTTGAAACCTCTCATGCAGCAACTTTTGCTAAATCAACAGCAATCTGCCAAAGAGATCAATGTCAAGGTTGATAACATGTACAACGATCTCAATGGGAAATATGAAGCTGTATGCAGTCATGTAAAGAAGCTAGACACTCAGGTTGCTCAAACTGCCAAAGCAATTAAGAGGCCACAAGGAGTTCTACCGGGGAAAGTAGAGCAGAATCAAAAGAACGAGTTCGTCAACGCCATTACACTTAGAAGCGGGAAAGCGCTAGAACTTGCTGCACGAAAAGGAAAGGAAGCTGATGTCGTGATTGATCTAGAGGGGGATGGCGAAGAAACACCCCCAAGAGAGGAAAATTCCACAGATACGGGCGATGCAGACGAACCGCAGATACCACCTCCTACACGAGTCTATACTCCAAAAATTCCATACCCTACACGTCAAAGGAAATCGCGCAAAGATTTAGAGGAAGCTAAGTGCAAGAAGATGCTTAATGACCTTGTGGTGAAACTCCCGCTTGTTGACGCAGTTCAAATGATACCAGCATTGAAGAAGTACATGAAGAGTTTGGTAACGAGCAAGGTATCGGCTGAAGATAAAGTTATGATGGTTTCGAAGGATTGCAGTGCTGTCCTACAGAACAAAATGCTAGAAAAGATAGGGGTTCCCAGGAAATTTGTCCTCGAGGTGTAGGTTGGGGCAATGACTTTTGCTTACTCTTTGTGTGATCTAGGTTCCAGCGTCAACTTGATGCCATACTCTGTGGCTAAGCGACTAGGATTCACGAAGTTCAAGCAAACTAAGATATCCTTAGTGTTCGCCGATCGCTCTGTGAAGCTACCTGTTGGAGTTCTTGAGGATTTACACGTGCGCATTGAAGATGCATTCGTCCCTGCAGATTTTGTGGTTCTTGAGCTAGATGAAGAACCGAGGGATCCTCTCATTTTGGGAAGACCTTTCTTGTGTACAGTAGGAGCCATAATAGATGTTAAGAACGGGCGAATAGATCTTCACCTGGGAGACATTGTCATGAAGTTTGAGATGGACAAGATGTTGAAAAAACCTATGTTAGACGGTCAGACGTTCTCGATTGACGACTCGCTAGAGATCTCTGATGAAGCAGTCGAAGAGATCTTAGTAGATGACCCGTTGGAAATTGTTTTGACAAGTACTGGGAGCGACGATGCGACCGGTTATGCTAAGATGCTGGATTCAAACCAGACAATCGAGGAGATGGTTGAATACATCAGCCTGGAAGTAGCCGCAGAGATACCTCCAGCAGTGAGTCTCCCTACGCTTCTTGCTAACCCGTGGAGCGAGCTGAAAGCTCCAAAAATCGAGCTGAAGGCACTCCCAACAGGGCTAAGGTACGCATTCCTTGGTCCTAATTCTACTTACCCTGTGATCATCAATGCCGAGTTAAACAATGTTGAGACTGCTTTGCTTTTATGTGAGCTTAGAAAATATCGTAAGGCTTTAGGCTACTCGCTTGAAGATATTCCAGGAATCTCAGTGATATATCATGGTTTTTACCCGTTTTTAACCATGATATAGGTCTTATTTATAGAGTATTTCTAGTATTTTGGAGTCTTTTTGGAGTTTTTACAGGTTTAGGTACGTTTGGAGCTTAATTGGAGATATTGAAGCATTCTGGAGCATTTTGGAGCTAAAACACGATTTGAGGTCCTTGTGTCGATCGACACCACTAATGGTGTCGGTCGACACCGACTGCATGAAGAAAGGAAACGTGACTTTTTCCTTATCTGAAGAAATTGCACTTTGGTCCAGAAGTCTTTATTATTTACAAGAAGTCCCAAAACGTTTTTTAGCATATAATTATGGTTTTCAGCCACTTGTTTTGGCTAAGCTTTACTTTTTATTTAGAGAGCAAATTATTATTCTTCATACTTTGAGAGAGATTGGTTTTAGGACTTTTGGGGAGAAAATTCTGAACCCCTTTGTTTCTTATTGATTTCTTTTATGCAATTCTATTCATCTATGATTTCTGTTCCATTGATCATGTCTGAGTAGTTTGCTAATTAAGTTTAGGGTTTTTCAAAGAGCTCTTCATGAATTGTTAAATTGGTTAAACTATCTAGAGATTCATCTTATTGAGTTTTTCATCTAAGTAGTTCTTAAGGCTTGTTCTAGATTAGCTATCTAGAATTAAGATCATAGGTTAGTTCTCTCAACGAAAGTTGGTTAATTAACTTGAAAGACTTAGATGAGCAATTCTTTTTAGTGCAAAGAAATTTGGCTAGGGAGAATTGTGAACAAATCAGACCTGAGCTTATTGCATGTTTAGTTGTCTAGGTTTCGCAAAGAAATTTGGTTTCTTAACTTCTTAAACATAGTAATCAGTGCAGTGAAAGTTGGTTGATTTGGTGTAGTGTTATGAGTTCTAGAACCGTGCTTAATTACAATCTCTACGTTATATCCATATGCTTTTCTTGAATCTTTGCGAAATTCCTTAAGCTTAGGTTTTACCTCCATCGAATTCTCATTAGATATGTTTGCTTTGTTTTATTTCTTATTCTCATTGATTTTAGTTGGCTTAATTCGAACCTATATAATCTATTGTGTGATTCTTGAGTCTCTGTGGATTCGACCCCTAAGTACTACAACGACAAAGCTGTTAGTACTTTAGGGTATTACTTTTGAGCTTATAAAAAATTGGCGTCGTTGCCGGGGACTCTTAATTCGCCATTAGATTTTAGTCTAGAATTTTGACTAAGTTCGATAGTGTCGAGCGACACCACCCAGTGTCGGTCGATACTCATCGTTTTATTTTACTCTTTTTCTTATTTTTGTTACTTAAGTGCTTTGTCTTTTGTGTTTCAGGTGTATGCCTACTCGCGAAACCAGGAGGAACAAGAGCATTCAGCTAGTAAATCTTTCCAACAAGGAGGTAGCAAATTTGGAACGCACAAACAAGAAAACAAAGAAGCCAGGAGAGATGAATAATCCAGTGGTATTGACTTGTGATGATGCTGGAGCGTTGAGATACCAAGAGGGTCATTTGTGCAACGAGAGAGGGCAACGACTTGATGGAGATGGAAACGTCATTGTCCCTCCAGTTGTTGTTGAAGAGATTGTCGCGCCAGATCATGGTAGGACAATTGGTGAGTACAACAGGCCAGATCAGTTTTATGCCAATCCATCAGCGATTCGCCCTCCTGCTTTTCAGAGGAATGACTTTGAGCTGAAACCTGCATACTACACTCTTGTGGGTCAGCAACCTTTTCATGGTCTTTCTCATGAACACCCGATGGATCACATTGAGAGGTTTGAGGACTTGGTTACTAGCATTAAGTACAATGGAATGTCCAATGATTTCCTTTTCTATAAGCTCTTCCCATACTCTCTTGGTGGAGATGCAGCTTATTGGCTTAAGCAGTTGCCGCTAGGATCACTGACTACTTGGGAGGAGACTAAGAATGCATTCTTGAACAATTTCTATGATGATGCAAGATCCGAGGAGCTGAGAAATAAAATCTCCCAATTTTCTCAAGGATCAACTGAGGCATTCAAGGCAGCTTGGGTGAGATTCATATCATATCAGAGGGATTGTCCACATCACGGTTTCAGTAAGGTTCAGTTGTTGGGTATTTTCTTCAGAGGGATTGATTGGAGGTACCAGATGGCTTTGGATGCTGCGAGTAATGGGAATTTCAACACCAGATATCTTGAAGATGCTTATGTGCTTATCGAAAACTTGGCTTATAGCAATAGTACCAAGAATGCAGACATGGAGCGCAAGAAGCAAGTTGGTAACTTGGATGGCAGTCAAATTGCAGAGGTGAAGGCTAAGCTGGATTCGATGCACAATCTATTGATGGGAAAGACAAAGAAGGATGTCCTATTTGCTGTTGATGTTAAGAATTTCGAAAAAGATGAAGTGGAAGACGTTAACTACATTGGTGGAGCTGGATTTCAAGGTCAAGGGTACCAATACCAGCAAAACAACAACCGAAACTTCACCAACAATGCTCAGCAAGGAGGGTACAAGTCTGAAGTCAACCCAGCTGGTTTTGGAACAAATCAGTATCTACATAAACCAATTCAGAGCAGTGGCTACAATAGAACCTATGGGAATTCGTCCTACCAATCTCCACCACCCAAAACTCCTGAAACCAAAGTTGAATCCATGCTGGAACAGATTCTTGAAGGATAGCAGAAGATGACAGTAGACTTTAATGGGAAGATGGATGCCATGTATACAACTCTGAATGGGAAAATTGAGTCTCTCAACACTCATCAGAAGATGCTGGAAACTCAAATAGCTCAGACTGCAGCAGCTGTCAAGGGAAAGATGGTTCATTCACAGAATGAATACGTCAATGCAATCACCTTAATAAGTGCTAAAGAGGTCACTGCAGTGGTAGAAAAGGGTTTGAATGCAGAAAAATTCTTGGAGTTAGAAGAGGTTGGAGGTGATTTTGAGCCTGATACGGCTGTGTCGAGCGACACCACTACTTGTGTCGATCGACACCAACCTGAAGAGACGACACAGAAGCCTTGTGTCGATCGACACCAATGGTGTCGGTCGACACCCCTCGCAGATTGAGCTAGAAATTGTGAAAACGCCGAAGATTGTTGAGGAGAATGTTTACAAGCCTAAGGTGCTATATCCTAAAGCACCTCGACATCTCAGAGATCCCATTATTGCAGATAAGTTGCTCGCTTTTGAGAAGATGGTAAGGAGGATTCCCCATACGATGTCTTTTGAAGAAGTTTTGGAAAACCGCCCTTTGCTTGGTTACTTCCGAGATTGCAGAGAAACTCTAGAAGAGGTCAAGGCACTCTTCATCAAGGCAAGAAGCACACCACCACCAATGAAGCAGTTGACTAAGAGAGAAGACCCAGGAAAATTTTCGGTTCCATGCTCTATCTCTGGAGTTAAATTCAAAGAATCTCTCGTTAATTCAGGGTCTAGTGTCAATGTCATGTCAAAGGCAATTGCAGAGAGGTTGAGAATTGGTGATATTAGATCTGCTAAGATGACTCTCACATTCGCGAACTCTTCAACCTCAATTCCATATGTGATATGCTGAAATTAATACCATATAAGTACTATAGCAGTTGTTGTAGTATATGTAGGGGTCGAACACAAGAACTCCAGAAATCACGCATTAGATTATATAGATACGAATTAAGCTAAACCAAACAATGAAATTAAATGCGAGTGCGTAAATTAAACAAGTTGTAAGTCAATTGGAAAGAAGATAGGCTCAGGGTATTTCTCAGGACTTCAATGAATGTAGATAAACTAACTAATCAGGATTCCGATTTAGCGCGGTTCTTGAACTCAAATCACTAAAGTATAGCTAACCAACTCTCGTTGTGAAAACTACTAAGTCTAAATCCTAGAATTCCAAATCTCTTTGCGAATCCTAAAGTCTAAACCAGCTTTTAGTTCAAGTTTGATTTGTTCACAAAACAACTAAACCAAATCTTTTTGTGAATAGTTATTTTACACACCCTAAGTTCTATCAGGTAATTAATCGTACTCTCGTGCCTAATCAATTATCCTAAGATCTAAGTTCCAGATTCGTCAACCTAGAATTAGCTATGAGAACAACCTATGGTGACGAACTAATTCAGATGGTGAATCCTAATTAACTAATTAATCTAACATTCAGAGAAAATCTTTATGAGAACTCTGAACCAAACAAGGGATCTACTCAGACATGGAGATTGAAACAAGCAACATGATTGAATAGATCATCAAATCATATAAATAGAAGAGAGTAAAACAAGGGTTCGAAATCTTCTCTCAGATGAACAGAGTTCTGATTTGTCTCCCTCAAAATCTCTCTCAACCAAAAACCAGAGTAGAATAATGCGTAATTTTAGCGTCCTGGCCAAAGTAGCTTAAAAACCTAACTTAAACTCCTAAAACACGTTTTGGGCTAAATTGTAAATAATAAAGTCTTTTGGGCAATTTTTGCAATTCTTCAACTCTTCATAAAAGTCGCGACTCGTGTCTTGCTGCAGTGAGTATCGACCGATACTAGTCAGTATCGATCGACATTGAGGCTTCAAATCGGGTACTCAGCTACACGAACTTTTGCTTTGCTCCAAAATGCTCCAGAAAGCTCCAATATCTCCAATTATGCTCCAAACGTGCTAAAACCTGTAAAAGACTCTAAAACACTACAAAATAGTAGAAAGACTCTATAAAACGGACTTATATCATGGCTTAAAAGGGGTAAAAACCAGGATATATCAACTCCCCCAGACTTAGCCTTTGCTTGCCCTCAAGCGAGGTTGAGAACTCACTCCCATGCAAGTTCTATAAGTAAACACTTGCAGACTCAGAGTTCTACTCAACATGCTCTCTATAACCTCTTTTTCTTTCTCTTTCAGCTCCGAAGTAAGAATAATTCTAGCCTTGGAGAATGGTTTTGAGGTTCCTTCGCACTTCACCTTGTACTCAATCGAGTCCCCATCACACTTATGAGGGATTAAAGTCATAGAGGGAGCACTCTCGACTCTGTTGCTCTTCACCTTCTTCTTTGCCTTAGCATTTTTGATGTCTCTCTTCGTGATGATAGAAGGACCATCTAGAATGTCCATTGCAGTTGGCTCATCATAAGGCTCTTCCAAAAGATCAACCATCAACATTTCTCCTGTAACAACGGTGATGCAAGAGACATGTCTGGGAGCTCCTCTATAAGAAATGGCTTTGTAGGAGACCTCTTTGTCAATGTATGAGAATGAGATTCTCTTACTGGGCGTGTCTATAACTGCACCAACTGTAGCCATGAATGGCCTTCCAAGGATCAAAGGCGTACTAGAACGTTCACTCATCTCCACAACCTGAAAATCAGTAGGAACCAGACGATCTCCTACTTTAACCAGCAAATCAGGGATTGTACCATATGGGACTGAGGTTGAAGAGTTCGCGAATGTGAGAGTCATCTCAGGAGATCTTATATCAATTCTCAACCTCTCTGCAATTGCCCTTGACATAAAATTGACGCTAGACCCTGAATCAACGAGAGACTCTTTGAATTCAACTCCAGAGATAGAGCATGGAACATAAAATTTTCCTGGGTCTTCCCTCTTAGTCAGCTGTTTCATCGAAGGTGGTGTACTTCTGGATTTGATAAAGAGTGCCTTGATCTCTTCCTCAGTTTCTCTGCAATTTTGGAAGTAATACTCCATAACGATTTTCAAAAGCTTATTCAAAAGAGATAGTGTGGGGAATCCTCCTGACCATATTCTCAAAAGCGAGTAACTTCTCCGCAGAGATAGGGTTCATGAGATGTCTAGGTGGTCGAGGGTATGGTACCTTAGGCTTATAAACCCTTTCCGCAGTCATCTGCGGCTTCTTCGCAATATCTGGGTCAGTCTGCGAGGGGTGTTGATCGATACTAGATTAGTGTCGAGCGATACAAGGCTGCTGGATCTCGGTCTCCGTATCGGTCGACACAAGAGGGGTGTCGATCGATACTCGTGGATTTGAAACGACTCGGGCATGTGTCTGGACTGGTGTCGATCGACACTGGCTGGTGTCGGTCGATACCCTAGGAATATCTGAATCCTCATCGTCAAGATCGATGAAATTTTCTGCAGTTAGGCCAATTTTCACTCCTAGATTGACCTCTTCATCACCTCTTAAGGTTATTGCATTGACGTGTTCATTCTGTGCATGAACCATCTTTCCCTTGACAGCTGCTGCAGTCTGATCGACCTGAGTTTCCAGCATCTTCTGATGAATGCTAAGAGCTTCGATTTTCCCATTCAGATCTGTGTACATAGCATCCATCTTCCCATTGAAGGTCACTGTCATCTTCTGCTGTCCCTCAAGAAGCTGTTCAAGCATAGATTCAACCTTGCTTTCAGGAGTTTTGGGTGGGTGAGGTGGGTATTGATATCTTTGACTTTGAAATCCAGCACCACCAATGTAGTTAACACCTTTCACTTCATCCTCATCAGCAAAGTGAACAGCTTTCTTCGTCTTACCCATCAGGAGATTGTGCACTGAATCCAACTTGGCTTGAACCTCAGCAATCTACGATCCATCCAAATTCCCAGCCTGCTTCTTCCGCTCAAAATCTGCATTCTTGGTGCTATTGCTAGACGCCAAGTTCTCAATAAGCACATAAGCATCGTCAGGATACCTGGTGTTGAAATTTCCATTGCTCGTAGCATATAAGGCCATCTGATACCTCCAATCAATCCCTTTGAAGAAAATACCCAGCAGCTGAACCTGAGTGAACCCATGATGCGGACAATCTCTCTAATATGACCTGAATCTGATCCAAGCGGCTTTAAAAGCCTATGTCACTCCCTGAGAAAATTGAGAGATCTTGTTCCTCAGCTCCTCGGATCTTGCATCATCATAGAAGTTGTTCAGAAACGCGTTCTTTGTCTCTGCCCAAGTAGTCAGCGATCCTGGAGGCAACTGCTTCAGCCAGTAAGCTGCATCTCCACCAAGAGAGTATTGAAAGAGCTTACAGAGGAGGTAATCGTTTGACACTCCATTGTACTTCAAGCTAGTGAACAAGTCCTCAAACATCTCAATGTGATCCATGGGGTGTTCATGAGGAAGATCATGAAAAGGGTGCTGACCCACAAGAGTGAAGTATGCAGGTTTCAGCTCAAAGTCATTCCTCTGAAAAGCAGGAGGGCGAATCGCTGATCGATTGGCATAAAACTGATTGGGTCTGTTGTACTCTCCAAGCGTCCTGGCACGATTAACCCCAGCATTCCCATTATTCACCTCGTTGTTGCACGTAGCTCGCACGGCAATCTCATCGACAGCTACGGGAGGGATTATGATGTTTCCCTCTCCATCAAGTCGCTGTCCAGCCTCATTGCACAAATTACCATCCTGGTCCCTCAAGGCTCCAGCCTCGTCACGATTCAACACAACTTGAATCTATGCTTGTTTCTTCTGTTTCCTGATCGTGCGCTCTAAGTCAGCTAGCTCCTTGTTGGACAGATTCGTCAACTGTGTGCTCTTGTTTCTCTTGGTTTCGCGATTATGCATACACATGAAACACAAAAGTCAAGAGACGTAAGTAACAAAAATTCACGACGGGTATCGACCGATACCACTAGGGTGTCGATCGATACTCAACGATTTTGTCAAAATTCTTAGCTAAAATCTAATGGCGAAATTGAGTCTCCGGCAACGGCGCCAAATTTGATATGCTCAAATTAATACCCTATAAGTACTAAAGCAGTTGTTGTAGTATATGTAGGGGTCGAACACAAGAACTCTAGAAATCACGCAATAGATTATATAGATCCGAATTAAGCTAAACCAAAAATGAAATTAAATGCGAGTGCGTAAATTAAACAAGTTGTAAGTCAATTGGAAAGAAGATAGGCTCAAGGTATTTCTCAGGACTTCAATGAATGTAGATAAACTAACTAATTAGGATTCAGATTTAGCGCGGTTCTTGAACTCAAATCACTAAAGTATAGCTAACCAACTCTCGTTGCGAAAACTATCTAAGTCTAAATCCTAGAATTCCAAATCTCTTTGCGAATCCTAAAGTCTAAACCAACTTTTAGTTCAAATTTGATTTGTTCACAAAACAACTAAACCAAATCTCTTTGCGAATAGTTATTTTGCTCACCCTAAGTTCTATCAGGTAATTAATCGCACTCTCGTGCGTAATCAATTATCCTAAGATCTAAGTTCCAGATTTGTCAACCTAGAATTAGTTATGAGAACAACCTATGGTGACGAACTAATTCAGATGGTGAATCCTAATTAACTAATTAACCTAACATTCAGAGAAAATCCTTATGAGAACCCTGAACCTAACAAGGGATCTACTCAGACATGGAGATTGAAACAAGCAACATGATTGAATAGATCATCAAATCAAATAAATAGAAGAGAGTAAAACAAGGGTTCGAAATCTTCTCTCAGATGAACATAGTTCTGATTTGTCTCTCTCAAAATCTCTCTCAACCAAAAACCAGAGTAGAATAATGCGTAATTTTAGCGTCCTGGCCAAAGTGGCTTAAAAACCTAACTTAAACTCCTAAAACACGATGTGGGCTAAATTGTAAATAATAAAGTCTTCTGGGCAATCTTGCAATTCTTCAACTCTTCATAAAAGTCGCGACTCGTGTCTTGTTGCAGTGAGTATCGACCGATACTAGTCAGTATCGATCGACATTGAGGCTTCAAATCGGGTACTCAGCTACACGAACTTCTGCTTTGCTCCAAAATGCTCCAGAAAGCTCCAATATCTCCAATTATGCTCCAAACGTGCTAAAACCTATAAAACTCTAAAACACTACAAAATAGTAGAAAGACTATATAAAACGGACTTATATTATGGCTTAAAAGGGGTAAAAACTATGATATATCAATATGGTACCATCCCTGATTTGCTTGTTAAAGTAGGAGATTGTCTGGTTCCTACTGATTTTCAGGTTGTGGAGATGAGCGAAAGTTCTAAAGTACCTTTGATTCTTGGAAGATCGTTCATGGCTACAGTTGGTGCAGTTATAGACACGCCTAGTAGGAGAATCTCGTTCTCATACATTGACGAAGAGGTCTCCTACAAAGCCATTCCTTCTGGAGGAGCTCCCAAACATGTCTCTTGCATCACCGTTGTTATAGGAGAGACGTTGATGGTTGATCTTTTGGAAGAGCCTTATGATGAGCCAAATGTCATAGACGTTTTAGATGGTCCTTCTATCATCATGAAGAGAGACACCAAAATGGCTAAGGCAAAGAAGAAGGTGAAGAGCAAAAAAGTCAAGGGTGATGCCTATGTGACTTTAACCCCTCAGAAGTGTGATGGAGATTCGATTGAATATGAGGTGAAGTGCAAGGGAACTTCGAAACTATTCTGTAAGGTTAGAGCTATTCTCACTTCAGAGTTGAAAGAGAAAGGAAAGGATGTTGTGAAAGGTATGTTGAGCAGCATTCTAAAGCTGGAAATGTATAGTTTTGGATCTTGTTTTGTAGCAAGTTCTCATTCTTATCCTGACTAATACATGAGCCAAAGTCAAGCTAATGACTGAAAACAAGCGTTTGGTGGGAGGCAACCCACTGGTGAGTACGTACATAAGTTTTTTTTATTTCTTTTGATTTTTGTTTTTGGGTTTTTGTGTTTTATGTGAATCAGATGCGAAGAGGCTCAGTGTCGGTCGACACCACTTTCATCTAAAAAAAAAAAAAAGGAGCATGGTTTGATGATGCAAGGAGTGTCGACCGACACGCACTACTGTGTCGATCGACACACACACACACACACGCACAAAAAGAGGTAAGTTTTTCTTCTTTTGGATTTTTTTTTTCTTTTTGTTTCTTTCCAACTTCATTTTTAATAACACTGGGGACAGTGTTGTTTAAGTCTGGGGGAGGAAAATAAAACCATGAAAAAATGAAATGATTTTCTTCTGAGTAGAAGGTTAGGAAAATTTCCAGCGATCTATTTATTCTACTTGGAAAGGAATGATCACACAAAGGTTGGAAACGAGGTTAGGAAAATTTCCTGTGATACCATTATTCGCCTACACCTTTGATACATAGAGAGGGGAAGTACCGGGGATTCGGTGGCAAACACCATCAATACTTGCGTCTCAAACCTTAATATGTATATGCGAATCTAAAAAAAAAAAAAAAAAGAATATAATGAGAAATAAGTCTGGGGGAGAGGAAACAATACCAAAAAGTGTGAAAAATTGGGTGGTTCTTTTGTCATGATATTGTATGGGAAAGAGTCTAGAAGGTTCTTGGCATTGATCACAGCGATGAAACTGGCGATGAAGGTTTTGATGGATAATGCTGTGAAATTATGTGTGGAGTTTGGGAAGCTGTGAATGTCTACGGAGAAGTACATGGTGGTCTTATTTTGGAATTGGTTAGGTAACATATGAGCGCCAAGTTGAAGGGTCATTGCAGTGTTTCAAGAACATGTGAGTCTCCGCGATTTTCCAACCTCTTTCTCTTGTTTAGTTTTTTGTTTGCTTGAGGGAAGGCTAAGTCTGGGGGAGTTGATATATCATGGTTTTTACCCGTTTTTACCCGTTTTTAACCATGATATAGGTCTTATTTATAGAGTCTTTCTAGTATTTTGGAATCTTTTTGGAGTTTTTATAGGTTTAGGTACGTTTGGAGCTTAATTAGAGATATTGAAGCATTCTGGAGCATTTTGGAGCTAAAACACGATTTGAGGTCCTTGTGTCGATCGACACCACTAATGGTGTCAGTCGACACCGACTGCATGAAGAAAGGAAACGTGACTTTTTCCTTATTTGAAGAAATTGCACTTTAGTCCATAAGTCTTTATTATTTACAAGAAGTCCCAAAACGTTTTTTAGCATATAATTAGGGTTTTCAGCCACTTGTTTTGGCTAAGCTTTACTTTTTATTTAGAGAGCAAGTTATTATTCTTCATACTTTGAGAGAGATTGGTTTTAGGACTTTTGGGGAGACAATTCTGAACCCCTTTGTTTCTTATTGATTTCTTTTATGCAATTCTATTCATCTATGATTTCTGTTCCATTGATCATGTCTCAGGTAGCTTGCTAATTAAGTTTAGGGTTTTTCAAAGAGCTTTTCATGAATTGTTAAATTGGTTAAACTATCTAGAGATTCATCTTATTGAGTTCTTCATCTAAGTATTTCTTAAGGTTTGTTCTAGATTAGCTATCTAGAATTAAGATCATAGGTTAGTTCTCTCAGCGAAAGTTGGTTAATTAACTTGAAAGACTTAGATGAGAAATTCTTTTTAGTGCAAAGAAATTTGGCTAGGGAGAATTGTGAACAAATCAGACCTGAGCTTATTGCATGTTTAGTTGTCTAGGTTTCGCAAAGAAATTTGGTTTCTTAACTTCTTAAACATAGTAATCAGTGCAGCGAAAGTTGGTTGATTTGGTGTAGTGTTCTGAGTTCTAGAACCGTGCTTAATTAGGATCTCTACGTTATATCCATATGCTTTTCTTGAATCAATGCGAAATTCCTTAAGCTTAGCTTTTACCTCCATCGAATTCTCATTAGATCTGTTTGCTTTGTTTTATTTCTTATTCTCATTGATTTTACTTGGCTTAATTCAAACCTATATAATCTATTGTGTGATTCTTGAGTCTCTGTGGATTTGACCCCTAAGTACTACAAACGACAAAGCTGTTAGTACTTTAGGGTATTACTTTTGAGCTTATCACTCACCTGAGCTTTGCATGCATAGGATACACCTAGAAGATGAATCAATGACTTTGATAGAACATCAAAGACGGTTAAACCCGAACCTAAATGATGTTGTAAAGAAGGAGATAATGAAACTTCTAGAATCGGGCATCATATACGCTATCTCTGATAGCACTTGGGTGAGCCCAGTCCATGTAGTGCCAAAGAAAGGTGGCGTAACGGTTATAAAGAATGAGAAAAACGAGTTGATCCCAACTAGAATTGTTACAGGGCATAGGATGTGTATCGATTATAGGAAATTAAATGCTGCTACTCGAAATGATCATTTCCCTTTGCCCTTTATTGATCAAATGCTCGAAAGATTGACTAACCACCCCTATTACTGTTTTCTAGATGGTTACTCTGGTTTCTTTCAGATTCCCATTCATCCAGACGACCAGGAGAAGACAACGTTCACATGTCCTTTTGGCACTTTTGCTTATCGCCGAATGCCATTTGGTCTATGCAACGCCTCAGCAACATTTCGGAGCAGGGGATCGAGGTGGATAGGGCCAAAATCGAAGTGATGACTAATCTTCAGCTGCCCAATTATGTCAAGGGGATTAGAAGCTTTCTTGGACATGCTGGGTTTTACAGAAGGTTCATCAAGGATTTTTCCAAGATCGCTAGACCCTTAACTCGGCTGCTATGTAAGGAGGTGAAGTTCGATTTTGACAGCGATTGTCTGAAGCCTTCCACGCGATCAAGGGAGCACTTGTCAGCGCACCGATCGTTCAACCACCAGATTGGGAGATTCCTTTCGAAGTAATGACTGATGCTAGCGATTTCGCAGTGGGAGCTATTTTAGGACATCGCAAAGATAAGAAGCTTCACGTTATCTACTATGCCAGCAGAACCCTGACGACGCGCAATGCAAGTACGCCACAATCGAGAAGGAACTGCTCGCCATCATTTTTGCTTTTGAGAAGTTCAGGTCCTATCTCGTGGGGTCTAAAATTATAGTGCATACCGATCACGCAGCCCTAAAGTATCTACTTACAAAGAAGGATGCCAAACCTAGACTTTTGCGTTGGATTCTCCTGTTGCAGGAATTTGATCTTGAGATCAAGGACAAGAAGAGGATCGAGAACGGTGTTGCAACAAATGACGCTAAGGTGGTATTAAAGATGTTCAAATCGGTAATCTTCCCAAGGTTCGGTGTACCTAGAGTAGTTATCAGCGATGGCGGATCTCATTTCATCAACAAAGTCTTTGACAACTTGTTGAAGAAGCACGGGGTCAAGCACAAGGTAGCCACTCCCTATCACCCTCAAACAAGTGGGCAAGTTGAAATTTCCAATAGGGAAATCAAGGGTATTCTGCAAAAGACAGTGAACACGTCAAGACGGGACTGGACTATCAAGCTAGATGATGCTCTTTGGGCATACATGACTGCGTTCAAAACACCCTTGGGAACGACGCCGTTCCATCTCCTCTACGGGAAATCATGTCACCTTCCGGTCGAGCTCGAATACAAGGCTGCATGGGCTGGAATGTTGTTTAACTTTGACATCAAACCGGTCTCTGAACGAAGGACGATGCAACTACATGAGCTGGAGGAAATACGTCACATCGCTTACGAGAACTCAAAAATTTATAAAGAAAAGACCAAGGCCTATCACGACAAGAAGATAATTCATCAGAACTTCGCTGCAAACGATCAGGTGTTACTATACAACTCCCGCCTTAAACTTTTTCCAGGGAAGCTGCGATCGCGATGGTCCGGCCCATTCACCATTAAGGAGGTGCGACCGTATAGAGCTGTGGTGTTGCTAAGCACTAAAGGAAATGAGTTCATGGTGAATGGACAGCGCCTAAAGCCATACCTTGCCAACGTAGAAATCGATTGGGAAAACACCATTCTCCTCGATGACCCGTCTCACGCCTAAAAGGCTGACAAGTCAAGCTAACAACTTAAAACAAGCGCTTGGTCGGAGGCAACCCACCGGTATGTTTCTCTTTTATTTCCTCTTCTAACTTATCTTACTTTTCTTGAGTCTGTTTAGCCTTCTTCCTAAGTTATTTTCACACCGAGACGGTGTGAAGTAAGTCTGGGGGAGGGTATCTATCGTTACTAATGCTATTTTCTTTCTTTTGTTTACTTTTGAGTTATTTTTATGTTCTCTGTAAGTCATTATGTTTTATTGAGTCAAAAACTTGTTGGAGATTATCATCATGACCTTTGAATTTTTATATGATTTGCATCTAAGTGACCATTGTTGCAGAGCTAATTTCAGACTGGACTAATGAAAAATCTAAAAGCTGACCGGTTAATCAGAGGCGTCCATGTTTCCGGCAAAATTCAAAAAGCTTGAGCTAATTTCTGCGCTCTTCCTTTTACCTCATCATGGTGATTGGTGTTTTCGGAACTTGACTCCTCATTCGTATCTGACAAGATGACCTGTGTGAAAATATGGTACTCCTCTCCCTTATTTAAAATAAAAAGCAGAATAGATGAAATGATTTTCTTTCGGGTAAAGGGCTAGGAAAATTTCCATCGATCCCATTATTTTACTTCGAAGGAGATGATCACACAAAGATTGGAAGCGAGGGCTAGGAAAATTTGCCGGGATCCCATTATTCGCCTACATCTTTGAATAAAAGGGTGGCACTAAAATGAACCGGGGATTCGGTGGCAAAAACCGTCAATACTCGCGTTCCATCAGCCATTGGCCCTACGAAAAGAAAAATGAGAAAAGAATAAGTTTGGGGGAGGGAAAAAGTACCAAAGGTTGTGATTGTTGTTGTCTTGTCACGATATCGAAAGGGAAAGAGTTTAGAAGGTTCTTGACACTATGATCCTTGATGACACCCAGCAGTGATAGCTTTGGATTGTTCTGTGAAATAATGAGTTGAATCTGGGAGGCCGCAAATGCTTGCAGAGAAGTACATGGTGGTTCGATCTGAGGCTAGTTTGGCGATACATGGATCATTAAGGTAACGGTCATTACAGAATTCTAAAGGAAATGTGAGTCTCCGTGTTTTCAAACTTTTTCTTCTTACTTAGTTTTTCTATTTGCTTGAGGACAAGCAAAATGCTAAGTCTGGGGGAATTGATATGCTTGGTTTTTACCATTTTCTATCATACGTTTTTGTGTTTCTTTTAATCGTTTTATCGAGTCAAAGTCCGTTTTAGAGTCTTTTAGTCATTTATTTAGACATCTCAGGTAAAAAAGGCGTCTAAGGAAGAAATTGGAGTTACGGGAGCAAAAACGCACGAAACCGTGAAGAAAGGAGTAGAATCGGTCGATGCAACACCACAGAGATTTCTCCATCGGTCGATGCAACAGACCAGAGATTTGGCAATTGATCGATGCAAGGAGTGCATCGATCAATGCACTGTACCAGAGAAACAGCCATCGACCGATGCAAGGAGGTGCATCAGTCGATGCAAGGAGGTGCATCAGTCGATGCAAGGAGGTGCATCAGTCGATGCAAGGAGGTGCATCAGTCGATGCAAGCCGGCGAGAAGAAAAAGGAAATTTCTGTTTTTCCTATTTTTGCTATGGAAACTCCCTATTTTGACCTAATTCAACCCAGACCTATATATATATATATATATATATATATTCTATTTTTAGCCTCTTTGACAGCACCGCTTGATACTAGAACTTTTACATACACTTTTTATTGCTTATTCCTTTGGAGATCATTGTAAGCTTGGGAGAAGAACTTTTGTATCCATTGAGAAGATTTCTAAACTCTTTCTCTCTTAATCTATACTATGTCTTCTTCATATCTTTGCTTGTTCTCTATCTCCATGTCTGAGTAGTTCATTAGTTAGGTTTAGGATTTTCAAGGAGATCCATGATTCATTGAATTAGACACAAATAGGGATTTATCTTTTGAGGTTTTCGCTTATTGTTGTGTTTACTGCTTAGGCTTGAGCTGACCGCTAGGTCTATGAACTAGGGCTTAATCTAATAGCGCGGGAGTGTGAAGATTGCTAGAAAGAACACAAGTGAGCGAATCATCTAGTAGCGCGGGAGTGTATTAGGTTGATTCGTGAACATATTGAACCAGCTCGTTAAGGCTGATATAGAATTCTATGAGCACGGGAGTGGATTAGGATGCTAGGTTTAGGAACCATGAGCACGGAAGTGGATTAGTAAATATTCATGTTTGAGTTCGAAACTTGTGTCTAATTTTTCCCTGAATAGTTGTCTGATTCGTGATCTCTGGATTCCTGAGAATAAACCCTTGACCTAATGCTTTCTTTTATTGAATTTACATCGTTTAAATTGCATTCGTTACTTAATCAAAACCAACCATATTTCTGTCTTAGATTAATTTTATAATTGTGAGAATTGTAGTGTACCTTTGGTCTTTGTGGATTCGATCCTAAAGTACTGCATTGACAACCGTTATGATTGCGGTACTGTAAGCTTTAGTATTAATTGACCGAGTGAAAACACTTATATCACCTTGTATCTAAACAAGCTTTCTTAAGCATATCTAGCCTGAAGATCACTAAACAAGAAGGGATATAAGAAGATCTAACCATAAACGTCATGAATCAACCCTTGGATCACCTTAAATCTACCCCATCTTCAAACTCTAAAGGACTACTCACTAATCATGGAAAACCCAACAAATTCTATGAAAAACATGTTAAATCCCATGATTAGATGATTAGATGATTAAGAAAGAAGAGATAATTCAGAAAATTAGGTCTAAAAATTGTTTATAGTGAATAGTACGAACCTGGTCAACCCGAAACAAACCGGGTATTGACCCGGTCGGGTCTGGGTTGAATTGCAGCAGAAAGTTTGTACCGACCGATCTTGGGTCGGTACAAACCACTCGGTACTAATCTTTGGCGTGCAGGTAGGATGGATGCTGGATGCTGGATGCAGTTTAGCCAGCTAAAATTAAATCTGGTCGATGCGAAGCATGCTGGATCGTGCGCGGTGATATATCATGGTTTTTACCCCTTTTAACCCATGATATAGGTCCGTTTTATAGAGTCTTTCTACTATTTTGTAGTGTTTTAGAGTCTTTTACAGGTTTTAGCATGTTTGGAGCATAATTGGATATATTGGAGCTTTTTGGAGCATTTTGGAGCAAAACAGAAGCTTGTGTAGCTAAGTACCCGATCTGGAGTCTCAGTATCGATCGACACTGCTTAGTATCGGTCCATACTCACTGCATCATGACGGGTCGCGACTTTTATGAAGAGTTGAAGAATTGCAAAGTGCCTAGAAGACTTTATTATTTACAATTTAGCCCAAACGTGTTTTAGCATTATAATTAGGTTTTTCAGCCACCTTTGTTGAAAACGCTTGATTCTACTTTGGTTTTAGAGAGATTTCTGAGAGAGACAATTCTGAACCTCCTGTTTTACTCTCTTCTATTTTATTTTATTTGATGATCTATTCAATCATGTTGTTTGCTTCAATCTCCATGTCTGAGTAGATCCTTTGTTAGGTTCTGGGTTCTCATAAGGGTTTTCTCTGAATGTTAGGTTAATTGATTGATTAGGATTCACCATCTGAATTAAGTTATTCGCCTTAGGTTGTTCCCATAGCTAATTCTAGGTTGACGAATCTGGAACTTAGATCTTAGGATAATTGGTTAGGCACGAGAGTGCGATTAATTACCTGACAGAACCTAGGTGAGCAAAATAACTATTCGCAAAGAGATTTGGTTTAGTTGTTTTGTGAACAAATCAAACATGAACTAAAAGCTGGTTTAGACTTTACGATTCGCAAAGAGATTTGGAATTCTAGGATTTAGACTTAGATAGTTTTCGCAACGAGAGTTGGTTAGCTATACTTTAGTGATTTGAGTTCAAGAACCGCGCTAAATCTGAATCTTGTTAGTTAGTTTACTTACATTCATTGAATTCCTAAGAAATACCATGAGCCTAGCTTCTTTCCAATCGTTTTACAACCCGTTTAATTTACGCATCTGCTTTCAATTACATTGTTGGTTTAGCTTAATTCTGATCTAAATAATCTATTGTGTGTTTCCCTGAGTCTCTGTGGATTCGATCCCTAAGTATTACAATCGACAAAACTTTAGTACTTTCGGGTATTAATTTGAGCTATATCACGCGGGATGAGTTTTAGCCGGCAGGAATCGATTTGTGTGAATGCTGGATTAGTACCGCTCGGTAGTACCGACCGAGAGTGGGTTGGTACTAATTCTCCTTGAGGAATTGCCGATGCGAGGCGTGCCGGGTCATGCGCGGGACGAGTTTTAGCCGGCAAAAGTTTATCCGAGTGATCGCTGGGCTAATACCGTTCGGCAGTACCGACCCAAGATCAGTCGGTACTAATTCTCATCGCGGATATATGCCGCGTCATTCCAGGTCGGTACGGGAAAGCTCTTCGGATCGGCATAACTCTCTGCCTCAATACCGATCGGGCGTACCGCTCTAGGATCGGTCGGTGCAGGGCAAGGGAAAGTGTGCCGCGTGAAAACTTGGAGTTCTGGGAGAGTATGCCGGTCCATTCTGGGTCGGTGCGAAGTGAGCTGTGGATCGGCACATCTCTCTGCCTCAATACGGATCCAGTGTGCCGACCCAAGATGGATCGGTACACTCCTCTACGAATTGCTCTTTTGCCTTGGCCATCTCTTCTTGCATCCAAATCCGATCAAGTGATATTCCAATATTTTACCTCTTTTAGCATGCATTTAACTTAGCATTTTAGGTCTCATGCATGTGTTTTCATATCTTTCTTTAGTGTTTTGGTCTAAATTAGGCTTTAGTTAGTTTGAATTAGGTCCTAGTGAGTCTTGCATTCATTTGGAGTGTTTTCTAGGTGTTTGGAGACATTTTGGAGATGTTAAGAGTAATGGAGCAAAAGAGGATGCAAGGATCATTCCGAACTGTCTTGAAGATCCGGCAGCACGAAGGCGTTACAGTCCGATTCAGCCTCAATCATCTTCATTAAAGATGTAGCCAGATGCGTTAGCTTGCCATAGGAGGTCGAATCAGGTCATTCGAACATGTATTCCGGGAGATATCGCGATTTTACCGAAGGTGTATCAGTCTGGCCGCGAGACCAACGCCGACCAGCATTGGATCAGCACAAGTAAGCCCAATACCGACCCATCCTAGACCGGTACTATCTGGTCAGTACTGAGGCAGATAGTAGTACCGACCCAGATTCACTCTCCATACCGATCCAGAATGGATCGGTACAAAACCCAATCTGCTTTCATCGAAGCCAGCTGATGTCACCCAAAGATCGCGCCAAACGAAGAACTTGCGTTCAGATTCAGCTCTCGACATCTTCATAGAAGTTGTATATAATTGAGTTGGCTGTCCACTGGATGTGGTTTGAGGTCATTCGGAGCGGTGGTTGGAAAGATACATCAGATTTATCGGGGACGTTTCCGGCTGGCGCCCAAACGAGTGTTGCTCAAAGGAGAGTAGTACCGACCCATCCTGGGTCGGTATTGTCGAACGGTACTTGTCCTAAATCAACTAGCTCATCATTTCTGCCGGCTAAAACTCATCCTGCATCGACCAACTCATCATTTATGCCGGCTAAAACTCTTCCCGCACGACCCAAGCGCACCGATGCCGACATGTCTTAGCTCGACGTTACCCGACCTGTACCCAGCCGGCACTACCGAACGGTATGAAGGAAATATTTGTGCCGCTCGGCTTGCACCGAGCTAGAATAGATCGGTATAAAGAGCAATCGCTGCCGAGGAATTTTTAGCCGAGACAACTTTCACCCCGAGAAGATCTTAGCCGATAAGATCTCTACCCGCGGCAAACTCTAGCCGGCTCAAGGGAGAAGGATTATACCAAGCGGGACGAAGGAAATAATCCATACCGACCCATTCCCATCCGGTACTACCAAGCGGCACTAAATGGTGATCACTCCGAGTGAACTTCTGCCGGCTAAAAACCATACAGCACACGATCCGACATGTCCCGCATCGACCTGATCCCCACTTCTGTCGGCCAAAACATATCCTGCATCGATCCAGCATCTACCCGACCAGCACGAAGAAATTAGTACCGGTCGATTTGTACCGATCCAGGACGGATCGGTAGAAAACCTTGAAGACCAATTTGACCCAGATTTGATCGGGTCAATACCCGGTTTGTCCCGGGTTGACCCGGTTCGCACTGTTCACTATAAATATTTTAAAACCTAATTTTTGTGATCTAAGCTTTCTTCTTTCTAGAGTTGGGTTTTATCCCAAACTCTTCTTATGATTTTGGAGGGATTTTGATTGTTCTTCATACAAATGCCACTCTAGAGAAGATTTCTTCAACTCTATCTTTTATTTATGCAATTTATTTATCTTTATTTTTTTTTCTCTTTTGTTCTTCATGTTTAGACTTTAGGGTTTTTTGTTGGATTATGGATGGCTTGATTTTGATGATTTGATGATTGATTTGTGTTGCTTATATTCTTAATCATTGCTTTCCTTTCTTTCTAAGTGATCTTAATGCTAGATTGAGTTTGAGAGAGTCAATCTAGATCTTTGGGAATTTCACACCCACAAGATGTTTGATGAAATTCCCCAAAGAACTTATAAAGAGATAAACATTCTTAACCTATGAGAGTAGTTGCTTAAGGTGTTTATTGGTTGATTTGAATATTGATCTTAATGCTTGCTAATCATTTCATCACAAATGAGAGTTTGATCTTGATTTAGTGATTAGCAAAGTGATTAGTGCCTTGAGAGAGGATTAGTCATAATTAGTGATCTTAACCTAAGGAATAGCATTGATTGTGTGTATTAGCATCGTTAGTCAATTGTCTTGATGATTAGATGATGACGATTTAGGTTACATCTTGTTAGATCCTTCACTTAGGTTGATCTTAAAGCTAGTTTTGGATTGAGAGATCAAAACTAGAGCTTAGGCGTTTCACGCCCGAGAGGTGTTCGATGAAATGCTTGAACCAAACCTTTTGTGAGCCTTTCATGCCTAGCCAATGAGAGTTGATGTCTAGGGTGATTAGTGAACTAAGTGGAATTGGAGATTAAAAAGCTTGTTAATCATCTTATCACAAACGAGAGTTTGTTCTTGATTTGGTGATTAACAAAGTGATTAGTGCCACGAGAGTGGATTAATCATAATTGTGAATTCCATGTTCTAGGATAGTGTTTAATTCAATCTAAATCATCATTGTTTGTTCATTAATCATCTTTGTGATAGTTAATTCATTTTCCAACACTTCTAGCCTTTGTTTTCTTTCTTGCATTTTACTTTCTTAATCTAAAAACATAAAAACCCAAAAACATTTGCTCTAGCTTAGGAAGGTTCATGTATTCTTAGTGCATTGATCTTAACCCCTATGGATTGACACCTCTTATGCTACAATGACAAGCATAGAGGAATTGATATGAACAATAACACAAAAATCTATTTATCATCAAGCTTGGCTCCTTGTCTTCCAATCCTCCCAAAGTGCTTCCAAGTACCTAGAAAAGACTCCAAAACATTTGAGACACGCTAGGACCTATTGCAAAACATCCTATTCTCTAAAGATGACTAATACGCTAAGGAAATGACATGAACTACATGCAAATGACTCGAAACCTAGACAAAATGCATGCTAGAACATGTAAAATATGAGTATATCAACTCCCCCAAACTTACTCTTTTGCTTGTCCTCAAGCGAACAAACACGAGCAAGTAGGGAGAGAGGTTTGAAAGCGGGAGCTCAAATCCACAAGTATCATAAAAAGAAATCAAGCTCAATGTCCAAGTTGCTAGCTCTAAGATGCGATCAAACGAGTCTACTCAAAAGGAGCTAGCCATATCCCTTCCCTACATGAATCAAGCCCAAGTCTCAACCTACACATGCCTTCGTCTCATCCAATCCTTTGACATTCGTTAAATTGTGTTAAGTGAATCATGCTTATGCGAGTCAAGTGAATTCATTTGGCCAAGGTAAAAGGTCTTGAGATAAAAGTGATCTCAAATGAATGGGGTTACTTCAATGCCAAAGGGTCTCTCAAAAGGAATCAACTAATGCAAAATGCTAAGAGTAAAGCCCAATAGATGCATACAAGGATGACTTACATCTACCCAATCCCTCATATCGATCTTAACTCCTAATCCCTAAGCCATAATGATGATCCTTCCTAAGCTACCCTTTTCCGCTAGGCTAATGGCCTTCATTACTCACTCGGTCTCACTTTTTCTTTTCACTTAAGCATCTAGGGGATTTCCTTCTTCTCCAAATGGCTTGGCTTACAACATTTTTACTCACTTAGCCCTTCTTTTACTTTCTCTAGTCTCTCTTTTGTCATTTTCTTGTAGCTTAGCCATTTTTGGCTTTTTTTATTTATTTTCTTTTAAAACTAGAGACCATTTTCTTTTGATACTTAGAGCATTTTCAACACTTTTCTTGCCAACCATTTCAACTTTTGCTTATCCCCTATTTTTTTTCCAAATCTCTTCCCATTTCTACCTTCTCTTTCTATTCTTTATAACCAAACTCCCATCCTATCTAGTACTAACCTATGTCTAGCCCTTTGAGTTTGGGCTAGTTCTACACGGAAGCTTCTCCTTGTCGTTCTAAACTCAACACTTTTTGCCTAGTTGATTTGGAAAAGGCCTCACGTCACTCACAAATGGTTTTTGGTTTGAAGGAAGGTTGGGTTATGGGAATGGTTAACCGTTCCAAAAGGGGAACCGGCTATTCGAGCTAACAAAGAGTGGTAAAAAGAGGAAGATAGCTCGAATATGTGTATCGGTATCCATGAATCCACATTGACATGCACAACCACGATAATTAATGTGTCAAAATTGAGGTTATCACTTAGGTAGGATTGGACTCGATTCACACTTGTTTCAGCTAAGACCTAAGTAATGAGACACGAGATCAAAACATGGTTCGTCCTTTATTTCAAACACGAGATCAAAGCATCAAACAACTAGCAACGAGGACATTGGACCGAGCTCTTAAGATGAAACTCTACAAGGAAAAATCATCATCGCTCCCTATGCACGTGCGATGCAACCTATATGTCAATAGACTCGATCCTATTCGTGAAATGCAAACTAAATGACTTCTTTTTGTGTTTTAAAATTTTCAAATTTTTCGATTTTTTGGGTTTTTCTATGTCTTAGATGAATGCATGAATGTATGAGACTCAAAATGCAAA
Source organism: Eutrema heterophyllum (assembly GCA_002933915.1). NCBI lineage: Eukaryota > Viridiplantae > Streptophyta > Magnoliopsida > Brassicales > Brassicaceae > Eutrema > Eutrema heterophyllum. The sequence goes on along the minus strand of PKMM01046243.1, from coordinate 646,609 downwards.
ATAGAAAAATAAGATAAAAAAAAACATGATTAGATGCCGGTCCTTCCCCCAAACTTAAATCACACCGTCCCGGTGTGAAATAAATTCAAATGAAGAACCAAAAACAAGAGACAAAAATAACTATACAATGCAAGGCTCAAGAAAAGAAAAATTATGTACAAGGGTGTTGGAGTGTTACCTAGTAGTCTTAAGATGAGGAGGAAGACCCCATTAAGAAGGAGGGGTCGATCGGTCTTGCCACTTACACCACCGTTGGAGGAGTCTCGTTTGATGGTGTGCGTGTCTAGTGGCGGGGTCACCCATTGCTCCATCGAATGGCTAGAAATGGTATCGCTCGCTCCTGTAGCTGGGCATGGGAAGTGGTGGGCTTGCGGCTTCGTCATCGGAGTTAGAGGGTTCTTCGGTCACACTTGCCCTCGAGGTCCTACTCTTCTCGGCCTTTTCCTTGCGAGCTAGGCCGATAGGTGGGTCCATGGCTGGATTGTAAAGATGGTCCTTAGTGGGGTAGAACGTGATGTTCCGCCGGTTTTGAAGACAAGTGAGATCCGCATTGGGTAGCAAAACTTGCACCGCTTCATCTCTACCGAGCTTGACGTTGTAAGCGAGCAATGGTCCGATCCTTCCCTTGAGGAACTGATATATCATGGTTTTTACCCCTTTGAGGCCATGATATAGGTCCGTTTTATAGAATCTTTCTACTATTTTGGAGTCTTTTAGAGTCTTTTACAGGTTTTAGCACGTTTGGAGCATAATTGGAGATATTGGAGCTTTCTGGAGCATTTTGGAGCAAAACAGAAGTTCGTGTAGCTGAGTACCCGATTTGAAGCCTCAGTATCGATCGACACTAACTAGTATCGGTCGATACTCACTGAAGCACGAGTCGCGACTTTAAATGAAGATTTGAAGAACTTCCCACCGATGGATTGAGCTCAAATTTGGACAAAAGACAGATATTTGGATTAGCTTTCATTTGGAAGTGGTTTGAGGTCATTCCAACGGTGCGATCAAAAGTTATGCCAGTTTTCGTGAAGACAGTCCAGTCTGGCGAGCAGTGACTAGTGTCGGTCGATACTACCTTAGTGTCGGTCGATACTAACTACAGGAAAACAGGAAACTCGAATTTTTACAAGTCTGGAGAATTTGCACCTTGGTCCAGAAGTCTTTAATAATTACAAGAAGCCCCAAAACGTGTTTTAGCATTATAATTAGGTTTTTCAGCCACTTTTGTTGGCGAGGCTTTATTCTACTTTGGTTTTGGAGAGATTTCTGAGAGAGACAAATCTGAACCTCTTGTTTTACTCTTCTGTCTTATTTTATTTTATGATCTATTCAATCATGTTGTTGTTTTCAATCTCCATGTCTGAGTAGATTTCTTGTTAGGTTCAGGGTTCTCATAAGGGTTTTCTCTGAATGTTAGGTTGAATTGATTGATTAGGATTCACCATCTGAATTAAGTTCTTCACCTTAGGTTGTTCCCATAGCTAATTCTAGGTTGACGAATCTAGAACTTAGATCTTAGGATAATTGGTTAGGCACGAGAGTGCGATTAATTACCTGATAGAACCTAGGTGAGCAAAATAACTATTCGCAAAGAGATTTGGTTTAGTTGTTTTGTGAACAGATCAAACCTGAACTAAAAGCTGGTTTAGACTTTAGGATTCGCAAAGAGATTTGGAATTCTAGGATTTAGACTTAGATAGTTTTCGCAACGAGAGTTGGTTAGCTATACTTTAGTGATTTGAGTTCAAGAACTGCGCTAAATCTGAATCCTATTAGTTAGTCTATCTACATTCATTGAATTCCTGAGAAATACCCTGAGCCTATCTTTTTCCTCATTGATTTACAACTCGTTTAATTTACGCATTGCATTTAATTACATCTTTTTGGTTTAGCTTGATTCTAATCTACATAATCTATTGTGCGATATCTGGAGTCCTTGTGTTCGACCCCTAACTATACTGCAACACTGCTTTAGTACTTTTTAGGGTATTAATTTGAGCATATCAGGTACCTCGTGCGTATGAGATACGACTCATCCATCAAATCCCACTCCGCCTTTGTATTGGACAATTTAACCCCCTTTGCTTTTAGAATGGGCGTCACAAGCCAACCAATGCTTATGGCGGATTTCTTGTTCTTGGTCTTGTATGCCCACGCTTTGTAGCAAAAGAAACGTCTCACCAAGAGAGTCGCAAGAGATGGGGTCCTCTCGCTTCCTCGGAAAACCATCCCGTTGGGGAAAACCAGGAGAAGGGGTCTTAACCCGAGAGCCATCAACTCGAGTTCGTCGAGTGTAACCGTACCGAACTCCACTTTGGCGAAGAACATATGGGCAAGCACCTTGTGTACATATCGAATCGCCGGGTTACGGATGTGAGTGGTTTTGTTTCCACCCGGGTGATAGTCTCCATAACCAATGGTTTCCCATACCCGCTTGAGCTCGTTCTTGGGGTAATGAAAGTACGGGCTCCCACTTGTTCCCTCTTCACGAAAACCGAATATTTGGCAAATTTCATGGAAGGTTATTCGATAGTCTTTGCCATTAACCACGAACCCAATCTCTCCAAACCCGGTTTGGGCATTTGCCTTCTTGTGGTGCTCGTCGTAGAAACCTACCTTTAGAGAAGAGAGGAATTGGCATGTAAGCACGTGGTGGGCTTGCTCCTTCATGTGTAAAAACCGTCTAAGGCCCATGGTATCGAAGATTGTTGCCACGTCTTCGAGAATCCCCATCTTCTCTAGCACAACGACATCTGCGAATCGACCTTGCTCAAAATCCATGTCAATGAGTTTTTCGAAGCATTGTTCTGTGGTTGGAGGGTCCGAAGTAGCAACAGCCTTGCCCTTGTCTTCAGCCGCACTTTTGCCCTTCTTCTTGCCCGTGGGTTTTTCGGCAATGGCTATTTGCTTGCCTTTAACTTTAGCGCTTGTCGCATCAACGAGTTTCTTGGCTCGAGAACTCGATGCAACAACTATTGCATTGCCCTCGGTTTGAGCTTGAGCTTCATCTTGCTTTGTGGCAGCCGTCATTCGCCCCATCATTCCTACAATATCTCGAAGAAATCATGAGTTTCACGAAAGCATAGATCAAAATCGATGATGAGCAACAAAGTTGAGATAAATTTCATGAGAAAGAAGTGGTTTAATTCAACAAAACAATCCATTAGACTCAAGCCCATAGATTAAACATCCTAAATTCTCAAGAATTTTTCATTAAATTTGCTCATTTTCATCAAATCTCCACCAAGAATCAAGAACACAAATTTTGCAAATTCTCCATCAAAATCACATTCTGGCTCAACGAAAACAGTAATTCAATCATTTCCTAGCAAACCCCAAGGCTAAAATCGAGCTAGATGCCTCACACAAATACACCCATGGAGTTTCAACTCAAGAACAAATTCATGAAATTTTCAGTGAAATACCTTGGGGATGAGTGCTCAAGTGATAAAAACGATGCTGAATCCAAAAAGAGAAGGAAAAATCGAGTTCTCAGCACTTTGAATCGCCAAATTTGAGAGAAAAAGAGGAGGGTGACGCGATGAACTTAGCCGGAGAAGAAGGGTTTTTGTCGCGCCGGGTCGGGTTAGGTGGGCTTGGGCTGGATAAAATGCGCATGATATTCGTTGACCCGCGTTGACTTTTCTAAACAGATCCGTTCTGGCTCGGCACTAACCGAGCGGTACAAACATTTTTCTTCTCACCGTTCGGTCCTTGGTCGGCATAGGTCGCGCGGTATGAGCGTTTTGCTCTATACCGACCCATTATGAACTAGTACAAATCGACCGGCACTAATCCTTCGGCAAAATTCATCCGCAGAGAAATTGTCTCGGCTAAAAACTCGTCCCGAGTGAAAGTTGTGTCGGCTAGAGTATGCTCGGGGAAAGTTTTATTCCTTACACCATTCGGTTCTCGATCGGTACTCATCATCCGGCACATAACTTCTCTTTTACGTCTTCGGCGTGTCTTCCTCTCCCTCTAGCCAGCTAAAATCGTCTCGAGCACAATCCCCTCGGCTAAAATCGTTCCGGGTTGGAAACATCTCGGCTAGAAGTCGTCCGACAAGAATTTCTCTCCGTACCAATCCATTTTGGCGCGGTTCTACCCGAGCGGCACAAAAGTTTTTCATCGTACTGTTTGATTAGTACCGACTGGGGATTGGTCTGTATGCTTTATCAGGTGCTTCCTCTTCAACATACACTGATCCGTTCCTGCTCGGTGCATTCGGTCGGTACAACTCTCTGGCCCAATACCGATTCACCATACCGACCCAGGATGGAGCGGTATGGTCCTCCAGATTTCCTGTTTTTGCAGCCTATTCCTTTGCGCTCATCGATCCAAGACTCCGCAGCCCATCAAGATCCTAACAACACTTAAACAAAACATCAAAAAGAACTAGAAAAGATAGAAAAACATAATAAGAGAAATATATACAAGGATAAGCTTGGGGTGTCTCCCAAGAGCACTTTGTTTAACGTCACTAAGTTCGACGTTGGTTACCGTATTCAAGCGAGGGGAACATCATCGAGAGGAATCGAAGCTCCCTCTTCAATGATTTCATTTGCACGGTACGGTTTGAGTCTTTGGCCGTTTGCAACGAATTCTTGGCCACTCTTGTTCACAAGCACAATGGCTCCATACGGCCTTACCTCCTTGATTCCAAACGGACCGGACCATTTGGACTTGAGTTTCCTGGGAAATAGCTTCAACCGGGAGTTGAACAATAACACTTGGTCTCCGGCCCTAAAATCCTTACGCACAAGGTTCTTGTCATGAAACGCCTTTGTCCGTTCTTTGTAGATCTTTGAACTTTCATAGGCCTCTAGCCTAATCTCATCGAGCTCTTGGAGTTGAATCAAACGCCTTTCTTGTGCGGTCTTGAGATCAAAATTTAGAAGTTTAATCGCCCACAAGGCTTTGTACTCCAACTCAACCGGCAAGTGACAAGATTTCCCATAAAGAAGATTGAATGGAGTGGTCCCAATTGGTGTCTTGTAAGCGGTTCGATAAGCCCACAATGCGTCATCAAGCTTCACGGACCAATCTTTTCTTGAGCTCCCAACGGTTTTCTCTAAAATCGCCTTGATTTGCCAGTTAGAAACCTCCACTTGCCCACTAGTTTGGGGGTGATAAGGTGTGGCTACCTTGTGTTTGACTCCATGCTTTTTGAGCAAGCTCTCAAACATCTTATTTATGAAATGGCTTCCCCCATCACTTATCACAATCCTCGGGACACCAAATCGCGGGAAGATTATTGTCTTGAACAACATGAGAACAACTTTTGCATCATTCGTCGGGCTAGCAATCGCCTCGACCCATTTAGACACATAGTCCACCGCCACCAAAATATATTGGTTCCCATATGAAGAAGGGAACGGTCCCATGAAATCGATGCCCCACACATCAAAAAGTTCCACTTCGAGAATCGGGTTTTGAGATATCTCATCTCTTCTACTAATGTTCCCCTTTGTTTGGAAAACATCACAAGCGGAAACAAAAGCATGTGCATCCTTGAATAGACTCGGCCACCAAAAACTGGATTGAAGAACTCTTGTAGCCATCTTGTACGAAGCAAAGTGACCACCATAGGCCAATCCATGACAATGGAATAAGACCCCTTGAATCTCTTATTCCGCCACACACTTTCGATACAAACCATCCGAACACAACTTGTACAAGAATGGCTCATCCCAATAGTACCTTGTGACGTCATGATATAACTTCTTCTTCTTATAACCATCCAAGTTTGGCGGCTCCTTCCCACAAACCAAGTAGTTCACCAAATCCGCAAACCAGGGTAGCTTCTCCTCTTGCAATCCACTTGCACTCTCAAGACTCTTCACGGCCTCTATTCCTTTCCTCAAGACATTCACCAACATAAGACTTTCTTCGGGAAGTTTGTCGTCTATTGGAATAAGGTCTTCAATTCTCAGCCTAGACAAGTGGTCCGCTACCCCATTTTCAATACCCTTCTTGTCTACAATCTCCATGTCAAAGTCTTACAAGAGCAAAATCCACCGGAGAAGTATTGGCTTAGTGTCTTTCTTGGCGTGTATGTACCTCAAAGCCGCGTGATCCGTGTAGACTATGACCTTCGAGCCAACCACATACGAACGGAATTTCTCCATAGCAAATACCACCGCTAACAACTCATTTTCCGTCGTCGCATACCTTGCTTGAGTATCGTCCAACGTCCTACTTGCATAGTAGATGACATTAACCTTCTTGTCTTTCTTTTGGCCTAAGACCGCTCCAACCGCGAAGTCACTCGCGTCACACATAAGCTCAAATGGTAGATCCTAATCCGGAGCTTGAACAATTGGAGCACTAACCATAGCCTTCTTGATCGCCAAAAAACGCCTCTAAACACTCCTCATCAAGGTTGAACTCAATGTTTTTAGAAAGGAGCCTAGTGAGAGGCCTTGTGATCTTTGAAAAATCCTTGATGAAGTGACGGTAGAAACCCGCATGACCCAAAAAGCTTCGGACATCTTTCACCGTCCTTGGCGGTTCCAAACTCACCATGACTTCAATCTTGGCTTTGTCCACTTCAATACCCCTTTCTGAGATCTTGTGTCCTAGCACGATGCCTTCCTGCACCATAAAATGGCATTTTTCCCAATTTAGCACCAAGTTTGTCTCCTCGCACCTATTTAGCACTCTACAAAGATTGGACAAACAAGAAGAGAACGAGGAGCCATAGACCGAGAAGTCGTCCATGAAGACCTCGACCATCTCCTCAATTAGATCCGAGGAGATCGACATCATGCACCTTTGAAATGTGGTGGGTGCGTTACATAGTCCAAACGGCATCCTTCGATAAGCAAATGTGCCATAAGGACATGTAAATGTCGTCTTCTCTTGGTCATTCGGGTGAATGGGAATTTGAAAGAATCCCGAATAACCATCTAGAAAGCAATAGAATGGGTGATCAGCAAGTCTCTCAAGCATTTGGTCTATGAATGGTAAGGGAAAATGATCCTTCCTAGATGCGGAGTTAAGCTTACGGTAATCAATACACATTAAATGCCCCGTAATTGTCCTAGTAGGTATGAATTCATTCTTTTCATTCTTTACCATGGTTATCCGGCCCTTTTTGGGAACCACATGCACCGGGGAAACCCATGTGCTATCCGAGATCGGATATATGATCCCCGCATCGAGAAGTTTGAGGACCTCCTTTTTAACTACCTCTTTCAAATTCGAGTTTAATCGTCTTTGGTGTTCTATAGAAGTCCTCGACTCATCCTCAAGGTGTATGCGGTGAGTACAAACCGTAGGAGATATGCCCTTGATATCGTCAAACGAATATCCTATGGCTCTCCTATACTTCTGCAACTCGTGCAATAGGGCGGATAACTCGCTCTCATCTAAGTTTTCATTAACTATGACCGGGTATGACTCGTTAGGACCTAAGAAAGTTGCTTGAGGTCCACCTTAGGCGCCTTGAGCTCGCTCCAATCGTCATCCATTCTTGTCTTACCATTGCTAGCTCATCCCACGGCCATCTCTACTCCCAAAGCAAAGCTCTCTTGAACCGAAACAATATTTGAACCATCTCTATAATTAGTTACTTGACTACCTAACTCAATGAACGGAGTCTCTCTATTAATCGGCTTGTGTGAGTTCAAAAGTAGCTCATACCCTTCGCTTGCTTCACTCAAATACCCATGCTTCCCATGCTCTTGTGTCAAAGCCACTTGCAACCCATCTTCAAGACTAATCTCTTCAAGTAGCTCATCCGCGAGCTCATCCATCGTCTCAATGTAGAACCATTGACCGTCAATTGTGGGCTTCTTCATGACATCGTTGATGTTGAATTCAAGAACCTCATCCTTGCCTAAATGCAAATCAATCTTCCCTTTTCTCATGTCGATGATAGCTCCCGCGGTTGCCAAAAACGGTCTCCCAAAGATGAGTGGATCTTTAGGCTCTTCATCCATCTCAAGCACAACAAAGTCCGTCGGGACAATGAAGTCTCTAACCATGATTGGTAGGTCTTCAAGCAACCCAATTGGTACTCTCACGCTTCTATCCGCCAAGATCAAAGAGATGTTTCAAGCCTTGTACTTTGTGAAGCCCAATCTCTTAGCAACCGAGAATGGCATGAGACTCACACTAGCCCCTAGATCACAAAGGCAATTGTTGAATGCTAGCGGGCCTAGAGCACATGGAAGAGTGAAAGAACCGGGATCTCCAAGTTTCTTGGGTACCACTTTCTTTTGGATGATGGCACTACACTCATGAGTTAAGATCACCATGGACTCCATCTCCTTGGCTCTTTCTTTCACGGCATCCTTAAGGAACTTTGCATATTGTGGCACAAGCAAAAACGCATCTACCAAAGGCATGGTAAGCTCAACTTTCTCCATTTGCCTATCGAACACCGCCTTGTACTTATCCAATAGTTGTTTCTTCAAAAGTCCGGGAAAAGGTAGCTTGGGTACATAAGGCGGTGGAACGAACAAAGTTTCTTTCTTCTTGGGCTTCTCCTTAGTCTTCTCTTGGACCTCAATTCCTTTACCCTTTCCTTCATTACCCAAGCTCCTATCTTCAACCACTACATCCTTGGTTTCAAGCGTCTCCCCCCCAACTTGGACATCGATGTCCTCATCGACTTTTGGGGCTTCTCTAGGGGGAAGTTCCTTGCCACTTCGGAGTGTAATGGCGTTCGCATATTCCTTGGGATTGGCCTCGGCTTTTCCCGGTAATTGACCTTGTTGTCGCGATGAAGAGGCGGTTCCCTTGGATTCCATTTTCTTGACTTTGTTGTTCAATGTCTCAATCTTGCTATTGAGGTCATTGTAAGAGCAATCGACCTTGGTGTTGATTTCCACTTGTCCCTTTAAGAGTTGTTGGAACATGCTACTTAGATCGAGGTCTTGAGGTCTAGGAGAAGGAGCTTGAACTTGAGGTGTGAAGTTGGGTTGAAAACCGGGTGGTGCCTTTGCTTGGAACGCACCCCGGTTCCCTTGGAATTGATTATGTGGGACAAAGGCGTGTTGGTTGGAGTTAGAGGTTTGCCCTTGTTGTTGTGGTTGGAAGCTATTTTGGGGAATCCCTTGTGCATGGATAGAGGGTTGAGGATATACTTGGTCTTGTGGGTTTTCAACATTGGGGTTTCGGTAGGAGAAATTTGGATGGTTGCGGTAGTTTTGGTTGAAACCTCCCCTTTGGTAGTTACCTTGGTTTCCAATGTAGTTTACCTCCTCAAGATTGTTCGAAGCCGCATCCTCATCTATGTAAGCTCGTTCCTCATCAAAGTTCCCGACAAAGCTAACCGTCTTTTGACTAGTGTTGAAGAGTTTATCGATCATTGTTGCTTGCTTATCCAACTTTTCATTAAGGAGATTAATGTCTTTAGACCGTTTTTGTTCGTCGAAGTCACTATTCATGCGGGTTGCTCTATCGTACTCATCACCATAGGTCCCGTCGCTTTGAGCAAGATTCTCAACAAGATCCATTGCTTCATTCACTTGTTTGGCCAAGAAGTTGCCGTTAGAGGCAGTGTCTAAGAGCATTCTTATCTTTGGTAAGGCACCACGGTATAGTGTACTCAAAAGTGAGGCGTACGAGAACCCGTGGTGTGGGAATTGGGTAGTGTAGCCCATAAATCGCTCCCAAGCTTCATTGAATGACTCGTGGTTCCGTTGAGTGAAACTAGAGATCTCGTTCTTTAACTTTGCGGTTCTTGAAGGCGAGAAGAATTTGGCTAGAAATGCCCTCTTGCACTCGTCCCAAGTAGTGATCGAGCCTTGAGGAAGGCTTTTCTCCCATTGATGAGCCTTATCACCGAGAGAGAAGGGAAAAAGTCTCAACTTGAAGCTATCCTCCGATACACCGTTTCGTGAGACCGCATATCCTATCGAATTGATCGATGTGGTCAAGAGGATCTTCCATGGCCAACCCGTGAAACTTGTTGTTTTGTACCATGTTAATCAAAGCGGCTTTGACCTCGAAGTTATTATTCTCAACCGGAGGAGCTTGGATTCCTTGGCGATTCCGGTAAGCATCGCGGCATCACCCTCGCCAACTACGTCTTGAGCTCTAGGAGGGTGGTTTGGAGGTCTCACGTTTTGGGCGGCTGGGATTGGGTTGTGGCCGTTCCCTCCTTGGCCGTGGTGGTGTCCATTACCACCGTGCTTTTGGTGAGAAAGGTTGTCCACATTGTTATGAACGTTCCCAAGTGGAACCTCTTCAAAGTTATCCATGTTGTCCGCAACTTGGTGTTGTCTCACACGTGCTCTCCTTGCTCTAACCCCGCGATCCAATAAGTGAATGTCGTCTCGTGCTTGAACTAGGTGTCCTCGCCTCTAGAACGGGTATGCATGCACGTATAACACTACAAGAAAATAGCCTTATTCCAACGAAATTTTACGACGGAAATAATTCGATGTAAAGTACCAACGAATTTGCATCGATTTTACAACGAAATATATTTTCGATGTAAATTCGTCGTAAATATTTGTCGTCGTAAAATCGTCGTAATATAAGGACGTTTTTACGACGATGTCAAAATTCGATGTATAATTACATCGGAATTACATCGAATATCATTTTTTTGTAGTTCGTTGTAAATTCGATGTAAATTTTACATCGAATTTACATCACATCCATAATCCATACTAATTTAGGGTATAGGGTTTAGGGTTTACGATGATTATATGGTTGATTAAAAGTTCTATAAGATTGGGTTTTCATCATTTATATTGTTTTAACTAAGTTCTACTCATTGTATACAAAAATTTGAGTTTTCACAAATATCAATAACATTATATACTTCATGCATGTTATGGATATACTTATAAGAACAAAGCTTATACATTATTATGCAAGATAAGTAAGTTTCCCAGAAATTAGATTAATTCAATTGTCGTTATTGAATTTGTTGTTTACTAAGAGAAGTCTTGGAAGCACAAATATACTTCGTTGATACATTTAAATATTGTGTATTGTAATTTAGGGTATATGGTATAGAATTATTTGATTACGACGATATTACGACGGATTCGTTGTAAATTCGATGTAATTTTACATCGAATTTACAACGAAATACTAAAAAATATGAAATTTCCCACACGCAGCAAATTTAATTTTTGATTACGACGATTTTACGACGGATTCGATGTAAATTCGATGTAAAATTACATCAGAATTACATCGAATATCATTTTTTAGTATTTCGATGTAAATTTGATGTAAATAATTCTATACCCTAAATTACAATACACAATATTTAAATGTGTCAACGAAATATATTTGTGCATCCAAAACTTCTCTTAGTAAACAACAAATTCAATAACGACGATTGAATCTAATTTCTGGAAAACTTCCTTATCTTGCATAATAATGTATAAGCTTTGTTCTTATAAGTATATCCATAACAGTATGAAGTATATAATCTTATTGATTTTTGTGAAAACTCAAATTTTTGTATACAATGAGTAGAACTTAGTTAAAACAATATAAACGATAAAAAACCAATCTTGTAGAACTTATAATTAACCCTATAATCATCGTAAGCCCTAAACATTATACCCTAAATTAGTATGGATTACGGATTCGATGTAAATTCGATGTAAAATTTACATCGAATTTACATCGAAATTTAATTTTTGATTACGATGATTTTACGACGGATTCGATGTAAATTCGATGTAAAATTACATCGGAATTACATCGAATATCATTTTTTAGTATTTCGATGTAAATAATTCTATACCCTAAATTACAATACACAATATTTAAATGTATCAACGAAATATATTTGTGCATCCAAGACTTCTCTTAGTAAACAACAAATTCAATAACGATGATTGAATCTAATTTCTGGAAAACTTCCTTATCTTGCATAATAATGTATAAGCTTTGTTCTTATAAGTATATCCATAACAGCATGAAGTATATAATGTTATTGATTTTTGTGAAAACTCAAATTTTTGTATACAATGAGTAGAACTTAGTTAAAACAATATAAACGATGAAAAACCAATATTGTAGACACTACAAGAAAACTGCCTATTTCCAACGAAATTTTACGATGGAATTAAATCGATGTAACATTACATCGAGTTTACGACGAAATATGTGTTCGATGTAACTTCCTCGTAAATATATGTCGTCGTATAATCGTCGTACTTTTACGACTATATTACGACGGTTATACGACGACATAATAAATCGTCGTAAAATCGATGGAAAAATTACATCGAGTTTACGACGAATATGACTCTCGCATTTACGTTGTAAATTCGATGTAATTTTACATCGAATTTACAACGGTTTATATTACATCGAGTTTACATCGATAGTTTCTAGTTTGGTAGCACACGTTTTTTTATTGATTTACCTAACAAATTTACATCGAATTTACATCGAATTTACATCGTAAATCCGTTGTAAATCCGTTGTAAATCTGAAAAAATTTCTATAAATACATCCTCGCATCAATTGAAATTTCATATCAAAAAAA
>PKMM01046243.1:591130-632287 GCA_002933915.1 Eutrema heterophyllum | reverse complement strand
ATCAACCTAGATAATTAGTATTTCGAATTGTATTTTTATTATTTGTATTTCGAATTTTATTTTATATTTTGAATTTATTTATAAAATTTATACTTATAATTTTATTAATTATATAACTTATAATTTATAATTTTATTAATTATTAGTTTATAATTATAATTTTATTAATTATATAATTTATACATAGCATCGAAATTACATCAATCTAGGATTTACATCGATTTTACATCGAATTAATTTTACATCGAATTTACATCGAATTCAATTTATATCGAATTTACATTGAATTCATTTTACATCGAATTTACATCGAATTTACATCGAATTCATTTCACAATACAAAAACTCTATTATTCGATGTAAAATCGATGTAATTTTACATCGATTTTACATCGAATAATTTACGACGATTTTACGACGGTTCGTATTCGTCCCAGTTTTTACGACGAATTTACGACGATTCTCGAGTTGCGACGATCAGTTTACGACGATTTGGCAATCGTCGCTAATCCGTCCCAAAACTTGTTTTACATCGATTTTACATCGATTATGTCCGTTGTAATAGACGTGTTTTCTTGTAGTGTAAGAAAGAGATGGCAACGAGAAGTGAAAGAGATTAGTAACAAAAGTAGAAAGAAAACTTAATCTCACAAAGAACCTAAATCTTAATGTCGAAATCAAAACCCAATTCGGCAACGGCGCCAAATTGATACTATGACTTTTGCAAGTCTTTTTGAGGTATCAATAGCTTAATATACTATGTAGCATATGAGGTATCAATCCAAATGGGTATCGATTTCGATGCATAAAGAATGCAAGGAACTAGGTAAGTTAAGCTAAATCAAAAGAGTGTGTGAATTAACTAATGAGCTAAGTACCAAAATGAAACAAGGAAATAGCAAACTAAATGAGTTGAAATGCAATAAAAAAAAACGAATTCAAAGATGAGGCAATGGAAATAAGATGATCCAAGACTAATTCACGATGCTCATACTCAAACAAGACTAATCCCTAGGCAAAGATCCTTAATCTTGACTAATCCTCTCTCAAGGAGTTAATCACTATGCTAATTATTAACCTAAGATCAAACTCTCGGTTGTGGATTACTAACTAGCAAGCATTAAGTATAAACAATCAAGATCAACCAAATAGACACCCTAAACAACTACTATCATAGGCTAGAAGCGAATATCTCTTGAATAGTTCGTCGAGACATTTCATCGAACACCTTGTGAGTGAGAAATGTCCTTGTACCTAAACAAGCTTTCTCAAGCATATCTAGCCTTAAGATCACTAAACAAGAAGGGATATAAGAAGATCTAACCCTAAACATCATGAATCAACACTTGGATCACCTTAATCTACCCTATCTTCAAACTCTAAAGGACTACACTCTAATCGTGGAAAACCCAACAAATTCTATGAAGAACATGCTAAATCCCATGATTAGATGATTAGATGATTAAGAAAGAAGAGATAGAAGATAGAAATCAAAAGATCCAAACTCAAATTGCATAAATCAAAAGGAGATATCTCTTACAAATACTTAGAACACACTTAGAAAGGTTTTTAGCATAAGAAAAGACATAATTCAGAAAATTAGGTCTAAAAATTATTTATAGTGAATAGTGCGAACCGGGTCAACCCGGAACAAACCGGGTATTGACCCGGTCGGGTCTGGGTCGAATTGCAGCAGAAAGTTTGTACCGACCGATCATCGGTCGGTACAAACCACTCGGTACTAATCTTTGTCGTGCAGGTCAGATGGATGCTGGATGCAGTTTAGCCGGCTAAAATGAAATCTGGTCGATGCGAAGCGTGCTGGATCATGCGCGGGATGAGTTTTAGTCGGCATGAATAGATCTGTGTGAATGCTGGATTAGTACCGCTCGGTAGTACCGACCGAGAGTGGGTCGGTACTAATTCTCCTTGAGGAATTGCCGATGCGAGGCGTGCCGGGTCATGCGCATGACGAGTTTTAGCCGGCAAAAGTTTATCCGAGTGATCGCTGGGCTAATACCGTTCGGTAGTACCTACCCAGGATCGGTTGGTACTAATTCTCATCGAGGATTTGTGCCGCGTCATTCCAGGTCGGTACGGGAAAGTTCTTCGGATCGGCATAACTCTCTGCCTCAATACCGATCGGGCGTACCGCTCTAGGATCGATCGGTGCGGGGCAAGGGAAAGTGTGCCGCTTGAAAACTTGGAGTTCTGGGAGAGTATGCCGATCCATTATGGGTCGGTGCGAAGTGAGCTGTGGATCGGCACATCTCTCTGCCTCAATACCGATCCAGTGTGCCAATACACTCCTCTACGAATTGCTCTTTTGCCTTGGCCATCTCTTCTTGCATCCAAATCCGATCAAGCTTCGCTCCTTGTCTTCCAATCCTCCCAAAGTGCTTCCAAGTACCTAGAAAAAACTCCAAAACATGCGAGACACACTAGGACCTATTGCAAAACATCCTATTCTCTAAAGATGACTAAGACGCTAAGGAAATGACATGAATTACATGCAAATGACTCGAAACCTAGACAAAATGCATGTTAGAACATGTAAAATATGAGTATATCAATCAAACACTTGAATAGCTTATTAGCCAACATTAGAATATCTTACAAACACTTGGAAAACGATGAAACAAAGCTTAGCTCTCAATGATTTCTCTGAATTCCTCAAATCTCTCTTTACTTTTCTTATTATGACAAATATTCATTAATGGGTTAATGGAAATATATCTCTGTACTTTTGTGCAGTCAAAGCTCTGCCATTTACTGGGTGCTGATTGCTGGAAACTATTAAAGTGTAAAGAGTCAACTTCTGAAATGGGAGGGTAAATGTTCTTCCATCTCTGAGGCCTTATGATATAGCCATTGCGGTGCATGTGGTTGATATATGCCAAATGTTTATGCGTTTTCTCTTCTAAAGTGTATTTTTGTATGCATGACAAATTTGTTCGGCTTTTGTTTTCT
This sequence comes from Eutrema heterophyllum, assembly GCA_002933915.1. Taxonomy (NCBI): domain Eukaryota; kingdom Viridiplantae; phylum Streptophyta; class Magnoliopsida; order Brassicales; family Brassicaceae; genus Eutrema; species Eutrema heterophyllum. Next base: position 629,317 of record PKMM01046243.1, on the reverse strand, counting down.
ACATCCTGTATGGTTCATAGCAATGGAAACTGGGGTCGGATTAAGAACGTCCCTTTTGCCTATGAATTAGTAAAAACTGTTTTCTGTATATAGCATTCATATATAGGTCTTGATATGTCTTTCTTTCTTTTAAGCCCGATCATGATAATAATGGTAGCTTTTTTCCAAATAGGTACTTTATTTTGAATGGGATCGAGAGGGTGTTCCGATGTGTTATTGCACCAAAGAAAGAAATGATTTCAGATGGGGTTATTGCCTTCTCTAAATCATCATCAATCTGATCTTCGCCATTTCCTTGTTCGACAATACCTTAGCAACCTTAAAGGTATTGTCCCCGTCATCGAGATTCTCTTTCTCCACACACACCCCAAATTGATATGTTTTTCCAATTAAGTTATTGATAGCATCGGTCACGTTAGATGGATCTTCAATCTATTGAGACATTTACAAATATATATGAGAAGAAACATGTGATTTAGACATGTATTGGTTGTTTTGTGGATTTGTTAAGTGAAGAAAATGATACTGATAAATCTGTAACAATCGGAGATTATATGTATACTATAAGGTATATTTGCTACAATACAATAAATTTACCTTTTTATCGGCTAAAATCATTTCAAGTGTTTCTCCGGTCATCTTAATGTATTGTTTCCATGTATGCAAGACTTACTTCGACGCGCCAGCCGGTTTTGTAAGGTTTCACTTCGTCGAGGTAGGAGATGAATAGAGAAGCAGCCATCTAGGTATTGCAATTTAGTTTAGATGGATTGTAAGTTAAAAGAGATATGTGATCGTTAATGGTCTAGGAAATGAGCATTTTATAATGGTTTGTGGTCATTAGGTAAGATACATTGAATTTTAGAAATTACATTAACTTGGTAGCCAAGGTTAATCTGATATCAACTATGTTTTTGGTAAGATACGATTCTAATTTTTATGATTGAATCAAAGAGAATTTTATGTATAAATCCTACATTCCGTAAAATAATAAAACCGATTTAAATATATTGCATGTCTATATTGAGGGGCTGTATTGAATCTAGCATTTGAAGTAATTTGTATTAAAATCACAAATCTTATGTTATTCAAATATGAATTTTAAAAAGCCTTTTAAAATCTCATGTTATTGAACTAGTGATTTCTAAATAAACCTTCAAATCCACTGTTATTGGAAATATTTTAAGTAGTAGGTTTTAAGGGACTTTTAGTGATTTGAAAATGTTTTGGTGGAGTTTCTTAGTTAAAAAAGAAAAATCCAAATCTCATGGTTTTAGGTGAGATGTCATAGTTATTTAAAAACAAATCATAACAACTTTCCTAAATCACTCAAATCATCTAAAAACTCACTAAAACTCAAATATCTCCAAATCCTTCTAAATATCATATTGAATACACCTCCTTAATGACGAGGTAATTCTTAGTTGTGAATATTCAGTTATGAGTTCATACCATAAAAGAATAGAACAAATCCAAAAAAAAATTGTAAATAGCATAATGATTGTCATTAAATTTTGATAAATAGTAAATATACGATCTTTTCCATAATGATTGTGTCATTAAGTTTCGATCAATAGTTAATATTTTGATCATTAAATTTCGATCAATTGTGTCATTAATGCGCGCTATATAGCTATTAGAGACAAAATATTCTGAACCAAATTTGGTTTAGATACAACAATACCCCCATATCAAGTAATCAAGTATTCTAAATATACGATCTTTTCCAAAATATTCTTAACCGAATTTGGTTTTGAAATTTAAATAAAGTAAAAACCAAATTGTCAAGTAAACCGAATTCGGTTTCTTAACTTAATTAAAAAATAATATTTTTAATACAGAATAAATACTTTCCATATTATCATTACTAATTTTAAAAGACAAATTTATCATTTTCTATTTCAATTATTCTTTGTTATTTATAATATCATTTCATGTAATAACTAACAAAATAAAATTCATTTTTAAAAATATGTTCTTAAATAATATTATAGAGATATAAAATAGTTATGTCACTAAACAATATGTTTTAAAATCTTTAATTCTGTATTTCCTTATACAAAAACAATTATGTTTAAAAATCCTTTAGATGTTGTTAAAAAGACGTCGATCTAGTCTCGTGTCTAGAACATTAGAATGGCGTTTAAACGCTAGTTTTTTAAATCTACAAATAATCTATATATTTGTTTTTTTTTTGTTGACATTACAAATAATATATATAATATATTATACATATGCCACGATGATACAAAAAAAAATCAGATAAACAACTTACAATTCTATGGTCAAACAAAAAAAAAACTTACAATTCTAATATATCAATAAATACAAAAAAATATTATAAATTCGATTTCTTTTGAAACAAAAATCTGTACTTATGATAACAAAAAGTAAAAAGGAATAGCTATGCCTACATATAACAATTAAAAAATTAAATATCTGGCCGCAAACGGTACTAAAAAAAAGACTTATTAGCTTCACTGTTTGTTAAATTTCTCAGTTTCGATTCCCAGCAATTTCTGATCAGGCTGCCTTATGAAGCCCAACCTTGTACATATATATATATATATATTTTTTGTTGATTAATCAAATTTCACATTTCAACAAAAAAAACCTTTTCATATTTACTAGACAATAAATATACTTACTAGATACACATATGTATAGATTATGGAATGTGATGATCAATAACTTTACAACTATTTATAGGGATATAAGAGAGACTAGGGTAAACATAATTACACAGTAGATGTAACACCCGACCACCACACAGGTTAAGTCAGCGTGTTGACTTTCCGGCCTGGCCCAAAACGATTTGTAACCGAAATTCCCGCTAACTCATTTGAATTTAAACGCTTGTCTTAACACACCTGCAAGAGAAAAGAAAAAGGGGAAACACATGGGAGGGGATGAGTAATTTAGATTACTCAGGAGAACGAACACAACATAAACTTGCCACGCTGATAAGCTCAAAATTAATACCATAAAGTACTAACAGCTTTGTCGATTGTAGTATTTAGGGGTCGAATCCACATAGACTCAAGAATCACACAATAGATTTTAAAGGTTCGAATTAAGCTAAGTGATCAATGTAATTGAAAGCAATAACGTAAATTAAACGGTTGTAAATTCGATGGAGGAAAGATAGGTTCAGGGTATTTCTTAGGAAATCAGAAAATGCAGATAAACTAATAAAGCAGGATTAAGGTTAAGCCCGGTTCTTGAACTCAAATCACTAAACTATAACTAACCAACTGTCGTTGCGAGAGTTATCTAAGTCTAAATCTTAGAATTCCAAATCTCTTTGCCAATCTTAAAAACTAAACTAGCTTTAAGTCTAGGTTTGATATGTTCACAAAACAACTAAACCAAATCTCTTTGCAAATAGTTATTTTGCTCACCGTAGGTTCTATCAGATTATCAATTGCACTGTCGTGCCTAATCGATTAACCTAAGATCTAAGTTCCAGGTGATCAATCTAGAATTAGCTTTAAAAACAACCTATAGTGAAGAACTAATTTGATTATGAATCCTAACCAACTAATTAACCTAGCATTCAATGAAATCCCTTATGAGAACCATAAATCTAACATGAGATCTACTCAGACATGGAGATTGAAACAATAAACATAACTGAATAAATCTCTGAAATAAATAAATAAGATGAGAGTAAACAAGGGTTCGAAATCTTCTCTCGGACGAACAGAGTTTCAGACTTTTCTCCCTCAGAAATCTCTCTCACAAAAAACCAAACTAAAAAATAAAGCTTAGCCTAAACAAGTGGCTGAAAACCCTAATTATATGTTAAAACACGTTTTGGGGCTTCTTGTAAATAATAAATACTTCTGGACCAAAGTGCAATTCCTTCAGAAAGGAAAAAGTCACGTTTCCTTTCTTCCTGTGATCGGTATCGACCGACACCATAAGTGGTATTGACCGATACCAAGCTTCTGTGTCGGTGTCGACTGACACCATTAGTGGTGTCGACCGACACCAGGACTTCAAATCGTGTCTTAGCTCCAAAATACTCCAGAATGCTTCAGAATCTCCAATTTAGCTCCAAACGTACCTAAACCTGTAAAAACTCCTAAAAGACTCCAAAAATACTAGAAAGAGTCTATAAATAAGACCTATATCATGGTCAAAAACGGGTACAAACCATGATATAGCAACTCCCCCCATACTTAGCCATTGCTTGCCCTCAAGAAAACAGAAAGCTAAACAAGAGAAAGAGGTTTGAAAAACACGGAGACTCACCTGTTGTTGAAACACTGCAAAGACCCTTCAACTTAGTGCTCATATGTTACCTAACCAATTCAAAAATAAGACCACCATGTACTTCTCCGTAGACATTCGCAGCTCCCCAGACTCCACACATTATTTCTCAGGATTATCCAATAAAACCCTCATCGCCAGTTTCATCGCTGTACCCAATACCAAGAACTTTCTAGATTCGTTCCCATACAATATCATGACAAAATAACCAGCTGATTTTCACACTTTTGGTATTGTTTTCTCTCCCCCAGACTTGCTTCTCATCATGTTCTTTTTTTTTTTTTTTAGATCCGCATATACACATTAAGGTCTGAAACGCGAGTATTGATGGTGTTTGCCACCGAATCCCCGGTTCTTCCCTCTCTATGCATCAAAGGCGTAGACGAAAAGTGGTATCACGGGAAATTTTCCTAACCTCGCTTCCAACCTTTGTGTGATCATTCCTTTCACAAGTAGAATAATGGGATCGCTGTAAATTTTCCTAGCCCTCTACTCAGAAGAAAATCATTTCATATTTTTATGCTCTTATTTATTGACTTATAACAAGGGAGAGGAATACTATTACTTTCTACACATGGGTTCTTTTGTCAGATATGAATGAGAAATCAAGCTCTATGGACATCAACCACATCGATGAAGTGCAAAAATTTGGCTCAGGCTTGAATGAACTCTGCTGGAAACATGGGTGTCTTCTAGTTAACTGGTCAACCTTTGGATTTTTCATTAGTCTGATCTAGAACTGATTCTGTAACAATGGTCACTTAGAAGCAAAGTTAGAACAATAGATTTAAGAATTAGATAAAAATCTCCAATAAATTTTGACTCAATAAAACAACTTTGACTAAAAAACGACTAACTCTAAGAAAAACAAAAACATTGTCAGCAAATACCTCCCCCAGACTTGAAAAACACTGTCCCCAGTGTTATTTAGTCTAGAGTTGGTAAAAGAAACATAAGAACTGAGTGGATGTGTGAAAATCAAAGAACTTACCTGCGCGTGGGGTATCGACCGATACCATTACTGGTATTGATCGATACTCGGATCATGGGTCGATGCAATCTCTGTTCCTCCTGGTATCGATCGATACCAGAATGGTATCGGTCGACACAGCACATGTTCATCTGATTCACACAAAACACAAAAAACCAAAAACAAAAATCAAAAGAAATAAAAGAACTTATGTACAGACTCACCAGTGGGTTGCCTCCCACCAAGCGCTTGTTTTCAGTCATTAGCTTGACTTTGGGTCATGTATTAGTCAGGATAAGAATGAGAACTTGCTCCAAAACAAGTTCCACAACCAGACATCTCCAGCTTCAGAATTCTGCTCAACATACCCTTTACAACATCATTTCCTTTCTATTTCAACTCTGAAGTGAGAATAGTTCTAACCTTAGAGAATGATTTCGAAGTTCCCTTGCACTTCACCTCATATTCCATCGAATCTCCATCACACTTCTGAGGGGTTAAAGTCATATAGACATAACCCTTGACTCTTTTGCTCTTCACCTTCTTCTTTGTCTTAGCCGTTTTGATGTCTCTCTTCGTGATGATAGAAGGGCCATCTAAAACATCTATGACATTTGGCTCATCATAAGGCTCTTCCAAAAGATTAACCATCAACGTCTCTCTTGTAGCAACGGTGATGCAAGAGACATGTTTGGGAACTCCTCCAGAAGGAATGGCTTTGTAGAAGACCTCTTCGTCAATGTATGAGAACGAGATTCTCTTACTGGGCGTGTCTATAACTGCACCAACTGTAGCCATGAACGGTCTTCCAAGAATCAAAGGTACTTTAGAGCTTTCGCCCATCTCCACAACCTGAAAATCAGTAGGAACCAGACAATCTCCTACTTTAACAAGCAAATCAGGGATGATACCATATGGAAGTGAGGTTGAGGAGTTCGCGAATGTGAGAGTCATCATAGCAGATATAATATCACCAATTCTCAACCTCTCTGCAATTACCTTTGACATGAAATTGACACTAGACCCTGAATCAACGAGAGATTCTTTGAATTCAACTCCAGAGATAGAACATGGAACAAAAAATTTTCATGGGTCTTCTCTCTTAGTCAACTGCTTCATTGGTGGTGGTGTGCTTCTTGCCTTGATGAAGAGTGCCTTGACCTCTTCTAGAGTTTCTCTGCAATCTCGGAAGTAACCAAGCAGAGGGCGGTTTTCCAAAGATTCTTCAAAAGACATCGTATGGGGAATCATCCTTACCATCTTCTCAAAAGCGAGCAACTTCTATGTAGTAATGGGATCTCTGAGACGTCTAGGATATGGCACCTTAGGCTTGTAGACCCTTTCTTCAGTTAACTCGGGTTGTTTCTCGACTTCTGGGGTAGTGTCGGTCGACACAGGATTGGTGTCGATCGACACTACTGGCTTTGACACGTGACAAGAAGATTTTTGGGCTGGTGTCGATCGACACTGGGTGGTGTCGGTCGATACCCTGAGAATTTCTGATTCCTCATCGTCATCTTCACCTAGATCGACGAAATTTCCTGCACTTAGGCCCTTTTTCACTTCTGGATTGACCTCTTTTCCATTCCTTAGGGTGATTGCATGAACGTGTTCATTCTGTGAATGAACCATCTTTCCCTTGACAGCTGCTGCAGTCTGAGCTACCTGAGTTTCCAGCATCTTCTGATGAATACTGAGAGCCTCGATTTTTCCATTCATATATGTATACATGGCATCCATCTTCCATTGAAATCCACTATTATCTTCTGGTGTCCTTGAATAAGCTGCTCAAGCATAGACTCAACCTTGCTCTCTAGGGTTTTGGGTGGTGGAGATTGGTAGGACGAATTCCCATTGGTTCTACTGTTTTGCTGGTATTGATACCTTTGACCTTGAAATCAAGCCCCACCAATGTAGTTAACGTCTTCCACTTCATCTTTTTTGAAATTCTTGACATCAGCAACAAAGAGGACATCCTTCTTTGTCTTTCCCATCAGCATATTGTGCATCGAATCCAGCTTAGCCTTCACCTCTGCGATTTGACTGCCATCCAAGTTACCAGCTTGCTTCTTACGTTCCATGTCTGCATTCTTGGTACTATTACTAGAAGCCAATTTTTCGATAAGCACATAAGCCTCTTCAGGATATCTGGTGTTGAAATTTCCATTACTCGCAGCATCCAAAGCCATCTGATACATCCAATCAATCCCTCTGAAGAAGATACCCAGCAACTGAACCTTAGCGACCCGTGATGTGGACAATCCCTCTAATATAATCTTAATCTCACCCAAGCAGCCTTAAACGCCTCAGTTGATCCCTGAGAAAATTGGGAGATTTTGTTTCTCAGCTCCTCGGATTTTGCATCATCGTAGAAATTGTTCAAGAAGGCATTCTTAGTCTCCTCCCAAGTAGTCAGTGATCCAGGCGGTAACTGCTTAAGCCAATAAGCTGCTTCTCCACCAAGAGAGTATGGGAAAAGCTTACAGAGGAGGTAATCATTGGACACTCTATTGTACTTCATGCTAGTGACCAAATCCTCAAACCTCTCAATGTGATCCATAGGGTGTTCATGAGAAAGACCATGAAAAGGGTGCTGACCCACAAGAGCGAAGTATGCAGGTTTCAGCTCAAAGTCATTCCTCTGAAAAGCAGGAGGCCAGATCGCTGATCGATTGGCATAGAACCGATCATGCCTGTTGTACTCACCAATTGTCCTACCACGATCAATCACAGCATTCCTAACATTCCCCTCGTTGCCGGGCGCAGCTGGCGCGGCAACCTCATCAACAACAAGTGGAGGGACAATGACGTTTCCATCTTCATCAAGTCGTTGCCTTCTCTCATTGCACAAATGACCCTCTCGGTCTCTGAAAGCTCCAGCATCATCACGAACCAAAACCACTGGATTGTTCATCTCTACTGGCCTCTTTGCTTTCCGGTTTGTGCGTTCCAAAAGTGCTAGTTCCTCGTTGGAAAGATTAACTAGCTGAGTGCTCTTGTTTCTTCTGGTTTCGCGATTAGGCATACACCTGAAACACACTAGACAAGGCACGTAAGTAACAAAANAAAAAAGAATACGACGAGTATCGACCGACACCAGTTGGGTATCGATCGACACCGTCGAACTTAGTCGAAATTCTAAACTGAAATCTAATGGCGAATTTAGAGTCCCTTGCAACGACGCCAAATTTTGATAAGCTCAAAAGTAATACCCTAAAGTACTAACACCTTTGTCGATTGTAGTATTTAGGGGTCGAATCCACAGAGACTCAAGAATCACACAATAGATTTTAAAGGTTCGAATTAAGCTAAGTGATCAATGTAATTGAAAGCAATAACGTAAATTAAACGGTTGTAAATTCGATGGAGGAAAGATAGGTTCAGGGTATTTCTCAGGAAATCAGAGAATGCAGATAAACTAATAAAGCAGGATTCATGTTAAGCCCGGTTCATGAACTCAAATCACTAAGCTATAACTAACCAATTGTCGTTGCGAGAGTTATCTAAGTCTAAATCTTAGAATTCCAAATCTCTTTGCAAATCCTAAAGACTAAACTAGCTTTAGGTCTAGGTTTGATCTGTTCACAAAACAACTAAACCAAATCTCTTTGCAGATAGTTATATTGCTCACCCTAGGTTCAATCAGATTATCAATTGCACTGCCGTGCCTAATCGATTAACCTAAGATCTAAGTTCCAGGTGATCAATCTAGAATTAGCTTTAAGAACAACCTATGGTGAAGTACTAATTTGATTATGAATTCTAACCAACTAATTAACCTAGCATTCAATGAAATCCCTTATGAGAACCATAAACCTAACAGAAGATCTACCCAGACATGGAGATTGAAACAATAAACATAACTGAATAAATCTCTGAAATAAATAAATAAGATGAGAGTAAACAAGGGTTCGAAATCTTCTCTCGGACGAACAGAGTTTCAGACTTTTCTCCCTCAGAAATCTCTCTCACAAAAAACCAAACTAAAAAATAAAGCTTAGCCTAAACAAGTGGCTGAAAACCCTAATTATATGCTAAAACACGTTTTGGGGTTTCTTGTAAATAATAAAGACTTCTGGACCAAAGTGCAATTCCTTCAGAAAGGAAAAAGTCACGTTTCCTTTCTTCCTATGATCGGTATCGACCGACACCATAAGTGGTATCGACCGATACCAAGCTTCTGTGTCGATGTCGACCGACACCATTAGTGGTGTCGACCGACACCATGACCTCAAATCGTGTCTTAGCTCTAAAATGCTCCAAAATGCTTTAGAATCTCCAATTTAGCTCCAAACGTACCTAAACCTGTAAAAACTCCTAAAAGACTCCAAAAATATTAGAAAGACTCTATAAATAAGACCTATATCATGGTAAAAAATGGGTAAAAACCATGATATATCACACGCCTAGATTACGACAATACTCAAACTAAGGCTAAAACGACCAAGCAAGCAATAGTACTAAAACTTACGACACACGCAAACATAGCACGCAAAACACATATGGGAGTACATCCCAATAACACCGCCAAAGCGCTGTCCAGGATATCGCCATCCTTAGTGCTTTACGAGATCCTTCGTGCCTAAGCACTTCTTCTAGCACAACATCGGCTTGTCAGCCATCTTGACCTATCAAGCATCCCGCTCACATAGGCCATCACCCAACTACAAAAAAATGCTTTGCCATGCTCATCCGGACGGTTCTCAACGACTGAGCCATGGGAGCCCCCTCCCTTGCAGGGCCTATAGCGGTTTCCCCGCAATATATTGTGCCTCACGGACACTAACATCACCACATGCAATATAACAATCTCAACAACAAGCAAAGTCCGATTTCAATCGTAATCTTTTAGCGTGCATTCTAGGTTCTCAACCAACAATCACGAGGCAATCAACAATCACGAATCGATTCATTAATTAATATTTTGCTTTAATTCTCAATATTACACACTTAGAACAAATAACGAATCAACTCACATTCCAGAGGTCTACCTACTTGCATAGTAAGCAAACAACAACCAATGATCGGTTTAAACTCGGCTAAGCATCAATCATAATCTAAACATGGGGAGTAAAGGTTGGGCCCACTCTCACCTTAGCCACTTTACTGATGAAGAACAACTCTTTCTCTTTTCTCCTCTCTTGGACAGATTCGCTGTCACAACTTTGACAACACATTTCCTTATGCTCTTGAAGCTCAAATTATTTTTCCTTTGAGAGCTAGATATACTTGTCCTGAAATTCTCTGCAAAGTTTTACCACGATCCAGATTGATCTGCCTGTCCATTCACCTCCTCCCGTTGGACTGGTCCGATCTGCGCGCTGTGCAGAACAGTCCCGGTAAGTATGACATAACTCCCACAATACAAATGATAAGGCCTAGATATTTTACTGAGAGTCCGCTATAAGGGTTATTAAAATCCATTAGAAAATTGATCTTCTTCCGATCTCTGAAAAACCCGCAACACAAGTTTACCTCTGACTGGTCACAGATTCGCCCTGGAGATATCGAGTCCGACTAATTAACCATAGCTTTCACATCACAAATCCAAATGACAATCCGCTTTCTGATTCGGGTAGATACGAAAGTCAGGCAGTTTCTCACCAAGTTTCAGATCGATCAGAGCAGTCTTGATTCTCGGTTTCCATTCCTTACCGAAACTGGTCAGATCTGCGGTTGCTTGAGATTATGACAGATTGCGACAGACAATAAGAAACAGCCATAACTTCAACCACATACCTCCGATCTAAACAATTTTGGACCTTCTGAAAGATGGAGACCCGGGGCTTTCGATTAGTATGTAGATCGTCACGTGGATCCTCACGGTTAGCTGGGAATTTGCTTCACAAGGTGGCGACGATAGCTATGGTTTAAAGTGATGAAGAGCAAATCGGGCAGGGCTTCGCCCTACAAGTTTCTACTGCTAAGCTTCTCTGCAGAGACACCTTTTTGTAGGGAGAGTTGATTCCTAGGGTTAGGGTTTCGTTTTGGGCCTTCTCGAGTTTTAGGCATTTACTTCTGAGATTTTTAAACGGGCTGATAAATGATTTTTGTTAAGTTCATATCAATTCCCGTATGCTTGTCATTGTAGCATAAGAGGTGTCAATCCATAGGGGCTAAGACTAATGCACTAGGAATGCATGAAACTCCTTAAGCCAGAACAAATGTTTTTGGGTTTTTTATGTTTTTAGATTAAGCAAGTAAAATGCAAGAAATAAAACAAAAGATAGAAGTGTTGGATCATGGATTAGATTATCAAAGAAATGATTAACAATCAAATAATGATAACAAAGATTGCATAAAACACTATCCTAGAACATCGAATTCATAAATATGACTAATCCATTTTCATGGCACTAATCCATTTTCATGGCACTAATCACTTCACTAATCACCCAATTGACATAAACTCTCGTTTGCAATTAGATAATCAATGAGCATTAATCTCCAATTCCATTTAGTTCACTAATCACCCTAGACATCAACTCTCATTGGCAAGGATGTGAAAAGCTCACAATAGGTTTGGTTCAAGCATTTCATCGAACACCTCTTGGGCGTGAAATGCTTAAGCCCTAGTCTTGATCTCTCAATTCTAAACTAGCATTAAGATCAACCTATGTGAAGGATCTAACAAGATGCAATCCAAATAATCATCATTTATGACACTAATGCACACAATCTATGATATTCCTTAGGTCTACAACACTTGAATAAGTTTAATTCACTCTCATGACACTAACCTCTTTATTAATCACTTAATCAAGATCAAATTCTCATTTGTGATTAAATGACTAACAAACATTAATATCAAGTTCCAATAACCAAAATACACCTTAGACAACCATTCTCATGAGCTAAGATATGTAAATCTCTTATTTAGTTATTCGAGGAATATCATCAAACACTTGGTGTGCATGAAATTCCCTTAGTTCTAGATTAACTTTCTCAAGCCTAATCTAGCATTAAGAACACTAAATAAGAAAGGAAAGCAAGGATTCATAACATAAGCATCATAAATCAATCATCAATTCATCATAATCAAGCAAACCATGATACAACAAAAAGTCTAAAATCTAAAGAACAAGAAGAACAAATGGGAAAAAGACATAAAAGATAAAGAAATTGCATAAATAAAAGATAGAGTTGAAGAAATCTTCTCTAAAGTGTCATTTGTTATGAAGAGCAATCAAAATCCCTCCAAAAAAGACTTTGGGTCGTGCCCAACCCTTGGAAGAGGAAGACTTAGCCAAAAAAATTAGGTTTCAAGCTATTTAAAGAGAAAAGGGGTGAATCGGGTCAACCCGGGACAAACCGGGTATTGACCCGGTCGAAATGGGTAAAATCTGGTCTTGGGTGGCTTCACACCGACCTAGTGCACCTGATGGTTGGATCGGTGTTGCTGCTGGATTTGTGCACCGAATGGTTGCACCTGATGGTTGGGTCGGTGTGGAGGATGTTTGTGTAGCACCTGTTGGTAAAACCACAATATCTCCTTAAATACCTGTCCAAATGGCCTCAAAACACCTCCAGTCGACAGCTAACTCACTGGGCTACAACCTTCATGAAAAACTCCGAAGCTGAATCCAAGTGGAAACCCTTCTTCTGGGTAGATCTTTCAGCAGTCGTATTTCGAGTAGAACTCGTTTGGACGCCAGACAGACATGTCTCTGATACATCTAATGTATCTTTCTTACCACGAATCAGAATGGCTTGAAACCACCTCTAGAAGATAGATAACCCGGGACAAACCGGGTATTGACCCGGTCGAAATGGGTCAAATCTGGTCTTGGGTGGCTTTACACCGACCTGGTGCACCTGATGGTTGCACCTGCTTGTTGGGTCGGTGTGGAGGATGTTTGTGTAGCACCGGGGTGTGAAACCACAGTATCTCCTTCAATACATGTCCGAATGGCTTCAAACCACCTCTAGTCGACAGCAAACTCACCAGGATACAAATTTTGTGAAAAACTCCAAAGCTGAATCGGAGTGGAAACCCTTCTTCTGGGTAGATCTTTCAGAAGTCGTATTTGGAGCAGAACTCGTTTGGACGCCAGACAGACATGTCTCTGATAAATCTGATGTATCTTTCTAACCACGGATATGAATGGCTTGAAACCACCTCCAGAAGATATATAACTCAATTATCTACAACTTCTATAAAGACTACCAAAGCTAATTCCGAATGTAAGCTCTTCATTTGGCCTGACCTTTGAGTCACTTCGGCTAGCTTCGACGAAGTGTTACACCGAGTGGATGGTTCGGTGTAGGATTTCGGTGTAGCACCTGGGTTGTGCACTAGACGTTTTAGGAGTGGCACAGGTCGGTGCTTAGCTTCTGTTCTCACACTGGTCTGTTGCACCGGACGGATGGAACGGTGTAGATGCATGGTTGAGCGGCCAGGCGCACTCGCCTTAGCAAATCGGCCATATCTCTCGAACCACACATTCGAATGACCTGAATCCAACTTCACTGGACAGCTAACTCCTTCCTCTACAATTTCCATGAATATCGTTGAAGCTGTATCACATTGGAAATCCTTCGTTTAACCACATATTTGAGACACCTCGGGTGAACTCTTCCTTCTCTTAAGCTCAATCACTCCAATCATCCCATATGTCTCCAAAACACCTAGAAACACTCCAAATGAATGCAAAACCTCTCTAGGACCTAATGCAATATCCTAAACTCTAATAAAGACCAAAATGCTAGACAAAACCGTGATTATGCATGCAAATGACAAGAGAATGTTAACTAAAATGCATGTTAAAACATGTAAAATATGAAGATATCAATTCCCCAAAACTTAATCATTTGCTTACCCTCAAGCAAATAAGAACAAGTGGAGAGAGAGGTTTGAAAGTGGGAGTTTAAATCCAAAAGCATCACAAGAAGAAATCGAATTCAACGTCCAAGTTTGTAATTCTAGAATGCATCAAGTGAGTCTACTCCAAAAGAGTTAGCCATTTCTATCTCCACACGCATCAAGTTACAAGTCCTAACCTACACAAGCATTTTTATTCTTCAACCCTTTGACATTTATTAATGTTTTATGTGAATCCTTCTCATGCAAAATCAAATGAACTCGTTTGGCTAAAGGATTCAGTTTTGAGATAAAGATGATCTCAATCACAAGTGTGGGTACTCCAATGCAAGGATCTCTCTACGAATGAGCAAACTTTAGCAAAATGCTAAAGGTAAAAGGCAACCTATGCATACAAGGCTGAATTCTCATCTACCTAATGCCTAAGATGTCTCTAGCCCTAGCATTTCTAACCCATGAAGTCCAAAACCTAAACTACCCTTTTCAAAGGCCTTTTGCCTTCATGCCTCACACGTTTTGCTTGTTGCTCCACTTCATCTTTTCCTCTAATGGGGGTTTCTTCTTCTTCATTGAACTTGTGGCTTGGTGATATGCTCAAATTAATACCCAATAAGTACTAAAGCATTTGTTGTAGTATATGTAGGGGTCGAACACAAGAACTCCAAATATCACGCAATAGATTATATAGATTCGAATTAAGCTAAACCAAACAATGTAACTAAATGTGAGTGCGTAAATTAAACAAGTTGTAAGTCAATTGGAAAGAAGATAGGCTCAGGGTATTTCTCAGGAATTCAATGAATGTAGATAGACTAACTAACAGGATTCAGATTTAGCGCGGTTCTTGAACTCAAATCACTAAAGTATAGCTAACCAACTCTCGTTGCGAAAACTATCTAAGTCTAAATGCTAGAATTCCAAATCTCTTTGCGAATCCTAAAGTCTAAACCAACTTTTAGTTCAAGTTTGATTTGTTCACAAAACAACTAAACCAAATCTCTTTGCGGATAGTTATTTTGCTCACCCTAAGTTCTATCAGGTAATTAATCGCACTCTCGTGCCTAATCAATTATCCTAAGATCTAAATTCCAGATTCGTCAACCTAGAATTAGCTATGAGAACAACCTATGGTGAAGAACTAATTCACATGGTGAATCCTAATGAACTAATTAACCTAACATTCAGAGAAAATCCTTATGAGAACCCTGAACCTAACAAGGGATCTACTCAGACATGGAGATTGAAACAAGCAACATGATTGAATAGATCATCAAATCAAATAAATAGAAGAGAGTAAAACAAGGGTTTGAAATCTTCTCTCAGATGAACATAGTTATGATTTGTCTCCCTCAAAATCTCTCTCAACCAAAAACAAGAATAGAATAAAGCGTTGTCAAGCGTTTTTGCCAAAGTGGCTTAAAAACCTAACTTAAACTCCTAAAACGCGTTTTGGGCTAAATTGTAAATAATAAAGTCTTATGGGCAATTTTGCAATTCTTCAACTCTTCATAAAAGTCGCGACTCGTGTCTTGCTGTAGTGAGTATCGACCGATACTAGGGTAGTGTCGATCGATACCGAGGCTTCAAATCGGGTACTCAGCTACACAAACTTCTGCTTTGCTCCAAAATGCTCCAGAAAGCTCCAATATCTCCAATTATGCTCCAAACGTGCTAAAACCTGTAAAAGACTCTAAAACACTACAAAATAGTAGAAATACTCTATAAAACGGACTTATATCATGGCTTAAAAGGGGTAAAAACCATGATATATCAACTCCCCCAGACTTAGCATTTGCTTGCCCTCAAGGAAATAGAAGACTAAACCAGAGAAAGACAAGCAAATAGAAGACTAAACCAGAGAAAGAAGTTTGAAAACACAGAGACTCACCTGTTCTTGAAACATTGCAATGACATTTTTCCTCAATTCTCCAGATATCACCTAACCAGTTCCAAATCTAACCACCATGTACTTCTCCTTAGGCATTCGCAGCTTCCCTAGACTA
The DNA here is from genome assembly GCA_002933915.1 of Eutrema heterophyllum. Classification (NCBI taxonomy): domain Eukaryota; kingdom Viridiplantae; phylum Streptophyta; class Magnoliopsida; order Brassicales; family Brassicaceae; genus Eutrema; species Eutrema heterophyllum. The sequence goes on along the minus strand of PKMM01046243.1, from coordinate 613,248 downwards.
CACACATTATTTCGCAGCTTCATTCAATTAAACCCATCATCGCCAGTTTCATCGCTGTGATTAATGCCAAGAACCTTCTAGATTCTTTCCCATACAATATCATGACAAGGAACCTCCCAATTTCACACTTTTTGTATCACTTTTCCTCTCCCCCAGACTTATTTCTTATCATATTCTCTTCTTTTTTTTTTTCTTTTTTAGATTCGCACATACACATCAAGGTATGAGACGCGAGTATTGATGGTGTTTGCCACCGAATCTCCGGTTCTTCCCTCTCAATGTATCAAAGGCATAGGCGAATAGTGGTATCACGGGAAATTTTCCTAACCTCGCTTCCAACCTTTGTGTGATCATTCCTTCTAAGCAGAATAATGAGATCGCTGGAAATTTTCCTAACCCTCTACTCAAAAGAAAATCATTTCATCTTTTTATGTTCTTTTTTATTAACTTATAACAGGGGAGAGAGATACTATTACTTTTAAACACATGGGTTCCTTTGTCAGATATGAATGAGGAATCAAGCTCTATGAATACTAACCACGTCGATGAAGTGCAGAAATTTGGCTCAGGCTTTAAAAGAACTCTACTGGAAACATGTGTGTCTTCTAGTTAACTGATCAGCCTTTGGATTTTTCATTAGTCCGATCTGTAACTGATTCTGTAACACTGGTCACTTAGAAGCAAAGTCAGAACAAAAGAGTCAAGAACACGATCATAGTCTCCAACAAATTTTGACTCAATAAAACGACAAATGACTCAAAAACAACTGACGCTAAGAAAAACAAACACAATGTCAGCGACTACCTCCCCCAGACTTGAACAACACTGTCCCCAGTGTTATCTAGTCTAGAGTCAGTAAAAGAAATCAGAAGAGCTGAGTGGATTGGTGAAAAGCGAAGGAGTTACCCGAGATGGTGATGAGTGTCGACCGATACAGCACTGGTATCGATCGATACTTGTAGCAAGTTTCTGCTCCTTGTCGCATGGATGGTGTCGATCGATACCGGTTGGGTGTCGATCGATACTGCTCTTCTGAATCTGATGCACGTGAAACACAAGACAGAAAACATAAAACCAAAAACAAAAACAAAAACAAAAGACTTCTATACAGACTTACCAGTGGGTTGCCTCCCACCAAGCGCTTGTTTAACGTCACGAGCTTCACTTTGCTCAGGTGATTAGTCAGAGCGAGGTTGAGAACTCACTCCCATGCAAGTTCTACAACTAGACACTTGCAGACTCTGAGTTATACTCAACATGCTCTCTATAACCTCTTTTCCTTTCAGCTCCGGAGTAAGAATGAATCTAGCCTTGGAGAATGGTTTTGAGGTTCCTTTGCACTTCACCTTGTACTCAATCGAGTCCCCATCACACTTCTGAGGGAATAAAGTCATAGATGCAACACCTTTTACTCCTTTGCTCTTTACCTTCTTCTTCGCCTTAGCTGTTTTGACGTCTTTCTTGGTGATGACAGAAGGACTATCTAGAATGTCCATGACAGTTGGCATGTCAGAAGGTTCTTCCAAAGGATCAGCTACCAACGTCTCTCCTGTACCAACGGTGATACTTTGGACATGTTTGGGAGCTTCTCCATAAGGAATGGCTTTGTAGGAGACCTCTTTGTCAATATATGAGAACGAGATTCTCATACTAGGCGTGTCCATAATGGCACCAACCGTAGCCATAAACGGTCTTCCAAGAATCAACTGCGTACTAGATTTTGCACTCATCTCCACAACCTGAAAAGCAGTAGGAACCAGACAATCTCCTACTTCAACCATCAAATCAGGGATTGTACCGTATGGAAGTGAGGTGGAACAGTTCGCGAATGTGAGAGATGTCTTGGGAGATCGAATATCAGCTTCCAAACGCTCTGCAATTGCCCTTGACATGACATTGACGCTAGATCATGAATCAACGAGAGATTCTTTGAATTCAACTGCAGAGATAGAGCATGGAACCGAAAATTTTCCCTGGTCTTCTCTCTTAGTCAACTGCTTTAATGGTGGTGGTGTGCTTCTTGCCTTGACGAAGAGTGCCTCGATCTCTTCTAGAGTTTCTCTGCAATCTCGGAAGTGACTAAGCAAAGGGCGGTATTCCAAAGCTTCTTCAAAAGACAACTTATGGGGAATCCTCCTGACCATCTTCTCAAAAGCGAGCAACTTCTCCGCAGTAATAGGGTTCAAGAGATGTCTAGGTGGTCGAGGGTATGGTACCTTAGGCTTGTAAACCCTTTCCTCAGCCATATGCAGTCTGAGCGACCTGAGTTTCCAGCCTCCTCTGATGAATGCAAAGAGCTTCGATTTTCCCATTCAGATCTGTGTACATAGCATCCATTTTCCCATTGAAGTCCACTGTCATCTTCTGCTGTCCCTCAAGAAGTTGTTCAAGAATAGACTCAACTTTGTATTCAGGAGTTTTTGGTGGGTGAGGTGGGTATTGATACCTTTGACTTTGAAATCCAGCACCACCAATGTAGTTAACACCTTTCACTTCATCCTCATCAGCAAAGTGAACAGCTTTCTTCGTCTTACCCATCAGGAGATTGTGCACTAAATCCAGCGTGACTTGAACCTCAGCAATCTGCGATCCATCCAAATTCCCATTCAGCCTCTTCCGCCAAAATCTGCATTATTGGTGCTATTGCTAGACGCCAAGTTCTCAATCAGCACATAAGCATCTTCAGAATATCTCGTGTTGAAATTTCCATTGCTCGCAGCATCTAAGGTCATCTGATACCTCCAATCAATCCCTCTAAAGAAAGTACCCAGCAGCTGAACCTGAGTGAACCCATGGTGGAGACAATATCTCTGATATGATCTGAATCTGATCCAAGCAGCCTTAAACGCCTCAGTCGCTCCTTGAGAAAATTGAGAGATCTTGTTCCTGAGCTCTTCGGATCTCGCATCATCATAAAAATTGTTCAAGAACGCGTTCTTAGTCTCCTCCCAAGTAGTCAGTGATCCATGAGGCAACTGCTTCAGCCAGTAAGCTGCATCTCCACCAAGAGAGTATGGAAAAAGCTTACAGAGGAAGTAATTGTTGGACACTCCAGTACTTCATGCTAGTGACCAAATCCTCAAACCTCTCAATGCGATCCATGGTGTGTTCATGAGGAAGACCATGAAAAGGGTGCTGACCCACAATAGTGAAGTATGTAGGTTTCAGCTCAAAGTCATTCCTCTGAAAAGCAGGAGGGCGAATCGCTGATCGATTGGCATAGAACTAATCAGGCCTGTTGTATTCTCCAATTGTCCTACCACGATCAACCACATCATTCCCCACATTCACAACAGCTGGAGGGACAATGATGTTTCCATCTCCATCAAGTCTTTGCCCTCTCTCATTGCACAATTGACCCTCTCGGTCTCTGAAAGTACCAGCCTCATCACGAATCAAAACCACTGGATTGTTCATCTCTACTGGCTTCTTTGCTTTCCTTTTCGTGCGTTCCAAAAGTGCTAGTTCCTCGTTGGAAAGATTAACTAGTTGAGTGTTCTTGTTTCTTCTGGTTTCGCGATTAGGCATGCAACCTGAAACACAAAAGATCAAGAACGTAAGTAACTGAAATTCACGATGGGTATCGACCGATACCACTAGGGTGTCGATCGATACTCTACAATTTAGATGAAATTCTTAGCTAAAATTTTAATGGCGAAATTGAGTCCCCGGCAACGGCGCCAAATTTGATATGCTCAAATTAATACCCTATAAGTACTAAAGAAGTTGTTGTAGTATATGTAGGGGTTGAACACAAGAACTCCAGATATCACGCAATAGATTATATAGATTCGAATTAAGCTAAACCAAACAATGTAATTAAATGCGAGTGCGTAAATTAAACAAGTTGTAAGTCAATTGGAAAGAAGATAGGCTCAGGGTATTTCTCAGGAATTCAGTGAATGGAGATAGACTAACTAACATGATTCAGATTTAGCGCCGTTCTTGAACTCAAATCATTAAAGTATAGCTAACCAACTCTCGTTGAGAAAACTATCTAAGTCTAAATCCTAAAATTCTAAATCTCTTTGCGAATCCTAGAGTCTAAACCAGCTTTTAGTTCAAGTTTGATTTGTTCACAAAACAACTAAACCAAATCTCTTTGCGAATAGTTATTTTGCTCACCCTAAGTTCTATCAGGTAATTAATCGCACTCTCGTGCCTAATCAATTATCCTAAGATCTAAGTTCCAGATTCGTCAACCTAGAATTAGCTATGAGAACAACCTATGGTGAAGAACTAATTCAGATGGTGAATCCTAATTAACTAATTAACCTAACATTCAGAGAAAATCCTTATGAGAACCTTGAACCTAACAATGGATCTACTCAGACATGGAGATTGAAACAAGCAACATGATTGAATAGATCATCAAATCAAATAAATAGAAGAGAGTAAAACAAGAGTTCGAAATCTCCTCTCAGATGAACAGAGTTCTGATTTGTCTCCCTCAAAATCTCTCTCAACCAAAAACAAGAATAGAATAAAGCGTTGTCAAGCGTTTTTGCCAAAGTGGCTTAAAAACCTAACTTAAACTCCTAAAACGCGTTTTGGGCTAACTTGTAAATAATAAAGTCTTCTCGGCAATTTTGCAATTCTTCAACTCTTCATAAAAGTCGCGACTCGTGTCTTGCTGCAGTGAGTATCGACCGATACTAGGGTAGTGTCGATCGATACTGAGGCTTCAAATCGGGTACTCAGCTACACGAACTTCTGCTTTGCTCCAAAATGCTCCAAAAAGCTCCAATATCTCCAATTATGCTCCAAACGTGCTAAAACCTGTAAAAGACTCTAAAACACTACAAAATAGTAGAAAGACTCTATAAAACGGACTTATATCATGGCTTAAAAGAGGTAAGAACCATGATATATCACTTGGTGCTCCTCTTTCTTGTTGCTTTAGCTCTTCTCTTTCTTCTTTCTTTGTTTTGCCTCATTTCTCATCTTTTGATGCCTTAGCCAATTTTTGGCTTCTTTCCTTTTTCTTGCACACTGAGGCTAATCTAGTTCTAAGAGCTAATCTTATAGTTTGTCACCAACCACTTCTCATCTTTGCATTCCCCTTTGCCTTGTCCCCATCTTTTCCTTTTCATTCCACCAAATCCCTTTCTTTAGTTATTTCTCACCCGTCCCATACAACACCCCAAGACTTCCCACCTAGCTAACTTAGCCCTAGACTAGCTCCTTGATGTTGGAACTAGATCTACATGAGAATCCATCCTTGTCGCCCTAAACCTAACACTTTTTGCCAAGTTTGCTCAAAATATGGCATCTCCATCACTCACAAAAGTTGTTGGCTAGAAGGGAGGTTAGTCGAAGGTGGGGGAACCATTCCAAAAATGGGATATGGCTACTTGGATCCACAAGAGTGGTAAAAAGGAAAGAAGATCCAAGTATGTATATGGTATCCACGAGCTCATTCAAAAATGCACAAACATGATAATTGCAAGTCAAAATTAAGGTTCTCACTTAAGTAGGGTTGAATTCAATTCAAAGCTTGCTTCAATCAAGACAAGGACATCAGTGCATGAGATCTAAAGATGGTGCATCCTTACTTTCATACTCACTCAAATGCATTAGGCAACTACGAACGTGGGCGTTGAACTAATTTCTTAAAGTGATACTCTATAAGGATCATCATTGCTCCCAATGCAATATGCAATGCACCCTATATGAAAACTAGACTCAATCCTACACATGAGATGCAACTAAATGATTTATTTTTCAAAAAATTTTAAAAAAATTCAATTTTTTGTGAATGCATGATATGCATGAGACTCAAGTATGCAAAAGAGAAGATAAGAAGATAAAACATAAGGTCAAATGACACAAAACCCTCCCCCAAACTTGAATTGCACCGTCCCGGTGCAATAAAAGTCAAGGAAAAGGTAAAAATATGCAAGAATGTATATACAATGATCAATGTATATTTTAAATTTTACCTTGGAATTGAGAATCATACCTTGGAATTGAATCGAGGAGGAGAGGAGTGTGACATGTTGTGGCCAAACTCTCCTTTCATCACACACCACGACCTTGGACCCAAGAGACCAATCTTAGACCGATTCGACCCAAATTTGCCATCCTTTATTGTTGAGGAGCGTGGTCCTCGTTATTTCATGCTTGTTTTGTGTCGCAAGCTTGACAAGGGATAGGCTTGGGGAGGTCCCAAGGGCGCGTTTAACGTCACTAGCTTGACGGTTGCTTCCTCATTGTTACTCCCTTCATGAAAATCACAAGAAAAGTGAAAATATTAGCAACAAAAGGAAATAAAAAGGCTATAGTCTCAAGAAGATTCAAAATCCTAATGATCAATGCTAAACCCCAATGGCAACGGCGCCAAATTGATCAAGGATTTTTGTTAAGTTCATATCAATTCCTGTATGCTTGTCATTGTAGCATAAGAGGTGTCAATCCATAGGGGCTAAGACTAATGCACTAGGAATGCTTGAAACTCCTTAAGCTATAGCAAAAGTTTTTGGGTTTTTTATGTTTTTAGATTAAGAAAGTAAAATACAAGAAAGAAAATAAAAGATAGAAATGTTGGATTATGGATTAGACTATCAAATAAATGATTAACAATCAAATAATGATAACAAAGATTGCATAAAACACTATCCTAGAAAATGGAATTCATAAATATGAAAAATCTATTCTCATGGCACTAATCACTTTATTAATCACCCAATTGACATAAACTTTCGTTTGCAATTAGATAATCAATGAGCATTAATCTCCAATTCCATTTAGTTCACTAATCACCCTAGACATCAACTCTCATTGGCAAGGATGTGAAAAGCTCACAATAGGTTTGGTTCAAACATTTCATCGAACACCTCTCGGGCGTGAAATGCTTAAGCCCTAGTCTTGATCTCTCAATTCTAAACTAGCATTAAGATCAACCTATGTGAAGGATCTAACAAGATGCAATCCAAATCATCATCATTTATGACACTAACGCACACAATCTATGCTATTCCTTAGGTCTACAACACTTGAATAAGTTTAATTCACTCTCATGACACTAACCTCTTTATTAATCAAGATCAAATTCTCATTTGTGATTAAATGACTAACAAACATTAATATCAAGTTCCAATAACCAAAATACACCTTAGACAACCATTCTCACGAGCTAAGATATGTAAATCTATTATTTAGTTATTCGAGGAATATCATCAAACACTTGGTGTGCATGAAATTCCCTTAGTTCTAGATTAACTTTCTCAAGCCTAATCTAGCATTAAGAACACTAAATAAGAAAGGAAAGCAAGGATTCATAACATAAGCATCATAAATCAATCATCAATTCATCATAATCAAGCAAACCATGATCCAACAAAAAGTCTAAAATCTAAAGAACAAGAAGAACAAATGGGAAAAAGACATAAAGATAAAGAAATTGCATAAATAAAAGATAGAGTTGAAGAAATCTTCTCTAAAGTGGCATTTGTTATGAAGAGCAATCAAAATCCCTCCGAAAGAGAGTTTGGGTCGTGCCCAACCCTTGGAAGAAGAAGACTTAGCCAAAAAAATTAGGTTTCAAACTATTTAAAGAGAAAAGGGGCGAACCGGGTCAACCCGGGACAAACCGGGTATTGACCTGGTCGAAATGGGTCAAATCTGGTCTTGGGTGGCTTTACACCGACCTGGTGCACCTGATGGTTGGATCGGTGTTGCTGCTGGATTTGTGCACCGAATGGTTGCACTTGATGGTTGGGTCGGTGTGGAGGATGTTTGTGTAGCACCTGTTGGTAAAACCACAATATCTCCTTAAATACCTGTCCAAATGGCCTCAAAACACCTCCAGTCGACAGCTAACTCACTGGGCTACAACCTTCATGAAAAACTCCGAAGCTGAATCCAAGTGGAAACCCTTCTTCTGGGTAGATCTTTCAGCAGTCGTATTTCGAGCAGAACTCGTTTGGACGCCAGACAGACATGTCTCTGATACATCTAATGTATCTTTCTTACCACGGATCAGAATGGCTTGAAACCACCTCTAGAAGATAGATAACTTAATTAACTACAACTTCTATGAAGACTTCCAAAGCTAAATCCGAGTGTAAGCTCTTCATTTGGCCTGATCTTTGAGTTACTTCGGTTGGCTTCGACGAAGTGTTACACCGAGTGAATGGGTCGGTGTAGGAGGTCGGTGTAGCACCTGGGTTTGTGCACCAGACGGTTTAGGAGTGGCATAGGTCGGTGCTTAGCTTCTGTTATCACACCGGTCCGTTGCACCGGACGGATGGAACGGTGTAGATGCATGGTTGAGCGGCCAGGCCGACACTCCTTAGAAACTCGGCCATATCTCTCGAACTACACATCTGAATGACCTGAATCAAACTTCACTGGACAGCTAACTCCTTCCTCTACAACTTCCATGAATACCGGGGAAGCTGCATCAGTTCGGAAAGCCTTCTTTTAGCCACATCTTTGAGACACCTCGGGTGAACTCTTCCTTCTCTTAAGCTCAATCACTCCAATCATCCCAAATGTCTCCAAAACACCTAGAAACACTCCAAATGAATGCAAAACCTCTCTAGGACCTAATGCAATATCCTAAAATCTAATAAACACCAAAATGCTAGACAAAACTATGATTATGCATGCAAATGACAAGAGAATGTTAACTAAAATGCATGTTAAAACATGTAAAATATGAAGATATACGGGCCTCAGTTTCAGATCCGGGATGTTACAATTCTCCCCCAATAGAAATGAATTCGTCCTCGAATTTTGTGGCGAGAGTTCTGCAATGAGCATTTCCTTTGCTCTATCTTTACAACATATTGTAGGTTTGGGAATGCGTGAATAACTTCTGATCCGACCATTAAATTTTAAATCTCACTGTTGGATTTGAAGGTTGGTGAGTCAATAAGCTTCCTTCCAAATTTGAGCTCGATCGGGTTACGTTTGAATCTCCAAATGACACCTCAAAATTGATGTGACAACGGTACTTCTAATCGTTTCTAGAACTACTACATGTTTTGAAAGACTTTGTCTAACTTGCGGGTCGAATTTTCAAGTGGGTCATAACTGTGATCAATTGTCTGTTTGCGCTAGCTAACTCCTTATAACGATATATCTCCATTGATATCTAGATCATGTCCCATTTTCTTCTGGTTCATCGGGAAATGGTCTTACAAATCTCTTATTCACAATTGTCTCCAGACTTAGCGTAAAAATTGGGCGGTCTCTACAATCTTTGAGGTTTCTTGCGTCTAAAGAAACCACGGTAGCAGCTAGGGTTTAACATCGATAAGCATTCTGTTAGCTCTTGAGGTTTCCAGAAAATAACTTTAGCATGAACGAGTGGGGTTCCGTCCCAATTCCATATGTTCCGGTCTGAAATGATTTTTATTTTTATTTATTTATTTATTTTTTCACAGCTCTAACTTGAAACAATGAGATTTTTTTTCTCTTTCTGATCAAATGCGTCGTTGACTCTTTACTTGCTCAACAACAATAGAGTTTCTCGAAAACACACGAAGCTTAGAAGATTCTTTTACTTGGAGAACACATTGGCTTTAGGGTTTACGCATAACTCGGAAGACTTTCTTACTCGGGTTTTTAAAACCGAATGATCAATTTAAATTAATATGGAGTAGGACAACCAGTTCTAAATACTAGAAGCCAAAACATCAAGACAACAACTTACCAATCACCAAAGCATCAAAACCCCTTAAAACATTATACAACACCTAGTCCTACTCCGTACTAGGAACCAAAGACAACTCTAGCCACGAGGGTCTCACATGGTATCTTCTGGGTAGATCATGGGTTTCCAAACGGTCTAGATTCAACACTGCTATATGAAAAGGTGATGGCTCTCTACGAAGTCTCTCTTGCTTGAGCTGCTCCTCCACTTGGCTAGCATAGTTAACCACATTGTCAACCGTCATAAGAATCCACTTCCCAAAGTGATCACGAAGTCCAGCTTGCAGCTCCAATCTCAATCCTCTTTTGCGTACCCGCGCTAGCCCCTTTCTGTCACTTTGATTTTTCAGAATGTTAACCACTGCTCGAACTCTTGACGGTACTATTGGATTGAGTTATCTTAAGACTTCTCAATTCCGGGAACCTCAAGACCTCTCTGTTATGAACTACTAGCGGTTTCCTTCGGTGGGTTCTTTATAGTCTGCCTCTCTTACGCTACAATGACTCTGGGTTAGGCCCTTGCGGCTAACATCTTTCGCTCCCTGACATACATGGGCCCACAACCTGGTGCCAATCTCGATTAGTCCAAACTGACAAGTTCTCGGTAAACGCATACGTCCAATGATAACTTCCGCTCTGCAGGTAACAAACTCGACTCAAACCACTTATCTAAAAGACAAAATTCTCATTCAAATTTAGTTGGCGTTTTTGAAATCCTTTCTAAAGACGTTTGAAACTTTTCCTCAAAAATGTCTCCCGGGTCGAAACCAGTTTGACATAACCTGGGGCTCTGAAACCAAAATGTAACACCCGACCCGCCACAGAGGCTAAGTCAGCATGTTGACTTTCCGGCCTGGCCCAAAACAATTTGTAACCAAAATTCTCGCCAACTCATTTGAATTTAAACGCTTGTCTTAACACACATGCAAGAGAAAAGAAAAAGAGGAAACACATGGGAGGGGATGAGTAATTTAGATTACTCAGGAGAACGAACACAACATAAACTTACCACGCCTAGATTACGACAATACTCAAACTAAGGGGTTGTTTGGTAAGGACTTTGACTGGGAGCTTTTACTGTAGGTTTTTGGCTGTAGAAACTTATGCAGTTAAAATGTGGCTGTTACTTTTAAACCTGTAGATTTTTTTTTTGAAATATAATATTTGTTCAATTTAGAAATATTAAGTGAAACTTTGAAAAAAATAAAAAATGGATCTCAAAATAATAAGAAAAAGGATAATTCTTAATCAATTAAAATTTATTAGTAATAAATTATATATAAATCTATAAAGAGTTTTGAATAATTTTGGGGAAGAAGAAAAAGAAAGAAAAAATAAATTTATTCATTTCATTTAGTTTTTTAGAGAAAAATCTCTCTCACGTAGTTTTTTCAAAACAAGACAAAAAAGGTAAAGTTTAGCTATAGAAACTTTAAACTTAAAAAAATGAAAAGTATGTTTAGCTAAAAAATAGTTTTGAGAACTATTAAATACCTTAAAAATCATCAAAGCCTAACGCCAAACAGCCCCTAAGGCTAAAACGACCAAGCAAGCAATAGTACTAAAACTTACGACACACGCAAACATAGCACGCAAAACACATATGGGACTACATCCCAATAACACCGCCAAAGCGCGGTCCAGGATATCGCCATCCTTAGTGCTTTACGGGATCCTTTGTGCCTAAGCACTTCTTCCAGCACAACATCGGCTCGTCAGCCATCTTGACCTATCAAGCATCCCGCTCCCATAGGCCATCACGCAACTACAAAGAAGTGCTTTGCCATGCTCAGATGTACGGTTCTCAACGACTGAGTCATGGGAGCCCCCTCCCTTGCAGGACCTATAGCGGTTTCTCACAATATTGTGCCTCACGCACACTAACATCACCACATGCAATATAACAATCTCAACAACAAGCAAAGTCCGATTTCAATCGTAATCTTTTAGCATGCATTCTAGGTTCTCAACCAAAAATCACAAGGCAATCAACAATCACGAATCGATTCATTAATTAATATTTCGCTTTAATTCTCAATATTCCACACTTAGAACAAATAACGACTCGACTCACATTCCAGAGTTCTACCTACTTGCATAGTAAGCAAACAACAAACAATGATCGGTTTAAACTCGGCTAAGCATCAATCATAATATAAACATGGGGAGTAAAGGTTGGGCCCGGTCTCACCTTAGCTACTTTACTGATGAAGAACAAATCTTTCTCTTTTCTCCTCTCTTGGACAGATTCGCTGTCACAACTTTGACAACATATTTCCTTATTCTCTTGAAGCTCAAATTAGTTTTCCTTCAACTGAGAGCTAGATATACTTGTCCTGAAAGTCTCTGCAAAGTTTCACCACGATCCAGATTGATCTGCCTGTCCATTCACCTCCTCCCGTCGGACTGGTCCGATCTGCGCGTTGTGCAGAACAGTCCCGGTAAGTATGACATAACTCCCACAATACAAACGATAAGGCCGAGATATTTAACAGAGACAAGTTTACCTCTGACTGGTCACAGATTCGCCCTGCAGATATCGAGTCTGACTAATTAACCATAGCTTTCACATCACAACTCCAAATGACAATCCGCAGTTAGCTGGGAAATTGCTTCACAAGGTGGCGACGATAGCTAGGTTTAAAGTTAGGAAGAACAAATCGGGCAGGGCTTCGCCGTACAAGTTCCTAGTGCTAAAATTCTCTGCAGAGACACCTTTTTATAGGGAGAGTTGATTCCTAGGGTTAGGGTTTCGTTTTGGGCATTTACTTCTGAGATTTTTAAACGGGCCTCAGTTTCGGATCTGGGATGTTACAGTAGACCCTTAACAATATATATATATATATATACATATATCCTCAATACGCCCCCTCAAGATGGAGGGCTCGTGACACTCCAATCTTGGAGCATGCACTTTGAAAATGAGCTCGCAGAAGAGGTTTGGTAAGCGCGTCGGCTAATCGCTCGTGTGTCGATACATGTGAAACGCGTAGCTGACCGGCCTGTATCAAATTCCGAATAAATTTGTAGTCGAGAGCAAGATGTTTCATTCTTGAATGAAATATTGGGTTCGCACAAAGGTACGTTGCACCGATATTGTCGTAATAGATAACCGGAGTGGACGATAATGGAAGGTGAAGTTCGGTGAGCAACAATGCTAACCATAGTACTTCGGAGGTGGTGTTGGCAACAGACTGGTACTCTGCTTCTGTGGAAGATCGAGCGACGCCTTTTTGCTTCTTAGAAGACCAAGAGATGGGGTTTCGTCCAAGGTAGATGACGAATGCGTTTGTCGAAACGTAGTCATCCGTATCACCGGCCCAATCGGCATCAGAGAATGCGTGAAGTGTGAAAGGAGACTTCTTGTGTAGGAAGATACCATGATCAAGTGTTCCGACAAGATAGCGAAGAACTCTCTTAGCAGCGTGCCAATGCTCAGTTGTAGGTCTATGCATGAACTGCAAAAGACGTTGACTGCATAGGCTATCAGGCCTAGTGAAGGCTAAGTATTGTAAACTAGTAACAATAGAACGGTATTGGGAGCCATCGTCAAGTGTAGATCCACTAGCTAGAGTGAGCTTTGGTGTTGTCGGTAATGGTGTTGCGACTGGTTTGGCATCAGACATGTTGTTTCTGTGAAGTAGATCCATTATATATTTGCTTTGCATCAAGTGAAGTCCATGGCAGTTCGAATTGCTTCAATTCCGAGGAAATACTGAAGATCAACTGGATCTTTAATGGAGAATCTCTCAGCAAAGGATTGAAGAACCGTATTGACAAATTCTTGATCATTCCCTATGACAAGTATATCGTCAACGTATACTAGTACATATGTAAGAATCGATCCATAAGAGTGAACAAATAGGGACGCATCCGCCATTGAATATACAAACCCGGTTTGAAGAAGATGTTGTTTGAGAGATAAATACCACGATCGCGGAGCTTGCTTGAGGCTATGAATTGGTTTTCGGAAACGACATACATGATTTGGCCGATCCTTGTCTACAAAACCCGAAGGCTGCTTCATGTAAACCACTCTACTGAGTTCACCTTGTAGAAATGCATTGTTGACATCTAGTTGTTTAACCAACCATGACTTATTAACCGCAACATCGAGGACGAGACGAATCGTGGTTGACTTAATTACTGGACTAAACGTTTCAGAGTAATCAATTATGTATTGTTGTGTAAATCCTTTGGCAACCTGTCGTGCTTTGTAGCGATCAATATCACCATTCGCAAGATACTTGGTGGTGAATACCCATTTGCAGCCAATCACATTGTGTGCTGTGTTTGGTGGCTCGAGATCCCACATATGATTAACCGTGTGGGCATCAAACTCTGATAAGAGCACACGCCTCCAATGTTCATATTTTAGAGCTTTAGAACCGTTGTTGGTTCTTGTGTCGTTGAATTGGGACCTGCAACAGTAAGACTGAATATTTGTTTGGGTTTAGAGATATTGTTATTGGCTCGAGTTCGCATATTGTGGACATTTTGTGGTGGCTCGATTTGTGGATTTTGTGGTATAGTAGGTTGAGGACATGGATTCGTAACTACAATAATACAAACAATTTGCGATGGCAAAATCCGTAACAAAGTCGTCGCAAATCAGGTAGAGCGACGATATTGCGAGGACCGTCCTTCCGTCGCTAGTCACTCGTCGCAAATCACCTCGCCTCGCAAGTCCGTCGCAAAATTTGCGAGGGAAGTGTTCTGTCGCAAATTTGCAAGGGAAATATTCCGTCTCAAATTCCATCGCAAATTTACGAGGGACGGGTTCCGTCGCAAATTTGCGAGGGAAGGATTCCGTCGCAAATTTGCGAGGGAAAGAAACCGTCGCAAATTTGCGAGAGAATAAACCCATCGCAAAAGTCGTCGCAATATTTGCGATGGATTTGCGAGAATAAATCCCTCGCAAATGTACAATTTTTTTATTAATAATTTTAATTAATAATCTAATTAATAATTTAATTTTAAAATAAAAAGAGAATATGAAATTTAAAATTATATTTAAATTAAAATATTATGTTTTCAAAAAAATAAATACATAATTGTTCTAAAATAAAACAAAAAGAAATTAAAATGTTTGCGACGGACCGGTTCTGGTTCCCGATCCAGAAGATGGGCCTGTTCCCGTTCCCGAAGATGGGCCAGTTCCCGTTCTGGTTCCCGTTCCCGAAGATGAGCCGGTTCCCAAAGGGTTACGGCTTTGGCGAAGCATAGATGCCAAAGTTCCTTCTCAGCAAAGTAGTCCATGAAAATATTATAGGAATTCAACTGCTCGGCCTGATTCGCTATAAACTTGGCCTGTGATGTTATGATCTGCTGTAGATCATCTTGGGATCGAGATGAAGCCGGAGTAGAAGCAGCTTCAATCTGCGATTGTAGCGAACCGACTCTGTGAATTCTCCCTTTTTTGCGGGGAGCGACCTAAAAAAGAAAAAGATCTCAATATTATAAATATTTTTAAAAATATTTAAATATAATAAAACAATTTAATTTTTAAATACGTACCTCGGCAAAAATCTTGTTCTTCACGGCAAGGGTAAGTCTGCCAGATGCAGTGCTCCCCGGATCATCACTATTGGCTTGCTACTGAGTCAACACTTCGAGCCTCGAGGTGACATCATTGTAGATCTTTGCCGAGCGTCCATCGATAAAAGATCCATCTGGTTTCCGTTTTGTCTCCTCGAGAACCGCTAACAAATCCGGAACAGATTCTCCGGTCTTTGCAGACTATAAAAAATCATAAAATTATAGGATTAAATTCAATTAATTACGAAGGATGGATTTAAATAGAGAAAGAAAAAACTTACTATCTTTCGGGCCCGGGCTTTAAACGAGATATGTCCGAAGCGATTCTTATGATGCCCTAAGCCATCATGATCGGAGTATCGGGCCTTGTGACTATTGGTACTCTTCTTCTCGCTCACCGGATCCATCCAATATCGAACAAGACTGTCCCAAACCTTCGGATCAATCCACTTAGGCTTCGACTCATTGCCTTTAATCTTCCACTTTTCTTTCCACCGTCCAACCTGGCCGCACATGCGAGCCTTCAACTTCTTCTCAAAATATGTGCGGACCGTCTCGTTAATAAAAAAATATTGAATAATAAAAATTTAAATTTGATAAAATTTAAAAAACTTACAGCAAACGACTCATACCACCGTTCAATGATATAGTCCGGTATTTGCATGTAATTGGCATGAGGTTCTTTGAAATCTGTTTCAAAGATCGAATGGATCTGAGCAGCCACAGCTCCATCATCATCAAACCATATCATAAATTAAAAATGAAATGATTGTAATTGTAAACAAAAACATAAATAAGTTAGAAAAAATAAATTATACCATAAAGTTCTGGGAGGACGGTTTGGATCAAGCCGTGGTAGACGATCATGACTGGGACTATCGAGAACCTGCTGTATCACAATATCAATGGGGGCGGGGTCAGCCGGTGCGGGGGCAAGCTGCTCGGTCGTAGGAACAGCAGAAGTCGTGCCATCCGTCTGCGAATTGGAACTGGTTCCAATAACAGGAGGAGTAGGTGGAGTACCCGTCGAAAAAAATCGAGTGAGTCGTTAACTCGAAATCCCGAGTTAATATATATTATAATTTACAAAAAAAATTAGAAAAAGGTAATTAAATTCATTATAAATATATATTATAATTTACAAATTACAAAAAAAAAATCCAAAATTCTCTAATTATCAAAATTCATTATATGACATCTAACATTTTATAAATTTCTCTAATTATCAAAATCCAAAATCGTTATCACATCTAACACTAATCGATCTATAGAAAAAAATCAAACAAATTTATATAATAATCGATCGATCACAAACAAATTAAAAATCAAACAAATCAAACAAACACTAATCGATCTATATACTAACACTAAAATCAAACACAAACACTAAAATACTAACACAAACAATAAAATCAAACAACTAATCTAAATTCATCAACCATTTACAATATAACAACAAACAACTAATCTAAATTCATCCTAGTTCAAATATAAATCTAACAACCTAGTTTCTAACAAATCTAACAACCTAATTCAAGTATAAATCTTTTTTTTTGTTTTTAAATATGCTTTTACCTTGAATCGGATGACTCGCCGGTGGGAAGAGGAGGAACAGTCGCCGGTCGCCGAAGGGAGAGGAGGACGAGGGCGTGCCGGAGGAGGAGGAGAAATCAGAGGGGTCGCAGAAGGAGGAAGGGAAGTGACGGGCTCGCGGAAGGGAAGGAGGAGTCGAAGGGCTCGCCTGAGGAGGAGGAGGAGGAGGAGGGAGGAGGAGTCAAATCACTAAAGGAGAGGAGGAGGAGGGCTCGCCGGAGATCCCTGAAGACGCCGATTGGAGAAGAAGAATCGATTGGAAGAAAATCGATTTGAGGTTATAAGATCTGAGTGAAGGAAGAAGACATGAAATCGAGGATATAAAAATAATAAGCGATGGATTTGCGACAGAATTTCAAGGGATCCGTCGCAAATTGTGAGGCCAACTAACATATGGCGGTTTAATTTGGGCCAAAATTTCATGAAATTTTTTAATTTTCCGACTAAAATTTAAAAAATTTCATTTTGCGATGGATTTGGACGGATCCCTCGCAAAGCCCTCGCAAAATTAGTGACGGATTTGTGACGGCTTCCTCGCAATCCCCTCACAAATTAAATTTTGCGATGGATTTGCGAGGGAGCCATCGCAATTCCCTTGCAAATTTATGATGCATAGTTTAGGGTTTAGGGTTTAGGTTTTATGATCGCAATGAAATTTATGATGCCTAGTTTAGGGTTTATAATCTCATCAGAGTCTTGGTCATCAACAATCTTTTGGAAAATAATTTTATTCTGATACTACGACCGATTCATTTAAGAAGAGTCTTAGACTTCTCTATATATTAACATAAACAACATATACATATATCTTACGTTCATTTTATCATACATAGACTTCTCCAAATTTTTGGTGGTGCGTCGCCACATCATCAACTAACTTTAGGGATACGGCCTTTTGGATTCATGATATTCTCATATTTTGTCCCTTTGATGCACTCATTTTGGCTTAGGTTTCATCTCATGTGCATATAGTTCCATAACATTTCTTAGTTGTTTTATCTCATTTAGAGTTTAGAGGTTTCATGTTAGGTCATAGGGTGTCTTGCATGTCTTGGGATGTATTTTAGGTGCTTTTGAAGATGTTTGGAAGCAACGGAGTTGAGACCGTTCGAGTTCGGAGCCAAGGAGAAGAGTTTAGGAGAAAGGAGGCTTGGGCATGATCTACATCGACCGGCCACGGGTCAATGCAACAGATCAATGTGCGGCCAAAAGCTAAGAACCGATATGTTGCAGGATTTACATGGTCCCGTGGCGTTCAATGTACTCTCTGTTTGGCCTAAGATGAAGCCCACATCGACCGACCACAAAGCAATGCAACGGGTCAATGCACAAACCCAGCAACTACACCGATTTGTTGCTGACCGGTGGCCAAGCGATGTGACCACCGCATTTCAAGACCCACTTCGACCGGGTCGGTACCCGGTTTGTCCCGGGTCGACCCGGTTTGCCCTCTCTTTATTATAAATGCCCAAAAACCTAATTTTGATGTCTTATGCTTTTCTTAAGTCTAAAAACCCATACCTTTGAGATTTATAGGAGGGAATCCTTTGATTTATGCAATCTAGCTTTTGTTCTTATCAATCTCTTCCATCTATCTATTTTCTTTCTTGATCATCCAACTCTTAACCATGGGATTAACCCTTATCACCATCGATTTTGGGTTGTTCTTCATGGGTATTGAGTAGTATCCTAGGATCTAGGGATGGGTTAGGATTAAGTGACTTCCAAGGATGATTTGTGATGCTTAGGGATAGATAATCAATTTCCTACTCTTAGGAAGTGTGTTTAATGCTTGATTGTGCTTGAGAAAGTCAAACTTGATCCCAAGGCATTTCCCACCCACAAAGTGTTCGATGAAATGCCTAAGAGAGCTTTCTAAGAGAAATACTCTTCTTAGCCTAAGAGATTAGTTGTCTAAGGGATTATTTAGGTGATCTTGGCTAATGAATTTAATGCTTGCTAATTAAGAGTCCACAAATGAGAATTTGATCTTGGATTAGTGATTAGCATAGGTGATTAGTACCTTGAGAGAGGATTAGTCATAATTAGGATCTTGACCTTGGAAATTAACCTTGAATGTGTATGAGCATCATGAATTAGACTTGGAATAGCCTATATCCAATTACCCCATCCTTGGATTTGTTTCCATAACTTGAATTCACATTTTGCTTAGTTTGTTTCGTCTTGTTTATTTATTTAGTCTTGCTAGGATGTTAGTAAAACTCAACAATTCACTTATTTAGCTTAACTTACTTGAGTGCCTTGTATTCTACGTGCTTAGAATTAATCCCAATACGGATTGATAACCTTCTATACTACTCGTATTGGAGTTATTGATACCTCCTTAAGACCCAAAAAGTCTTAGTATCAATTTGGCGCCGTTGCCATATTGGGATTTGTTTTAACATTGAGATTTAGGTTCTTTGTGAGATTAAGCTCTCTTTCTACTTTTGTTACTAATCTCTTTCACTTCTTGTTACCATCTCTATCTTATAGGTGCATGCATACTCGTTCTAAAGGTCACGACGCCCTTGTTGAGCCGATAGACGACATTCATTTGTTGGAAAGAAGAAGTAGAGCACAGAATCAAAGAGACCAGACTCAACACATCGACAGGTTGGGTATGGAACAAGACAATCCGGCTGGTAATCTCAACGAGAACATGGAACAAGCTCAAGGTGGGAATGGAAACCACCACGCTCGGCAAGTTAGGCCACCGAACCACCCCCCACGAGCTCGCCACCTTGTAGGTGAATGTGATGCCGCCAATGCTCACCAAAACCGCCAAGGTATTCAAGCTTCACCGGTTGAAAACAACAACTTTGAAGTGAAACCGGGGTTGATAAATATGGTCCAAAGCAACAAGTTTCACGGGCTGTCTATGGAAGATCTGTTGGATCACATCGATCAATTTGACCGAATATGTGGTCTCACTAAGATCAATGGAGTCTCCGAAGATGGTTTCAAACTTCGTATCTTCCCGTTCTCTTTAGGTGACAAGGCTCACCAATGGGAAAAGAGCTTACCCCAAGGCTTAATCACTTCTTGGGATGATTGCAAACGTGCGTTTCTTGCCAAATTCTTTTCACCGGCTAGAACCGCCAAGCTTCGCAACGAGATATCGAGCTTCACACAACGGTCCAATGAGTCTTTCAACGAGGCTTGGGAAAGATTTAGAGGCTACACATCTCAATGCCCCCATCACGGCTTTAGCAACGCCTCTCTCTTAAGTACTCTATACCGGGGTGCTTTGCCTAAGATTCGAATGCTACTCGATACGGCATCGAATGGTAATTTCTTGGCTAAAGATGTGGAGGAAGCCATGGAGCTTGTGGAAAACTTGGCTACTAGTGATGGGACCTATGGCGACGATTATGACCGTGCCACAAGGACCACAAGCGACTTTGATGAGCACAAGAGAGCCAAAGACATGAAGGCACTTAATGAGAAGATGGATAAGCAAGCATCCTTGATAGATAAACTTCTTGCGGCTACTAACAAAGAGTCTCACAAAGCGGTTCATTTCATTGGTGATTACGAAGATACTCAAGATTGCTGTCAAGAGGAAGCCGTTGACACACAAGAAGAAGTGAACTACGTTGGGAACCAAGGGAATTACCAAAGACAAGAGTTCAACCAAAACTACCGCAACCACCCCAACTTCTCTTACCGCAACCCCAACGTTGAGAACCCCCAAGACCAAGTCTACCCTCAACAATCTACTCAAGCTCAAGGGGTTCCACAAAAGCAATTCCAACCTCAAGGCCAAAACTTCAACTCTAACCAACAAGGTTATGTCCCACGGAACCAATTCCAAGGAAATCAAAGTGGATTTCAATCAAAGGCCCCACCCATTTTTCATGGACAACAACAAGGATTTGTACCCCAAGGTCAAGCAACTACGTCTAAACCGCAAGAGCTTCACTTGAACACAATGTTTCAACAACTACTCAAGGGACAAGCGGAAATCAACACAAGGGTAGATTGTTCTTATAACGACCTCAACTCCAAGCTTGAGACATTAAGCTCCAAGGTCAAACAACTTGAAACCAAGGGAACCGCCTCTTCTTCACGGCCTTAGGGCCAACTACCGGGAAAGCCCGAGACCAACCCCAAGGAGTACGTCAATGCCATTACACTAAGGAGTGGTACGGTCTTACCAACTTGAGAGGCTCCTCCTCACATCAACGAGGACGTTGAGAACCAAAATGAGGGGGGGGGGGGGGGGNCAAGGATAAAGAAGTTGAAAAGGTCAAGCCTAGGGTCGTTGTTGCTCAAGAGAAGCCGAAGAATGTGTTTGTCCCTAAGCCTTACGTTCCTAAGTTACCATTTCCCGGGCGGTTCAAGAAGCAATTGTTGGAAAAGTACAAGGCGGTGTTTGATAGGCAAATGGAGAAAGTGGAGCTTACAATGCCATTGGTTGATGCATTTCTACTTGTACCCCAATATGCTAAATTTCTCAAGGATGCGGTAAAGGAAAGAGCCAAAGAGATGGAGTCCATGGTGATCTTGACACATGAATGTAGCGCCATCATTCAAAAGAAGGTGGTACCCAAGACACTTGGAGATCCCGGTTCCTTCACTCTACCTTGTGCTCTAGGTCCTCTAGCATTCGATAATTGTCTTTGTGATTTGGGTGCTAGTGTGAGTCTAATGCCGTTCTCCGTTGCTAAGAGATTGAGATTCACGAGTTACAAGGCTTGTAGGATCTCCTTGGTCCTTGCGGATAGAAGCGTGAGAGTGCCAATTGGGCTACTTGAAGATTTACCAATTGCGGTTGGAGACTTCATTGTCCCAACGGATTTCGTAATCTTGGAGATGGACGAGGAACCAAAAGACCCTTTGATTTTTGGAAGACCCTTCTTGGCCACCGCGGGAGCGATCATCGATGTGAGGAAAGGCAAGATCGACTTGCACTTGGGTAAAGATGAGGTTCTTGAGTTTAACATCAACGATGTCATGAAGAAGCCCACAATTGACGGTCAATGCTTCTACATCGAAGTCACGGACGAATTGGCGGATGAACTACTTGAAGAATTAAGTCTCGAAGATGGGTTGCAAGTAGCTTTAACTCAAAACCAAGGTGAACATGGGTATTTGAGCAATGAAAGTGAAGGCTACAAGCTGATTTTGGACTCACACACGCCAATGGGCAAGGAGGTTCCGTTCATTGATTTGGATCATCAACGGTTGAAGTGTGAAGACGGCTTTGCATTGGGTTCGGTTCAAGAGAGCTTTGCTTCGCAAGTGGATCATATGGAGGACGTGGTAGATGCTAGCAATGGTAAGTCTAGCATGGATGACGATTGGAGTGAGCTCAAGGCACC
>PKMM01046243.1:554017-590415 GCA_002933915.1 Eutrema heterophyllum | reverse complement strand
AATCTTTGTAGGGTGCTTACGAGGTGCGAGGAGACAAACTTGGTGTTGAATTGGGAGAAATGCCACTTTATGGTGCGGGAAGGCATCGTGCTAGGACACAAGATTTCGGAAAGGGGTATTGAAGTAGACAAGGCCAAGATTGAAGAGATGGTGAGTTTGGAACCGCCCAAGACGGTGAAAGATGTCCGAAGCTTTTTGGGTCATGCGGGTTTCTACCGTTGCTTCATCAAAGATTTCTCGAAGATCACAAAGCCTCTCACTCGGCTACTTTGCAAGGAAGTTGAGTTCGTTTTTGATGAGGAGTGTATGGCGGCGTTTTTAGAGATCAAGAAGGCCTTGGTTAGTGCCCCAATTGTTCAAGCTCCGGATTGGGATCTACCGTTCGAGATCATGTGTGACGCGAGTGACTTTGCGGTTGGAGCGGTCCTAGGCCAAAAGAAAGACAAGAAGGTCAACGTCATCTACTATGCAAGTAGGACATTGGACGACACTCAAGCGAGGTACGCGACAACAGAGAAGGAGTTGTTAGCAGTGGAATTTGCTATGGAGAAGTTCCGTTCATATGTGGTTGGCTCAAAGATAGTGGTCTACACGGATCATGCGGCTTTGAGGTACATTCACGCCAAGAAAGACACCAAACCGAGACTTCTCCGGTGGATTTTGCTCTTGCAAGAGTTTGACATGGAGATTGTGGACAAGAAAGGCGTTGAAAACGGCGTGGCGGATCACTTGTCTAGGTTGAGAATTGAAGACCTTGTCCCGATTGACGACAAACTTTCAGAAGAAAGCCTTATGTTGGTGAGTGTTTTGAGAAAAGGGATAGAGGCCGCAAAGAGTTTTGAGAACGCAAGTGGTTTAGAAGACGGCAAGCTCCCTTGGTACGCGGACTATGTAAACTACCTAGCTTGCGGGAAAGAACCACCAAGGTTGGAGGGATACCAAAGGAAGAAGTTCTTTAGAGACATCACACGTTTCTATTGGGATGAGCCTTACTTGTACACTCTTTGCAAAGACAAGCTCTATAGGAGATGTATCCCCGAAGAAGAAGTTGACGGTATCTTGATGCATTGCCACGGTTCATCATATGGAGGTCACTTCGCCTCCTTCAAGACGGTTGCTAAGGTTTTACAAGCGGGATTTTGGTGGCCAACGATGTTTAAGGACGCCCAAGGGTTTGTGTCGAGGTGTGATGCTTGCCAAAGGAAAGGAAGCATTGGAAAAAGAGATGAGATGCCTCAAAACCCCATCCTCAAGGTAGAGATCTTTGACGTATGGGGGATTGATTTCATGGGGCCTTTCCCGTCATCATATGGGAACCAATACATATTGGTGGCGGTTGATTACGTCTCTAAGTGGGTGGAAGCCATTGCAAGCCCCACGAATGATGCGAAAGTTGTCCTTAAGTTGTTCAAGTCCGTTATTTTCCCACGCTTTGGTGTGCCCCGTGTGGTGATAAGTGACGGTGGCTCACATTTCATAAACAAAGTGTTTGAGAGCTTGCTCAAGAAACATGGGGTCAAACACAAAGTAGCCACACCTTATCACCCGCAAACTAGTGGACAAGTGGAAGTATCCAACCGACAAATCAAAGCCATTTTAGAAAAGACGGTTGGGAGCTCACGAAAAGATTGGGCCAACAAGCTTGATGATGCGTTGTGGGCTTATCGAACCGCTTTCAAGACACCTATAGGGACTACACCATTCAACCTACTCTATGGGAAAGCTTGTCATTTGCCGGTTGAATTGGAGTACAAAGCCTTGTGGGCGGTGACGCTTTTCAACTTCGATCTAAAAACCGCACAAGAGAAGCGGTTGATTCAACTTCAAGAGTTAGACAAAACTAGGCTAGACGCCTATGAGAGCTCGAGGATCTACAAGGAACGGACCAAAGCGTTCCACGATAAGAAGATCTTGCATAAGGATTTCAAAGTTGGGGACCGAGTGCTTTTATTCAACTCCCGGTTAAAGCTTTTTCCCGGGAAGCTCAAGTCAAGATGGTCCGGTCCGTTTAGAATCAAAGAGGTACGGCCATATGGGGCAATCGTCCTCGTGAACAAGAGCGGTGAAGAGTTCGTCGCAAATGGGCAAAGGCTCAAGCCATATCTAGCCAATGACCTCATTGGAGAAGGGACCTCACTCCCTCTCAATGACGTTCCTCCTTCTGCCTAAACGGGTAACCAACGTCAAACTTAGCGACGTAAAACAAAGTGCTCTTGGGAGACACCCCAAGCTTATCATTGTACATACCTTTCGTTTTGTTCTTTTCCTTTGTAGTCTCAAGTTTTTGTAGGGGTTTAAGTTTTCAAGGTTAGCAAGGCAAAGACAATGTGAAGGAGGAGAGAAACATTGACCTGCCACCATGCCATGCAACGAATCAATGTGAAAGGGGAGAGGTACACCGAGCTGCCACCGTACCATGCAACAAATCGGTGTGAAAATCGTTGTGAAGAAACAGGGTCAGCATCGACCTACCACCAAGCGGTGCAACGAGTCAATGTGAGGGCCGAAGGTTTTTTCTTAAGCACCGATCTGTTGCATTGATCCGTGGCAATGGGTCCACGGGGCGGTGTTGACCGAAATTCAGACAGGTTTGACCAGATCTAATGCCCAAAGGATCCACCAACGTTTGTATCGATTTAGCACTCATTCCCAAGGAACCATGGGTAAAGAAAAGGCTCCACCCAAGCAAACCAAGACCACGGTTCTACCAAGGAGCAAGGGCAAGGTCGCGGCCAAGGGATCCAAGATGTCGACTTGCACAAACGTGAAATGGGAGCTTTTGGATGAAGGCTATCTCGCAAGAACACGGTTCTTTAAAGGGGTAGTGGAAGGCAAGATCGCGTACAACCTCACGCTTCATCAAAAAGAACCGGTGCAAGTTATACTACCAAACACCTCTCTCACCAACATCCGAGAGCCTAGGAACATACTCTTCTACCGGACCAAAGATAATCTCTACAATCCGGCTTTGGATCCGCCAATTGTAGCATTTCGTACAAGAGGGTCAAAGAAAGGCAAAGCCAACACTAAGGACACATCCGAAAGTTCCGAGGAGGAAGTAGCTAGCTTATCACCCCCTAAGTCCTTGTACGGGAGTGAGAGATACCACTTCGACCCTTACAATGGAACGATGCCTCATATGGCCGTAGGCTATGCCCATCATCAAACTCGGATCCTTCAAAGATGGTGCAAATGGCAAGACCAAAGCATGAGGAAGATGGCGAAGGCAATAAAGAATTTGAAGAAGACGGTCAAAACCATGGGCCAAACAATCTCGGAGCTCAAAGGGAACGGAAGCAAGGCTAGCACATCTAGAACCCGAGAAGAAGATGGCGGTGATTTGGACCCAAGCCACTCCTTGGCACGTAGAGAGAAAATGACAAAGAGGAAGGCGATGAGGTCCCCTTCTCCAAGCTCTAGCAACCCGTCACTCTCCGTGGGGTCTTCGTCCCCATCTCAAAGTTTCTAGGTACAATCCCAAAACCCTTGTAAATAATTTTATTTTATTTTCTTTTCCTTCCTTTGAGTCATGCATTGTATAGTTCTCTTTGTTTTTGGTTCTTCCTTTGAATTTATTTCACACCGGGACGGTGTGATTTAAGTTTGGGGGAGGGACCGGCATCTAACCACGTTTATTTTAATCTTATTTTTCTATTTTGCATTTGAGTCTCATGCATTCATGCATTCATTTAAGGCATAGAAAAACCAAAAAAATCGAAAACTTTTGAAAATTTTATAACACAAAAAGAAGTCATTTAGCTTGCATTTCACGAATAAGATCGAGTCTAGTGACATGTAGGTTGCATTGCACGTGCATAGGGAGCAAAGATGATTTTTCCTTGTAGAGTATAATTTTAAGAGCTCGGTCCAATGTCCTCGTTGCTAGTTGTTGGTGCTTTGATCTCGTGTTTGAAATAAAGGACGAACCATGTTTTGATCTCGTGTCTCACTACTTAGGTTTTAGCTAAAGCATGTGTGAATCGAATCCAATCCTATCTAAGTGAGAACCTTAATTTTGACACATTAATTATCATGATCATGCATTACACGATGGACTCATGGATTCCGCATACATACTTGGGTCATCTTATCCCTTTGTACCACTCTTGTTGGCCCAAGTAGCCAATTCCCACCTTTGGAATGGTTCCCCACCTAAAAACCCAACCTTCCTTCAAGCCTACATGTTTAGTGAGCGTTGTGAGGCCTTATTTTTGAATGGACTTAGCAAAAAGTGTTGGGTCTAGAGCGACAAGGAAAGGCTTTCATGTAGAACTAGCTCGCGCATCATGAGCTAGATTAGGCTAGGTTAGATAGGTCGGTATTTGTGATTAGGGGAATGGGTAAAAAGAAAGAAAAGAAGGATCATGAGATTGGAAAAGTGGAAAGAAAGAAAGGAATTTGGGAGAGTGATTTGGGGAAAGAAATAAGATCGAAATGGTTGGCAAGAAAATATGTTGTTTAGCTCTAATCGTCGAAAAGATAGTCTCTAGCTTTAAAAAGAAAGAAAAGAAGCCAAAAGGGCTCAAGTTAGAAAAGAAATGAAAGAGGCTAGAGAAAACAAAAGAGAAGCTAAGTCAAGGAAAGCAATGTATGCCAAACCATTTGTTGAAGAAGAAACCCCCAAGTGCTTATAAAGAGGAAAGATGATGAAAAGATGTGGTGTAAGAAGGCAAGAACGCCTTGTGAAGGGTAGCTAGGATTTGTTCTTTGAGGGTTTAGAATTAGGGTCGATTTTATAATGGGGCATTGGGTAGATGGAAGTCTAGCCTTGTATGCATCTATTGCTCTTCACCCTTAGCATTTTGCCAAAGTCCATTCCTTCAATGAGAGATCCCTTGTTCGGAAACCACCACATGTATTGAGATCATCTTTGTCTCAAAACCAACTCCTTAACCAAATGAGTTTGTTTACATTGCATGAGCATGATCCACTTGAAACCACTAATTGAATGTCAAAGGATTGGATGAGAGGAATGCGTGTGTAGGTTGAGGCTTGGGCTTGATTCATGTAGGGAAGAGATATGGCTAGCTCCTTTTGAGTAGACTTGTTTGATCGCATTTTAAGACTAACAACTTGGACATTGAGCTTGATTTCTTTTGATGATACTCGTGGAATTGAGCTCCCGCTCCCAATTCTCTCTCCCATCTTGTTCTTGTTTGCTTGAGGACAAGCAAAAGAGTAAGTTTGGGGGAGTTGATATTCTCATATTTTGTCCCTTTGATGCACTCATTTTGGCTTAGGTTTCATCTCATGTGCATATAGTTCCATAACATTTCTTAGTTGTTTTATCTCATTTAGAGTTTAGAAGTTTCATGTTAGGTCATAGGGTGTCTTGCATGTCTTGGGATGTATTTTAGGTGCTTTTGAAGATGTTTGGAAGCAACGGAGTTGAGACCGTTCGAGTTCGGAGCCAAGGAGAAGAGTTTAGGAGAAAGGAGGCTTGGGCATGATCTACATCGACCGGCCACGGGTCAATGCAACAGATCAATGTGCGGCCAGAAGCTAAGAACCGATCTGTTGCAGGATTTACATGGTCCCGTGGCGTTCAATGTACTCTCTGTTTGGCTTAAGATGAAGCCCACATCGACCGACCACAAAGCAATGCAACGGGTCAATGCACAAACCCAGCAACTACACCAATTTGTTGCATTGACCGGTGGCCGAGCGATGTGACCACCGCATTTCAAGACCCACTTCGACCGGGTCGGTACCCGGTTTGTCCCGGGTCGACCCAGTTTGCCCTCTCTTTATTATAAATGCCCAAAAACCTAATTTTGATGTCTTATGCTTTTCTTAAGTCTAAAAACCCATACCTTTGAGATTTATAGGAGGGAATCCTTTGATTTATGCAATCTAGCTTTTGTTCTTATCAATCTCTTTCATCTATCTATTTTCTTTCTTGATCATCCAACTCTTAACCATGGGATTAACCCTTATCACCATCGATTTTGGGTTGTTCTTCATGGGTATTGAGTAGTCTCCTAGGATCTAGGGATGGGTTAGGATTAGGTGACTTCCAAGGATGATTTGTGATGCTTAGGGATAGATAATCAATTTCCTACTCTTAGGAAGTGTGTTTAATGCTTGATTATGCTTGAGAAAGTCAAACTTGATCCCAAGGCATTTCCCACCCACAAAGTGTTCGATGAAATGCCTAAGAGAGCTTTCTAAGAGAAATACTCTTCTTAGCCTAAGAGATTAGTTGTCTAAGGGATTATTTAGGTGATCTTGACTAATGAATTTAATGCTTGCTAATTAAGAGTCCACAAATGAGAATTTGATCTTGGATTAGTGATTAGCATAGGTGATTAGTACCTTGAGAGAGGATTAGTCATAATTAGGATCTTGACCTTGGAAATTAACTTGAATGTGTATGAGCATCATGAATTAGACTTGGAATAACCTATATCCAATTACCCCATCCTTGGATTTGTTTCCATAACTTGAATTCACATTTTGCTTAGTTTGTTTCGTCTTGTTTATTTATTTAGTCTTGCTAGGATGTTAGTAAAACTCAACAATTCACTTATTTAGCTTAACTTACTTGAGTGCCTTGTATTCTACGTGCTTAGAATTAATCCCAATACGGATTGATAACCTTCTATACTACTCGTATTGGAGTTATTGATACCTCCTTAAGACCCAAAAAGTCTTAGTATCAATTCACTTTTATCACCGATAAACACATGTCACGTCTTTTTCGATGTCGGAAATAAGGAATGTAATATTGCGAGGGAATTGCAAGTATCTTTCAAGGGAACCGTTGCAAATCCCTAGCAAATTTGCGACAGAATTGCGATGGATCCATCGTAATTCCATCGCAAATCGTGGAGATATTTTTTTTTTTGAAATCATTATAGTACATATACCAAATTATTCGGATTCGTTTTTAGATTCATTTTCTGCCATGCAGGAGTGTTCACTACGCTCATCAGTGTCTTCTCCGCTATCGTTCTCCTAGAACTCGTCAAATCCAGCTGCATCTTCACTCGAATCATCCACAATGTCTTCTATTCTCTGTTTTGTGGATCGATATGTATGATATCTTCTAGCAAATGTAATATTGCGAGGGAATTGCAAGTATCTTGCAAGGGAGCTGTCACAAATCCCTAGCAAATTTGCGACGGAATTTCGATGGATCCGTCACAAATCCCTCGCAATTGTTGATTTGCAAGGGAATTGCGAGGGCTCCATCGCAATTCCATCGCAAATCGTGGAGATATTTTTAAAAAAAAAACATTAGTACATATAACAAATTATTCGGATTCGTTTTCAGATTCATTTTCTGACATGTAGGAGTGTTCACTACGCTCATCAGTGTCTTCTCCGCTATCGTTCTCCTCGAACTCGTTAGATCCAGCTGCATTTTCACTCGAATCATCCACGATGTCTTCTACTTCTCTGTTTTGTAGATCGATATGTATGATATTTTCTGCTGATTCGATTGCGATGGAGACTTCTCTGACTCTTTCATTTTGCATAGTCACATCATCAACTAACCCAATTATACGGCCTTTTGGGTTCACTTTTATCACCGATAACCATGTCTCACGTCTTTGCTTAATCCGAGGATATGGAATGAAACACACTCGTTCTGCTGGCAATGTTAGGATGAAGGGTTTCGAACTTGGAAAAACGTCGATTTGCATTGACATCGATCACCCCTAAGTTGTTTGCGCGGACCCCTCGACCGACTGTTGGACGTACCAATCACATTTGAATAAAATGCATTTCAAACCGATAATTCCTAGATATGTGACTTCTATAATTTCTTGCAAGACGCCGTAGTTGTCGTTTTCACCTGGCACATGGATTCCATAATTTGCGGTTGACCTCCGAGAGCCATGCTTATATGTATGAAATGTGTATCCGCAAGTGAAGTACATTGGGGGCAGTAGTGATCTTCGCAATTGGTTCTTGAACAACCTCGTGCAACCATAGTGGCAAGAGCTGGTTTGCACATCCATTCATTACCTACATATAAATAGATAGATCATATATATATCTTACATAGTATTTTAACCATCCAGCAAAGTCACGTTCTTTGTACTTCTCATAATCTTTTTCAAGTAAACCGGGATAGGCTTCTCGGATCTGCATGTCGAATATGCTGCAATAATTTTTTTTTAAAGTAATTAAACAACGAGTCAGATATTATATATATGGATCGAGAGTATTTTGTAAAAGTACTCATCACATAAATGTAAGTTAACTGCAGCTAATTAATACCTCTCAAACAGTTGAACGAAATTACAATTTCGCAATATATAATTGTGAGCTGCACGACAATGTTCATGGTCTTCCCACCAAACTTCTTTCACCTTTCCAGCAAGTCTCTCTATTTGGGCGAAAATATCCGGGACATCAACGTTATACGTAGGTGCAACCCCTCCATCATCATATCTTCTAGGAGCGGTTTTTTTTTCGTTCTGATGGTTTGGCTAAAGTAGTATCACGTGAAGCGAGATGTTTCCTCGGTCAAACTACCTTTAACGATGGAACCCTCCACTCTTGCAAGATTTTTGGCCTTTCCTTTCAAATGTCCCATGAATCGCTCGAACGGGTACATCCATTGGAATTGCACGCCCCCCCCNCTGCTTCATGTGGTAGGTGGATTGGGAGATGTTCCATCACGTCAAAAAATGAAGGTGGAAATATTTTTTCCAAATTACAGAGCAAAACAGGGATATTATTGAGAAATTGCGCTATACCATCCCCTGTCAGTGTTCGAGTGCATATATCCCTAAAAAATGCTCCAATGCCTACCAATAATATAATTAATTAAATAAGAAAATAATAATATTTATAAGTATTATTAAAATATACATATTTGAATATTTGTTTACCCGCAATTGCTTCGTGAACAGTTGTCGGTAAGAGCTTGAGTGATGCAAATGGTAGTAGTCGATGCATGAATACATGGCAATCGTGGCTCTTCATACCGGAAAATTTATTGCCTTGCTCTATGCATCTTGAGAATTTGGACACATATCCATCAGGAAACTTTACTTTTGAACCAACCCAGTCAAACAACGCTCGTTCCGCATCCCCAAACATTCGAAAAGTCGGAATCGGTATTTTTCTGTCCCGTGTAATATGCAACTTGCTTCTTACGCATATTTCGGCCAAGTCCAACCTTGATTTCATATTGTCTTTACTCTTTCCCTTTCCTTGCACATTCAAAATCGTATTCATGATCTTATAGAAATTTTTTTTTCTATGTGCATCACATCAAAGTTATGTCGTAATTGGAGATCCTTCCAAGATGGCAGTTCCCAAAAAATACTATTTTGTGCCAATTGTGAGAAACATTATATCCGTCAGGCATGTTTGCCTTAGTGTGCCAATTGCCCCCACGTTTACATGTTTCTTGAGCACTGTAATAATCAATCTGCTCAAACAAATCATTCCTTGAAAGATAGACGGAGGGGGAGGGGGGAACACACACGGCCTTGTTCTTCCTAAGCAACTTCTTGTTCTTTTGATACGGATGATGCATGGGAAGAAACCGACGATGACAGTCAAACCAACATGGTTTCCTTCCATGCTTGAGCTGAAAGGCCTCTGACCGATCAAGATAAAATGGACAAGATAACCTTCCATGCGTAGTCCACCCCGATAACATTCCATACGCTGAGAAGTCACTAATGGTCTACAATAGCACAACACGCATCTTGAAGTTCCTTTGCTGCGAATAATCGAATGTGCGAACACATGTATACCACAACTGTTTCAACTCATTAATCAAAGGTTTGAGGAATACATCAAGGGATCGCTAGAGTACTCATGAACAAAAATTTCCGTTGCATGCATAGTTCCGGATGAAGATTGTATGGCGTCAATATGACAGGCCATAGAGAATATTGTCTGCCAGACATACCAAATGGACTAAATCCATCGGTGCATAAGCCAAGATAGACATTCCTTCTCTCGTTAGCAAAGTCTGAATGTATAGTCTGAAAGTGTTTCCCCGCCTTTGCATCTGACTGATGTGTAACCTCCTCATCCTCTGTGGTATGTTGTGCATGCCATCTCATTGCCGCTGATGTCCTTTCTGATTGGTATAACCGTTTAAATCTATCGGTGATTGGCAAGTACCACATATGTTGGTATGCGTTGCGGGTCCATCCAGTAGTTGGTTGATATCTCGGCTTCCCACAAAATCGACATTCTTGCAACTTGTCATCATCTTTCCAGAAAATTATGCAATTGTCAATGCATACATCAATCATTTATGATGGTAACCCAAGACCCGCAACCAACCTCTGTATTTCACAGTAACTCTCAACGAAAAGATTAACCCGCAAATACTCTTTTATTAACTCAGCCCATGAATCCATGCAAATCTCATTTAGGTTATGATCACTTTTAATTGTCATTATCCTAGATGCCAATGACAGTTTAGACTGTTCTTCTCTACATCCATCATACATGGGTTGCTTCGCAGCGTCTAACATATCATAGACCGCTTTGCTTATATGTTGGGTTCTTCCCTAGTATTATCATCAACAAATGCAGGTGTACTTTCATGAAATGCATCTGTAACCATATCATGAAACCTATTTCCTTGTTGATACCCTTCATCAATATTTCCGAATAAATGATCATGGCCATAATTATAATTACCATAATTATAACTAGGTTGATCAACGCCATGACTCGTACTACTACTTCCTGCATCAACAGTACTACAACCTTCCCCATGCGAAAACCAGATATAATAGTTTGGCTTAAATGCTCTATTATATAGATGCCCCTTCACAATATCAATTTCCACATATTGGGTGTTTTTGCACTTTCTACATGGACATAAAATTTTACCGTCACGAGTCGCACATGGTTGGTTTGTCACCTGGTACATGAATGCTCGCAACCCGTTCTAAAACTCTTTCGTCACTTCACCGTCCTTGGATCTCTTTGATTATAAATCCATGATCGTAATGCGTATATTTCGTGCCCCGAAGACATTTTTTAAACACCCACCACTCAAAATCTATTCTCAAAAGTTTTTTTTTATGATCGAAGTTGTTTGTTATGAGCTCTCCTCTCACGATTCTGTATTTATAGAATTTCAAAAAGCTTTGCGACGGATTTGCTACGGAAATTTGTGAGGGATTTGCTACGAAAAAGGAATTTGCGAGGGATTTGCTACGGCTTTGCGACGGAAAATTATTTTATTTTTTAAACGTGTTCCACCGACCTCCACCTAACTCCACCTAACTACACGTACCCGCCCTCGCAAATCCCTCGCAAAAACAAGACCTTGCAACGCCGTCGCAAAGCCCTCGCAATTTTACTAAAGAGCTTAGCCTTGCAAATCCCTCACAAAATTGCTACAAATTTGGGACGACAAATGTCCCTCGCAATATCGTTGCAAAAGCGTAGCAAAGTCGTCGCAAATTTGCGAGGGAATTGCAATGACCTTGAGTACACTCGCAAATCCCTCGCAAGATACTCGCAAATCCGTCGCAAAGTTCCCTTGCAAATCGATTGTGTTTCTTGTAGTGCGTTTGGGTAAGCGTTTGATTTTGTGGGGGTTGGCCGTGGGTTGCGGCCCATTTTGAGGTTGAGCAGTGGGCTATGGAAGAGCAGTGTTTGGCTGGGCCGAGGTGGAGGGCCCATTTTCATAATGGGCAGTGGGCTCAAGAGAAGAAGCAAAAGAGTTAGTTTCAGAGGAAGAAGACGATACCTGAGAAGACGACGTTAGTGGCGGCGGAGGTGCCAGTGGGTGAAGGCTCGTGCTCGGGGGACCCGTTGAAGTCAACAGTGGCAGGTGAATCGGAGTAACAATTGGAGGAGATGCATAACAAGTTTCGTTGTTGTTACAAATAACCTCTGAGGTAACATCTTTGAACGAAAACATAGATTCATCAAACTGGACATGTCGAGATGTGTAAAGTCGACTTGTGGAGATATCAAGACAGTAATAGGCGCTTTGAGTTGGAGAATAGCCACGGGTATAGATTCATCGAACTGGACATGTCTTCAGTTGTTTATGCTTCCCATGGTTGCGACCATGTACACATCGTTGGGATCGATCTTCGAGCTTATGACGAGTATATGGTCGCAACCATGGGAAGCATAAACAACCGAAGACTTTTAGTTTCTCATAATTTGTCGTGGTGCCAAAAAAAATATGAAATGGAGATTGCATCGAGAGAACTGGTGTTGGAAGTCTATTGATAAGGTAAACCGCTGTTGAGAAAGCAAAAATCCAATACTCTTTCGGTATAGAAGCCGTTGATAGGAGCGTGAGCCCCGTTTGGACTATGTGTCGATGTTTCCTCTCATATAAGCCATTATGTTCTGGCGTGTGAGGAGGAGACGTGAGATGTGTGATACCATGAACGGCAAGAAACCCACGTAAGGCAATATACTCTCCTCCATTATCTGAAAATAGTGTGCCGATCTTGGTCTGGAATTTGTTTTCCACCAGTGCTTTATATGCAATGAACACCTCCTTCACTTGTGATTTCTGCTTGAGTGGATAAATCCATGTATACCGTTTATAATGATCCACAAGGACCATGTAATATTGAAATTGTCGACTGAAGTAATTGGAGACGACCAAACATCGGTATAAATGTATTCGAGAGGTTGATACGAGACAACTGATGATTGTGAAAACGGTAACTTATGGCACTTATTAATCAAGCAATTGGAACAAGACAAGTGTTTATGATTGGAGGAAGAAACTGGAAGAGAAAACTTTGAAACTAGTGTGTTTAAGATAGATAAAGAAGGGTGGTCGAGCCGAGAGTGCCACGAAAAGATAGAGGTTTTGGGATTGGACGAGGTAAACAAAGCTGCTGCTTGAGACATCGACACAGGCCATTCATACAACTTGTTCTTAGTCTTGCCTTGGAGTAATGGGACCCCCGTGCTGAGATCCTTCACCTAAAAAGACGCCGGGAAAAATTCAACCGAAACGCGATTAGTGTTGCATAGACGGTAGACAGAGATAAGGTTCTTATCAATATTCGACACACATAAGAATTTATTCAAAATCAAGTTACGAGTTGGAAAAGGATGAGTAGATGAACCCTGACACACCGGAATGGTTACCGGCGTGGGGTTTACCCTTGTACTAGGCTGCAAGAGTACATCACGCATAGTAGTATTTAGGGATCGAATCCACGGGCTGACGTTGTCTAATTTCTAACGATTTCTAAGTTGTGTCTAGACGTAAACTACTTTTTTGAGGGGTTTTGTTTGTCACGATTGTAGCTAGAAAAATAAACTAAAGTAAGCAATGAAATAAAACAAAAAGTAAACAAGCAAATGATTAAAACAAGGTTGTAAAACAATTAAACGAAACATTGGGCAACTGGTATTCTCTAGGGTTTATGGCCGATTTTCACTAAGACTTTGCTAGGATTTCTAAAGCGACCTTTTTGTCTTCTTTGGATTCTTGAACTTAGAACACGGACACTATGTTTAGTCTACTTTCGTACACCCTACACACCTACAACTTTAATACTCGACCAGTAGCTTTCGTCTCTGCCCGCGCAAAAAGTTTGTGATTATACTCAAAAGTCGTTAACGCTCACAACCCCTCCACAAGTATACTTTCAAAATCTTGTGACGGTTTTGCTCGTTTACCCTAGGTAAAGCATATCGATCCAATACTTTCGTAGTTTTAAAAATACCTAAGTTCAGTTGTAAGGAGATCAATCAAGCAAACATGCATTAAGAGAAAGAATAAAACGTAGAACCCTAATCGGTATCCTAGTCTAAAAGCTTAATAAGAAATCAAACCATGAGAGCCCCTTCGAAACCTTATACCCAACAAAAGAACTACTCAGCCATAGCTGAGGTAAACATAATCAATATATTGAAAAGAAAACAGTAAATAAAAGGGATGAAGAAGGCTTCTCTATCGAAGAACTCGAGTCAAGAATCCTCGCTCCAAACCAAAGAACAAAGTTAAAAGAGTATTGCTTCTGCCTTAACACGTGAAAGAAAAAGTGTCTAGAGATGTGTGTGTGTTGTAAAAGACCTAAAAACAAGAATATGTAGTCTTCATTTCGTTTAGGGTTTGATGTGAAAAGACGGAATTGGCCTCGAGTGAAGAAAAGAATCGTTTTGGACGAATTGGGCTTGGCCGCGGGTGCGTGGCTCTCATGCCGCGGTGGAGTTCTCTTCGAGGCAGCTTCATCTGCCTTCAGTTATTCGGGTATATTTAAGGATCCAACCATTGGATCGTCTCCAATCTAATTGCATTTGAAAGCTGGTTGTATCTACTTTTTGTGTCCAAATTTGGTGATGATCAGACGGTGAGAAGGTCTTCTTTGATTGCAAGACTTCTGACGGTCCGAGTTTATCCAAAAACGTAATTTTGTTCCGAAATGCACTTTTGTATCCCAAGTTACCTGAAATGTCTTTCAAAACACTAAAACATGGAAATCAGTTGAAAACCATTGAAAACGTAGTTAAAACACCTGCAAAAGATTTTAAAGTGATCCATAAAAATCGTCAAAAACCGGTATTATCAAACCCGTATGAGAGATTGGGAGACTCGAACCATCTACAAAGAGCACATCATCACCTCCATTATACAGATGGTGTAAGGAGAGGTTTAAGGTTGGAAGTGATGTGGTGAGTTGCTCCCGAGTCAAGCAACCAATTTTTTGCCGTGTAAGGCGATCCAACAGCTAGATTAGCCCGAGGTTGTCATGGACGAAAAGGGCTGACATGGAGCTGATGCATTGATATTCTTAGCATTTTAGCATGCATTTAACTTAGCATTTTGAGTCTCATGCATGTGTTTTCATAGTTTCTTTGGTTTTGCATTCATATTTAAGGTTAGCTCTTGCATGTTTTGTTGCATTTTGGAGTCTTTTAGGTACCCTTTCGAGTTAGAGAGGCTTGATGAATTTTAGAAGCAAAGTCCAAGGCAGGACATTTCAGATCAATCGATCTGATGCTGGATCGGTCGATCCAAATCCATTCTCACCCAAACCAGCCAAAGCCACCCGAAGAGTCTGAAAGATCTGGCCGAACGAAGAGTTTACCTTCATATTTAGCTTTGGATCTCTTCATAAAAGTTGTAGAAAATTGAGTTAGCCGTCGTCTAGAGGTGGTTTCAAGTCGTTATAAGCTGTGGTTCGAAAGATACAGTAGATTTAGCAAGGACATGTATGTTTGGCGCCCAAACGAGTTCTGCTTAAAGAACACCGGCCCAGCTTCGACCGGTGCAACCAACCGGTGTTGCAACAGCCAAGAACACCGGCCAAAGAATTTCCCTAGACCACCAACCGGTGTTGAACCAAACCTTGGACAGGGAGAACACCGACCAAGCATACCGACCACATTCCACCCGGTGTTGCCTCTTTGCTCCAAGAACATCACCACACCGGCCAAACCACACCTGCTGAGCCTTGACCGGTGCTGTACCTCATCTCCACACCGGCCCAATCACACCGCCCCAACTCCACCCGGTGCTTAACCAAAGCTCGAACAGAAGAAACACCGGCCGCCTACACCACTTGAAGACTGCCTGGTGTTGAAGACAAACCTCCACACCGACCAAGCCACACCGGACAACCACTGGCCGGTGTAGACACCCTCTGAGCTGGACATGTAACTCCCTTATAAATAGTCCTTGACCTAATCTTCTTAATTCTTCTTCCCTCTTGCAAAAACCCTTTCCTTTGAAGTGTTCTTGAGATTTTGTAAAAGATATCTTGGAGTTTATGCAAGTTTAAGTTTATTTTCCCTTTAATCTTTCATCTTTCTATTCTCTAATCATGGAATCCATCATCTTTCGTATGGGATTTGAGGGTTTCACCATGATTAGTGAGTAGTTCTTTTTAGAGCTCATGGGTGAGGTAGATTAGGGGATTTCTTGATTGATCAATGATGTCTAGGGCTTAGATTACTTCTTTCCTTTCTTATTTAGTGTTCTTAATGCTAGATTAGGCTTGAGAAAGTTGATTTAGATCATAGGGAATTTCATGCACACAAGGTGTTTGATGAAATTCCCCAATGACCTAAATAAGAGATTTTTATACTTAGCTCATGAGAATGATTGTCTAAGATGAATTTTGGCCATTATAACTTGTGATTAATGCTTAAGAATTAACTTTTCACAAATGAGAATTTGATCTTGATAAGTTGATTAGCCAAGTGATTAAGACCATGAGAGTGGATTAGTCTTGTTTAAGTGTTCTAAGCTAAAGGAAATTGCTTTATTGTGTTTATTGACATCTTAGATTGATCATAGAAATCCCCAAAGTCCATAACCTCACCCAAGGGCTTGCCTTTATCTATTTCTTAATCTTGTTTAGTGCTTGTTTACTTGTTTGCTTTCAATTTGAATTAGGTTGTTAGAATTAAAACCAAAACCACACTTGTTTAGCTTAAATTAGAGAGTTTCTTGCATTCTTGTTATATTAAACTCAACC
This sequence comes from Eutrema heterophyllum, assembly GCA_002933915.1. Classification (NCBI taxonomy): domain Eukaryota; kingdom Viridiplantae; phylum Streptophyta; class Magnoliopsida; order Brassicales; family Brassicaceae; genus Eutrema; species Eutrema heterophyllum. The sequence goes on along the minus strand of PKMM01046243.1, from coordinate 574,009 downwards.
CCGATTGGATTGACACCTAAAATATTGCAATGACATGAGCATATTTAGGATTGATTCTTAAGAGGAAAAATCTTACCTATCATGCATCGTCGACTGAAACTGTTGGCATCGTTTAGCATTGTGCCCTTGTGTGTTGCACAACTGACATTTGCCTAAGTAAGGCTTGAACGGACACCTGTCGGATCTGTTGACTAGTTTGGTAGACGGACTCATTGTTATAAGAGTTGTTGTTGTTTTTCTTATGATTGTTGTAGCGGTTGTTGTATGTGGTCTGGTGGCGTTGTTGAACTGCATTTGCAGAGAATGGAATGACCGTTGGAGACATGTCTTTGACACTACAAGAAAACACCCCGATTCTCGACGAGATTTCTGACCGTAACATTCGGTCTGGAATTCCCGACCGATTTCCGATGAAATACCGACTAAAAATATCCCGTCGGGAATTGATCAGAAATTCCCGATGGATCTGTGGTCGTCGGAAATCGGTCGGGAATAGATCCGTTAATCTGCCCATTGCACTAGCTGTTTGATATTTTTAAACCGGTTAGAAACCGGTCGGAAATCTGTCGGGAATCCGCAGAAAATCCATTATAAATACCTCTCCACCCTCATTCACAACTTACACAAAACGAAAAAAAACCATAGAAAATGTCTTCTTCAAACCCAAACCCTTATGATTAATTTCGATCGTGGATGGATAAACCACGGCATGATCCATCGACAGGTCAATTGACGGATGAGTATGCACAATGTGTTGAGGAATTCATGACATTTGCGACAAACAATAGCATAACGTCGGAATACGGTAAAATGTATTGTCCATGTACTAAATGTCAGAATCATAGATTAGTCTCTATTAGGGAAATATGGAATCACCTTTATAGGAATGGGTTTATGTCGGGTTACAAGATTTGGTATACGCACGGAGAAACTGATTCATTGGTGCAATATTATGGTGGTAGAAGTAATTATTTGGGTAGGATAGAAGAACCAACACCGGAAGTAGATGCAACCGTAGGTACTGTTCAGATGGTGAATGTGTTTCGTGAAAACGTAGCATCGTATCTTCAGGATGGTATTAGAATAGAGGAACCTAATTTAGAAGCTCAGAAGTTTTTTGATATGCTACATGCAGCTAAGCATCCACTATACGAAGGATGTAGAGAGGGAATATCGCCTTTATCAACTACAAGCAGGTTGATGACTATAAAGACCGATTTTAACTTGGCGGAGGATTGTGTGGATGCGATAACTGATTTTGTGAAAGATATTTTACCTGAAAATAATATCATACCGGCTTCATACTACGAGGTTCAAAAACCTGTAGCTGGTCCTGGATTGCCGTATCAGATGATAGATGTGTGCATCAACAATTGTATGATTTACTAGAGAAAAGACGAAAACCGTGTGAAGTGTTGTTTTTGTCACAAACCTCGGTATCAGGAAACGGGTGGCAAAGTACATGTTCCACATAAACTGAAACGACCCAACCTTTTTTTTTTTTTTTTTTAAACAACTCAAAAACAAGTTCTACAACTTACACAAGCTAACAGTTCTATAACCGCAAAAGCAACAACAAAACAACAAAAAAACCCAAGTCCTAGTCATCCCCTCTTCACTGCCTCGATTCCACGATCACGCCTTATCTTTACCTGCATCGACAAAAGTGATGCATCAACATTTGGCTAACCAAACGCTGAGTGAGATTGATCCTCCCAACAACAGGCTACCAACAAGCACAACAATCAGCAATTCAAATTCATGAAAAACTAAACCAACGCCTAGCAATTCTATTCCAAGAAAAGCTAAACACACAGCCTGAAAAGTAAACACACAACACGCTTTCAAGGCACAACCAACGACTGGTATCAATCGATACACCCCTGGTATCGATCGATACTAAAACAACACGCGTCTACCCGACAAGGGACTGGTATCGACCGATACACCCCTGGTATCGATCGATACTGACACAACACGAGTCCACCAACAAGGAACTGGTATCGATCGATACTGAAACAACACCTGGTATCGATCGATACTAAAACAACTCAAGTCTACCGACAAGGGACTCGTATCGATCGATACTAAAACAACTCAAGGTATCGATCGATACTAAAACAACTCAAGTTTACCGACAAGGGACTGATATCGACCGATACACCCATGGTATCGATCGATACTCCCCTGCGACTCTTAACCTTCACGAAATCTAAACCCAGAAATCGCCAAGACAAAGCCCCAAACTCGTCAATCAAGCTTAACAAAGCACCACACAAGCTTAATTGTTAACCTTTGGTCACAACTCACCTTAGATAGGATGGATCTAGCTCTAGAAGACCTCCCTTTCTTCCCCCTTATCTCACGCCAAAACCACGCTCTTCCAACCTCTTCTTCAAGCTTCTCTCCAAGCTCAAACTCTCTTGATCTCTCTCTCTCTCTCTCTCTCTCTCTCTCTCACGACAAATTCTGATTTTTCCCAAAAGAATGGTTTTTCATCCGTAAGAAGAGAAGAGAAAGAAGACAAAAGGAAAACCCCGACTGGTAACGATCGATACAGGCTAGTGTCGATCGATACTACCTCGACAGGTATCGATCGATACAAGGCTAGTATCCATCGATACTACACCGGAACAACCCGAATTAATTATTTCCCCCAATAATCAATTCTTCCGGAACGCGGGCGTTACAATTCTCCCCCACTAACATAGATTCGACCTCGAATCTTCGTTACCGTTCATCTCCCCATGAACCTTAATCGTCGCAACGATTACATAACCCTTGGCCAACCCGGCCATCTCAACACTCACACGAGATCCAATACCAACCTCCAAGGTTTCCCACTCAGTCTATATGCTTATGACACCGCGGCATCATATGTACTTATTGCTCAACACAAGACACCGCAGCATCTCCGAGTTCCGAGCATCTGCCATATCCCGCAAGATATTCACCATACCTCGCAAGGTATCAACCATACCACAGCACCCAAGACACCGCAACATCTCCGAGTTCTGGGTATCTGCCATACCACTCCACTCGGTAATATAACCTACAAGAGTCTCGATACCCCATACCACTCAATTCTAGAGAATATATCCTACGTCTAGGATATACTCCTTACGAATCCACGGTATCACGTATCACTCTAGGCTAAAAACATTCCGAGCCTGGGTACATCGCCAATCACACTCTCAAGACACACAGTCCTGCGAGCTATCGGCACCAGAGGAACCAGTCCTCTCAACGAGCAATAAGTCACACATCTATAAGCATCTCGACCGAACTACCTCTCGTGATCCGTGTAAATCCTCGCAAGGCAACACCGGCATCACCCATATTCCGTACTCGGAATATCTGCCGTGCATAGCCAATAACCAGGCCATCGCACCGCCCTTGCGCACCCTCCAGTGTCGGCTCGCTTTAGAGAAACTTGTCAAGACAACCATCACTAGGCTAGCTCTAACACCCAACAACTCTCTGCAGTAGGTCATCAATACAAACGTAATAAAACAAACAAGTACCATACGCCTGCAATCCGACCCACCACACAGAACCGCTAAGTGAAATAACCCGGTCCCGTCACTTGACTCATTTCTCCGAACAAGCTTAACTGGAAACACGCAACGCTCACAACAGCAATAAGAACATCCATCTTATTATACATCATAATGTAACATCGTTATACACAACGGAAATACAAAATGAAACACACAAAGCATACAGCTACAACCCAAACTGGAACCTCTCGATGGAACTCAAGCCGCAGTTTGCTTCTGGAACCACTTCCGGAACCTCGCTTCCATCCTAGCCTCTGGCTCCCAAGTTTCCTCCTACACCCCGTCACAGTCCCACAGAACTCGCATCATCGGAATCTTCTTCCGACGAAGCTCCTTGACCCTCCGCTCGAGAACTCTCAAAGGTCTCGCCTCAACGGTCATATTGGGCTGGAGATCTGACGGAATCTCAGCCAATACCTCGTCACCCCTATGCAAACACTTCTTCAGCATCGACACATGGAAGACCTTATGAAATGCTTGCATAGCCGCGGGTAACTCCAACCGATACGCTACCGGTCCAACACGCTCTACAATCCGGAACGGCCCCATATACCTCGGACTCAACTTAGTCGCAGTAATGGACCTGTTCAGACCTCTCAGTAAGGCCATCTTGAGATACACACTATCTCCCACCTTAAACATGAGCTCTTTCCGCCTCTTATCGGCATAACTCTTTTGCCGGTCATGGGCCTCTTTCATGTTCAGCTTCAAAACCCGGATCTTCTCTGTGGTTTCCTGAACAAAACTTGCACCCAAAGTGCTCCTCTCCCCCCCCCTTGTGTCCAACACAAGGGGGTACGACATGGCCTCCCATACAGAGCCTCGTATGGAGCCATCCCAATACTCGCCTGGTAGCTATTGTTATACGCAAACTCTACCAAGCTCAAGTGATCCACGCAATGACCACCCCAAGCCAGCACGCACATTCTCAACAGATCCTCCAGAGTCTGGATGGTCCTCTTAGACTATCCATCTGTCTGAGGATGATACGCCGTGCTCAAGTGCACTTTCGTGCCCATCTCCGCCTGAAACGCATTCGAGAACTCCGATGTGAACTTAGGATCCCGGTTCGAGACAATGCTCACCGGTACTCCATACAGTCTCACAATCTCCTGCACGTACTTCCTAGCCAAAACCGCAGCCCCATCGGTCTTCTTAATGGCCAGAAAACGCGCACACTTGGTCAATCGGTCAACGATGACCCAAACATCATCCTTGGTCCAAGAAACTGGTAAACCCACCACGAAATCCATCGTGATCATATCCCACTTCCACTCTGGAATAGGTAAACTCCGCAACAAACCACTCGGGACCTGGTGCTCCGCCTTCACTAACTGGCACACGTTGCACGCCGCAACCCAGTTAGCAACATCCTTCTTCATCACGACCCAATGATAATAGCGCTTGAGATCGCGGTACATCTTAGTCGCTCCTGGATGAATCGAGAACATACTCGAATGAGCCTCACTCAGGATCTCTCGCCGTAAATCCTTATCCACAGGTAACCGCTCCAACAACCTCGTCAAAAGATCCGCTATGCGATCATCTCGGGCCCGAGCATCACCCGCTGCTACACCCGCAGCACTCGCTGGAACACCAGCCACACTGGCGCTCACGCCAGCCCCAACGGCACTCACCCCGGCCACACCCTCAGACCCAACCTGACTCGCACGCGACTCCTCGACCTGCTCCTCCGGCACACGACCACGACCCCTACCACGGCCACGACCTCTAGCACGCCCTCTAGCCATCTGCATACGTGCAGAAGCACAAGCTAAGAAAACTAAAAACAATCATCACAGTAAAGATACTCACCATGGAATCTCGCAAGGCTCGAAGAGGATGATTCTAAGACCCCCACACAACACCCAATTTATTCTAGAACCACCTAGGCTCCTAGAACCGTATGGGCTCTGATACCAAACTGAAACGACCCAACTTTTTTTTTTTTTTTTTTTAAACAACTCAAAAACAAGTTCTACAGCTTACACAAACTAACAGTTCTATAACCGCAAAAGCAACAACAAAACAACAACAAAAAACCCGAGTCCTAGTCATCCCCTCTTCACTGCCTCGATTCCACGATCACGCCTTATCTTTACCTGCATCGACAAAAGTGATGCATCAACATTTGGCTAACCAAACGCTGAGTGAGATTAATCCTCCCAACAACAGGCTACCAACAAGCACAACAATCAGCAATTCAAATTCATGAAAAACTAAACCAACGCCTAGCAATTCTATTCCAAGAAAAGCTAAACACACAGCCTGAAAAGTAAACACACAACACGCTTTGAAGGCACAACCAATGACTGGTATCGATCGATACACCCCTGGTATCGATCGATACTAAAACAACACGCGTCTACCCGACAAGGGACTTGTATCGACCGATACACCCCTGGTATCGATCGATACTGACACAACACGAGTCCACCGACAAGGAACTGGTATCGATCAATACTGAAACAACACCTGGTATCGATCAATACTAAAACAACTCAAGTCTACCGACAAGGGACTGGTATCGATCGATACTGAAACAACACCTGGTATCGATCGATACTAAAACAACTCAAGTCTACCGACAAGGGACTGGTATCGACCGATACACCCATGGTATCGATCGATACTCCCCTGCGACTCTTAACCTTCACGAAATCTAAACCCAGAAATCGCCAAGACAAAGCCCCAAACTCGTCAATCAAGCTTAACAAAGCACCACACAAGCTTAATTGCTAACCTTTGGTCACAACTCACCTTAGATAGGATGGATCTAGCTCTAGAAGACCTCCCTTTCTTCCCCCTTATCTCACGCCAAAACCACGCTCTTCGAACCTCTTCTTCAAGCTTCTCTCCAAGCTCAAACTCTCTTGATCTCGCAAGATCCAAGCTTCTCCAAGCTCTTTCTTTCCCTTTCTCTCTCTCTCTTTCTCTCTCTCACGACCAATTCTGATTTTTCCCAAAAGAAGAGAAGAGAAAGAAGACAAAAGGAAAACCCCGACTGGTATCGATCGATACAGGCTAGTGTCGATCGATACTACCCCGACAGGTATCGATCGATACAAGGCTAGTATCGATCGATACTACCCCGGAACAACCCGAATTAATTATTTCCCCCAATAATCAATTCTTCCGGAACGCGAGCGTTACATAAACAGATGTGGTATTTGCCAGTAACAGAGAGATTGAAGAGGTTATATCAATCCGAGCGCACGACATGACCTATGAGATGGCATGTAGAACATAACTCAGATGGAGAGATTGCGCATCCCTCAGATGCAGAAGCGTGAAACATTTTCAAGAGGTCTATCCTAGTTTTGCGTATGAGCCAAGGAACGTATACCTTGGGTTATCTACAGATGGATTCAACCCTTTTGGAAAACATGGGATGCAATATTCATTGTGGCCAGTAATCGTCACACCTTACAATTTTCCGCCTAGTTTGTGCATGAAACGAGAGTTTTTGTTCCTCACGATTCTCGTCCCCGGACCAGAGCATCCTAAGAGATCCCTTGATATTTTCAAGCATTTCATCGAACACCTATCGGGCGTGAAATTCTTAAGCTCTAGTTTTGATCTCTCAATCTAAATCTAGCATTAAGAGCTAACCTATGTGAAGGATCTAACAAGGATCAACCTAATTCATCATCATCTAACCATCAAGACAATCAACAAATGATGCTAATACACACAATCTATGCTATTCCTTAGGTTAAGATCACTAATTATGACTAATCCTCTCTCAAGGCACTAATCACTTTGCTAATCACTAAATCAAGATCAAATTCTCATTTGTGATGAAATGATTAGCAAGCATTAAGATCAATATTCAAATCAACCAATAAACACCTTAAGCAACTACTCTCATAGGTTAAGAATGTTTATGTCTTTTCTAAGTTCTTTGAGGAATTTCATCAAACACCTTGTGGGTGTGAAATTCCCAAAGATCTAGATTAACTCTCTCAAGCCCAATCTAGCATTAAGTTCACTTAGAAAGAAAGGAAAGCAATGATTTAGAATCTAAACATCAAAAATCAATCATCAAACCATCAATAATCAAGCATAATCCAAAAACCAACAAAAACCTTAAAGCCTAAACATGAAGAACAAAAGAGAAAGAGACATAAAGATAAATAAATTGCATAAATAAAAGATAGAGTTGAAGAAATCTTCTGTAGAGTGGCATTTGTATGAAGAAAAATCAAAATCCCTCCAAAATCATAAGAAGAGTTTGGGATAAAACCCAACTCTAGAAAGAAGAAAACTTAGATCACAAAAATTAGGTTTTTGGACTATTTAAAGGAAGGTGGGCGAACCGGGTCAACCCGGGACAAACCGGGTATTGACCCGGTCAAAAATGGGTCAAATCTGGTCGTTAGTGGCCAATACCGAGCCCACAGGTCGGTACAAGTGATCGGTGTAGTTGCTGGGCTTCAACTCCGGGCAGACCTCGTTTGGGCGGCAGACAGACATGTCTTTGCTAACTCTGATGTATCGTTTGAACCACAGCTCCAAACGACATGAAACCACCTCCAGATGACAGCTAACTCAAGTATCTAGAACTTCTATGAAGACCTCCGAAGCTCATTCGGACTGGAGACCCTTATTTCTGGCAGATCTTTCAGACCCATCGGATGAGCTCGGCTGGTTTGGGAGCATACCGATGTCACGGGTCGGTATTGTGATCGGAGCTAAGGAGTTTTGCTTCTGTTTTTGCACACCGAGCACCATACCGATCTGTGGACTCGGTATTATGTCCTGAAGCTTGAACGCCGAGCGACAATACCGAGCAGTGGACTCGGTATTGAAGAAACCATCTCGGCCATGCGGACATACCTCCAGTAAATCTGCCATATCTTCCAAACTACTCGTCCGAATGGCTTGCTTCAAACTCCGGTAGAAAGATAACTCATCCCTCTACAACTTTCATGAACACCTCCGAAGCTAAATCAGATCGGAAAGCCTTCGTTCGTCAGGTTCTTTTGGAATGTTTGGATGACCCTTGTATTCTACTTTGGTCCATTCTCCAAATATACCCAAATTGCCTCCAAACACCTAGAAAATACTCCAAAACATGCAAGAACTCACTAGGACCTACTGCAAATGTCCTAAACTCTAAATGAGACCTAAATGCAAGACAAAACCATGATTATGCATGCAAATGACGCGAAACTCTAAGTAAAATGTATGCTAGAACATGCAATATATGAATATATCAATTCCCCCAAACTTAAACATTTGCTTGTCCTCAAGCAAATAAGAATAAGAAGAGGGAGAGGATTAAAAATGGGAGCTCAAATCCACAAGTACCATAAAAAGAATTCCACTCAATGTCCAAGTTACTAGCTCTAAGATGCGATCAAACAAGTCTACTCAAAAAGAGCTAGCCATATCCTTCCCTACACGAATCAAATTCAAGCCTCAACCTACACAAGTATTCATGTCATCCAATCCTTTAACATTCATTAATCGTTTCAAGTGAATCATGCTTATGCAAGGCAAGTAAATCCATTTGGCTAGGGTAAAGGTTTTGAGATAAAGATGATATCAAATGTATGGGATTACTCCAATGCAAGGGATCTCTCAATGAATGAGCAAGCTTTAGCAAAATGCTAAGAGTAAAAGGCAATCTATGCATACAAGGATAGACTCACATCTACCCAATGCGTAAAATGTCTCTAGCCCTAGCATATCTACCCGTGATGTCCCAATCCTAAGCTACCCTTATCTCCCAAGGCCTTTTGGCCTTCATGTCCCATACATGAACTTCTTCTTCCACTTCATCTTTTCTCACTTGAGGAATTTCTTCTTCTCCATTGAATCTTGTGGTTTTTTGCTTCTCTTGTTGTTTCCTTAGCTCTTCTTTTCTTTCTTTTCATTTGTCTTGCCTCATCTTTCATCATTTGATGTCTTAGCCAATTTTTGGCTTTTTCCCTTTTTTTTTTCTATGAGGCTATAACTATTGCTAAGAGCTAATCTTGTTATCTTGCACTAACCCACATTACAATATTGCATTCCTCCTTCACCTTTAGTTCCTTCTTTTGAACTCACTTCCTTCTTATCCACAATCCCATTAGTCACACCATTTCGTCCGCACCAAACCCAAGACTTCCCTTTCCCACGAGCCTAACCTAGTCTAGCCCTTGATGTTCGGCTAGATCTACATGCGAACCTATCCTTGTCGCCCTAAACTCAACATTTTTTGCCAAGTTTACTCAAAAAATTAGGCCTCACATACGCACACTAAAGATTTTGGCTTGAAAGGAGGGTAGGTTAAAGGTATGGTGAACCGTTCCAATCATGGGAATCGGCTACTTGGACTAGCAAAAGAATGGTGGAAAGGATAAGAGAGCCCAAGTATGTATATGGTAACCATGAATTCACTATGCAATGCACAAGCATGATAATTTCAATGTCAAATTTACGGTTTTCACTTAGGTAGGATTGAAATCAAATCAAGACTTGCTTTAGCTAAGACCCTAGTAATGAAACGCAAGATCGAAATATGGTTCATCCTTGATTTCAACACGAGATCAAAAGCATCAAACAACAAGCAACGAAGGCATTGAATCAAGCTCTAAATATGATACTTTACAAGGATAAATCTATCATTGCTCCTAATGCTCATGCAAAGCTACCTAATATGCTATGCATCTAGACTCAATCCTATATGGAATGCACAAAAGTTCAAAAAAATTTCAAATTTATTGAAAATGCATGATATGCATGAGACTCAAGATGCAAAAGGCAAAATAAGATCACAAAACACATGATTAGACACCGGTCCCTCCCCCAAACTTAAATCACAACATCTCGGTGTGAAAGAATTTCAAGAGAGAGACCAAAAACGAAAGATAAAAAATGCAAAGAGACTCAAAAGGAAAGAAGTACTTACAAATGAGGAGTGAGACTAGATGAATGGAGATGAATGAAGAGCTTTTGACATCACCACCAATGAGCCTTGCCACGACCTTTGACCCAAGATACCCTTATTGATGCTTGTTTTGTGTCACTAGCTTGACAAGGGATAGGCTTGGGGAAGTCCCCAAGGGCGCGTTTAACACTTAGAAAATACTCCAAAACATGCAAGAACTCACTAGGACCTACTGCAAATGTCCTAAACTCTAAATGAGACCTAAATGCAAGACAAAACCATGATTATGCATGCAAATGACACGAAACTCTAAGTAAAATGTATGCTAGAACATGCAATATATGAATATATCAAATCTATTGTTGCACAGAGCATTAATGAAGAAGCATCCAACTTTGCGAGCTACTACTTTCCATCTTCGGTCAAGACTAAAAGTAGACGACCTGCACGGCATGATGATGGAGGAGAAAAGCCGTCGTATCCGGTCTATATCCCAAATCTATTTGCACAAATTGGAAGGCTTAGTGGAAAAGGGAGGCCTCGGCGACTAACAGAGGAGGAACAAAGGCATTTACATACATATATTTTGACAAACTGCGACGACGTTTTGGAATATGAGAGGTACGTACCTTATTTTGATGTGTAGTAATTACCAAAAATCCTTGATAGTATTTTGCATAATGTATTTATAGTCTTTCCACTGTCGTGGCTCCGACCACTATGTTTTAAAAACCAATAGACTCAGCTTTTGGAAGGTTATTGGAGAATGAAAAAATGCATTAAATCGAGCAAGTAATGATAAAGTTCACTAGACTCCTTAACTCGACTTTTGGAAGGTTAAGACGCCTAGCTCATCAAATATTAGTTTCGGCGATATAACAAGCTTTTGGAGAGTATATCCACCTAAGATCAGATTACTAAATGTGCGGTAAAGTAATCATAGATTGAGAATAAATAAAGATGAAGAACCATATGAATATCCCTTTTAAACAATCATCATATCAATATCGAATTATGCACCCATGGATCCCTTCAACCTAACAAACGAACTACTCACTCATGATGCACAAGACACAGCAAGTATGAATTGAAATCATGATGAGAATACTTGTATTAAAAGAGTAAGGTTGAAAAAACTTCTCTATATCGAAGTACTTGTATTAAAAGAGTAAGGTTGAAAAAACTTCTCTATATCGAAGTACAAAGTCGAGATCTTCACCTCGAAGCTCTTAAATCCAAATCCAATGAAAAACTATTAAAAACTATGAAGAAAACGTGGCTGTCTTATTCTAGGGTGGCTCTAGGTGGCTCTCCATTTTTTGAGGCTAAAAACAAGTATATATAGTCCTAAAGTCGACATAGGGTTTCATTAAACCGAAAAAGGGAGTTTTTGGGTCGAAAGGGTTGGCCAAGCTCCTGGGCCGAGCTCTTGGGCCAAGCTCCTGGGCCGAGCTTGGGCTTTCTTCTGCGCCAAACAGACATGTCTTCAGTAAATTCGATGTATCTTCATGACCACTACTCCAATTGACTTCAAACCAATTGCATATGCACGACGACTCCAAATGATATCTTTCCACCAAATTTCAGCTCAATCAATCAACGGGAAGGTATTCGATGAAGGTGAAACTTCTGATGCATATGTGCTGTCCAATTGGGGAAATCCGCCTTTCTTGAGCTTTAGGTGCTTGGCTGGTCTTTTGGACTTGGAAACATGTCTTGGACGTGGTAAACTCCTTTTTGGCTCCATTTTGCATCCTTTTTGACTATTTGACCTAAATAGACTTTAAAACTACAAATACGAGAAAACTACCTCAAAAAGCACAAAACCGAATAAAAATGCTTAGATAAAATACTAAAATCCGTATTAAAAACACTAAAATATAGAGTATATCAACTCCCCCATACTTAGCTTCTTGCTTGTCCTCAAGCAAACAAAGAAACTAAGAATAGAAAAGAGGTTTGAAAACGCAGAAACTCACCAATTCTTTAGAACGTCGTACTAACCTTCTTCGTCGTGAGCCAATTGGAACAGATTTGACGTTAGATAGAAACCACCATGAAGGCATGCGGTCTCATCGAGGGAGTATCAATCAAAGAACATGTAGACTTTCCTCAATCAAGTTTCCTACTCACCTTGACAGTCTTAATTCAGGTTTCTTTCCTCTCCCTTTTTCTCTCTTCCTTAGATCAATTTTTTTTTTCTTTTTTTTTGTATCACGGGATCAAGGAATACGAGACGCGAGTATTGATGGTGTTTGCCAACGAATCCCCGGTTCACCTCCTTGGATAAATTTCCATCAAACGCAAGTACTGATGGTGTTTGCCACTGAATCCCCGGTTCACTTCTGTTGGCATACTTCCATGAGACACGAGTATTGATGGTTTTTGCCACCGAATCCCCGGTTCAGTTCCGCACCATCTGTATTCTTAATGCATTGAAGTACTTAACTGAAGGGAAGAGAGAGGGAAACCGTACTCACACAGACTTGTCGTGGCAGGCTTGAAAAAGGTGTCTTGGTCAATGTATACCAAGCCCCAAGATGAGAAAAATTAAGTTTATTAGGTTGAAGCCAGCACTAAATCCTTCGGTTCCCTTAGAGAAATGGGCATTTTTATGGTAGGTCGGTCCACTCACGGGTTTTCCATTAGTAAAAATCTGCGGTCAATCTCTGTTAAAAAGGTCACTAAAAGTTGGTGTCACACGGTTAGTTCCAAGAAAAGTTCATAACTTCCAACATAATAGTTTTGACTCAATAAAACGACTTAAGAAAAATCATTAAAATGACTCAAGAAAAATAAAAATAACATCAAAGAAAAATAAAATGCGTTAGTAAAGGATAAATCTCCCCCCAGACTTACTTCGCACCGTCCCGGTGTGAGCGATAGAAGGGAGCGGACAGACTCGATAAAATAAATAAAAGAAAAATAAGTAAGAGAAAAATTATGACAAAGGGACCTGGATTAGAATGTCGGAGAAACGGAAGATGAAGTCGCGTTGTCGTCAGATCCGCGAGAAAGCACCTATGTCTCGTCGGAATCAGCTACAAACTCATCCTCTTGTGGTGTATGGCTTGTGGCGTCGTCATCGGTAGCCTCGGTCTGGTCGAAACCAGAGATGAGTGAGAGACTACCTAGCTCGTTTTTCACATGCATAGCTCCTTAGGTCACTTTAGCTTTCTTGAAGAAATGTGGTACAAACTTCTTGACCACCTTGGCGAGCTTGGAGTTCATCTCACCTAGGGTGCGAACCTGGTCTTGAAGAAGTATCCTCTCCTCTCGTTCCTTTGCGATAGTGGCATAGAATCATTGGTATGTGTGGTTCCTCATTGGGGCCGTGATAGGCTGAACCAAAGGAGGAATACCAGATGATGATGCACTTACAGTCGCGTGGCGTCGAGGCTCTTCATCGAGGCGAGAGTTGCGTGCTGGTTTTGCTCGAGCTTTGTAGAAGAAGCTAATCCCTACAATAGGATCTCCCGGTGTACGAATGAACCACATACTTTTAGGAGGGTTAAAAGAAGGGTTACCGTTACGTAAACGAGGAAGGTTCTCGCGTGGGAGAAGAATGCATTGTGGCTCCATTGAAGCGGGTGACATGAATACATAAGCGAAAAGCTTGGACTCTTCAAGCCAACCAGCGAGATAAACTTTCCTTTGGAGCCCGGCGAGGTCGATTTTGTTCTCATATTGAAGGGGTTCTTCAGTCCCGAAGTCAACTCCACAATGTAGAAGGATCGCGGTGATAATGCCTCTAAAGTTGTTGTAAGCATTGCTTTCCTGCGTTCCTTTGAAGCGTCATGCTTAATCGCGATGAAGCGTCTAGCAATGATTGAGCCAAGATTCGCTGTCTCGGGTATGTCCACAAAAGGGGCGATAAGAATGAAGAACTCATCTCGAAGGACCGAACTATACTCATTTCGACTGAAAATCATTTGCGCGATCATTCGATGCATGTAGCGGACAGCGGGATGCGTGATTCATGACTCCTTTGATGAGCCGGGGTTGAGGTCCTTGTTAGCAAATCGGTTCCAAGTGCCATAAGAAGTGATCCTCCTCGTGAAAGTCTTCTTCTCATCATAAGCAAATCCAAATAGTTCACAAAGATTGCCAATGGTTATGGAGTAAGATTGCTCACCAATAGAGAATCAAAAGGATCTCATCTTTTGCCTTGAAGTTCTGTCCAATGGGATAAGCGAGAGATATGGTACAGAGAAACTCCCTTGTCAACTTCTCATAAGTCGGGTGAGAAAGCTCCATGAAACGTCGGAGTCCAAGCGCATCTAGATACCACTCGATATCGTCGCGAAATCCAAGATGATCAATTGTTTCCCAATCGAGACGAAGTGTTGGGATGATCTTCATGCTCTTCAGACCCGCCATGTAATCAGGATCCTCCTCTAGAGCTGGTCCAACGAGTATCATTTCTACAGTCGACGTGTTTTCCCTTCTTCTATCTCGACTAGCTCTCAGCATCCTTGGTTTGCGTACATGTTTAGGAACTGGCTGCGGTTTAACTGCTTGCTCAACCGGCATGAATCGAGTTTGCGCGTCTTCCAACTCGTCATCCTCATCTCTCAAGTGGTAGCTCAAGGTCTCCTCACTATCTTGCACAACATCTTTTCCATGTCTTCTTCCTTGTTGATTTTGGGTCTTCCTTGTTCGTTGGACTTGAGGAATGATTTCCTCCGGCACTCGAAGCACCAAGGCTCTGTCGGTTACCCGAGTAAGCCTAGTGGAACGTCGTCGAGAGGCATCATTCGTCATTGGAATTTCCTAAAAAATAAAATTCTTGAAGAACACCATTAGTAAACAATTTACTAAAAATCAAGGAAGTTGACTCAATGCTTAGCATAATAAATTAAGAGCATTATGAGACAATCTAAATCAACAAGAATGGACAAACAAGATCAAAACCAATTTTCTCAAAAATATTTGCAATTTTCGGAGTTATTGTTCATGGCATACAAATTTTCATCAAAAGCTTGAATCTTAAGTTCTAAAATGCCAAAAATCAAGCAAATCCCAAGTGCATATGATAAAACAATATTAATGAATGCATAAACAACTCAGAATTCACCCAAATTCGTTTTTAATGAAGAACACAAAATCCAGTTTTTGTGTAAATTTGATTCAAGGTGAATACAAGTCATAAATCCATCAAAATTGTAAAATCTATATATAAACAAGTCTAGCTAAGTGAATTCCTTCATAATCTAGCAAGGATTAGCTAAATCCATAGGAAAATCAAAAAGTTCATAAACTTGTAAAGATGAGAAAATTGAGTTTAGAAAGAACATACCTTGGATTTTGATGATGAATGAGTAAGAGAATGGAAATTCCTTGGGTAATTTACTTCAAACCAAACAAATTAAACAAGATCCCAATTTTTAGGTTTTTGGGTTTTGGACTCAAGAACACTCTCTCAAGAGCAAAGAGATGAGGTCTTTGTGTTTTTGATCCAAAAATCCCCTTTCTTAGACTTAAAAATCATTTTTATGAAAAATCCGATTTGAATCGGTTTAGGGTCGGTTTGGGAGAAGTTAAACCAAGGGAGGAAGGGAAACTACCTGGGATTGGCCAGGAGCAAGGCAAGCTCGGGTCGAGGTTGGCGGTCGAGCTCAGCCACGTTTTGGAGGTCGAGCTTGGGCAAGGAGGAATCGGCCCAGAGGTTCTATTTCCATGGGTCGAGCTTGGCCACAGTTTTAGGCAGGAGCTCGGGTCAGGAGGGGTCGGGCCGGGAGTTTCTTTCCCTGGGTCGAGCTCTCCTTATTTTGGGGAGCAAGCTTGGGCTGGAAACTCTTCTAGGCCGATTTCGGCACCCAATGTTGGACCACTTCTCGTTTCTTCTCCGTTCTTCGTCAAAAACCTATTTTTTGTATTTTAAAATTTTTTTGAAAAAATCCTAAAAATGAAAATCAAATAATTAAGCATATGATAGAGTTATAAAAATTAAAATAAAATTAAAAACCATTGTGGGTTGCCTCCCACACAGCGCTTGTTTTAAGTCGTTAGCTCGACTCCTTTTTGGTTTAAGCGGAGGATGAATCCACTAAAGGAAGTGAATCTCCTATAGCTTCTTTTGTCTCGGCACTCGGAGTATCTGGAGGGATTGTGAGCTCCTCAAGCTTGCCTCCAATGTCGTTTGAGAACGCCTTCGGGAAAAGCTTCACGGTTTTTCTTCACGGTTTCCTCGTCTTTTGCATCCATCTCTTTGGGGAGCACGATATGTATCTTTGTAAAAGACTTTGGCACAAGTTTGGCTTCACTTTGGTCTCTCCCACGTCCTTCCTTACCACAGTAGGTATCAAGACGGAAAGAATATCCATGAAAACGCCTTTACGGTCCATTTTCGCCGGTTTGGCCTCTAGTTTTGGTTTCCCATGTGGATCTCCTTCCTTGGCGTTTTGGAGACCTTTCTTGGTGTCTCCAGGGTCTAATAGAAATCTTTTGTTGCCCATCTCAGCCACCTTCGTTGTCTTCAAGAAATCCATTGTCGGATAGAAGACATTCTTATTGATTTTCGTGAAAGATATCCTTCGGTTCGGAAAATCAATGATTGCACCAGCGGTAGCTAAGAACTGAGATGCAAGTATCAATGGTCTCCACTTATTCCCTTTCATCACCACGACTTGAAAGTCAGTAGGAATAAGACCATTGGCTACACGAACTGTCACATTAGGCAAAAATCCATAAGGTGTACCAAACGACGAATCCGCATACTCTATTGAGATTTGAGATCGTTTAAACTCCAAAAGACCTAGCTCGTCCGCCATTGCCAATGAAATGACATTAATGTTAGCTCCTGTATCACACAAAGAGTCATAGATTTCAATACCAGTGACGGTGCAAGGCACCACAAATTTTCCCAGACTATCGATCTTCTCGAGTAGCCTCATTTTCAGCCTCCTTTTGGAAGCTCTCTTTGATTCTCCTTGGTATGGCTTTTGTTCTTGGATTTTGTCTAACTCATCAGCCTTAGGAGGTGGTGTAGAGGTTGGCACGAGCTCATCTTCATTGGAGGAGACAACATTGCAAAACGTTTTTGCACTTGCCTCGGCTTGTTTCTTCACGGCTTCCATAGTTTGAGCAACTTGGGCATCTAGCTTCAAAACATGAGCAACGATTGAATCGTACTTGTTGCTGAGATTGTTGTAGATGTTATCCATATTCTCATGGATCTCTTTGTTGGCTTGTTTTTGTCCTTCGATGCATTGTTTCATCATTGCTTCGAGTTTGTCTTCTTGTCGAACCGGTGCAGCAGTTTAAGGGAAAGTGAATGGGGGCTTCACTTGATAGACTCCCTTTTGATAGAATGGTTGCTTAGGCTGGTATTGAGCTCCTTGTTGGAAGTTTTTCTAAGGATACACTTGATATTGAGGGTTCTCCACATTGTTGCTTCGGTAGGACATATTTGGGTGAAATCGATATCCTTGGTTGAATCCTTTATTTCCAAAATTTCCACCAATGTAGTTCACTTTTTCTTGGTTCTCCTCTGTACCATCTCCAATATATTCCATCATAGGCTCACCATTAGTATCCACCACGTCCTCAATAGCATGAACTCCTCTTTGAACTTTTAATAGTTGTGAAACCATGTTCCGAAGCTACGCGATTTGTGTTGATTCGCATGACGTGTTGGTGGTACGAATGTTTCTATTGTATCCGGGGCAGCTATTAGCATCACTAGCAGCAAGGTTCTTGATAAGAATCTTAGCTTCCGGTACCGATTTGGTCATGAAGCTTCCATTTCTCGCGGTATCAAGAGATAGCTTGTACTTGTGATCGATCCCGTTGTAGAAGATGTTCCAAAGATTTCCTTCAGAGAAACCATGATTGGCGCAGTCTCTAGTGTACTCCTTAAAACGTTCCAACGCCTCATAGAAATATTCGGTGGGTCCTTGTTGAAAACCCGAGATCTTGCTTCTTACGGAGCTCGATCTTTGCTTGGTGTAGAATTGGTTCAAGAAGGCAGCTGTGTACTCGTTCCAAGTAGTAATTGATTGAAGGGGCAGTGACTTCATCCATGTTAGTGCCTTGTCATTCAAAGAGAAGGTGAATAACTTGCACTTGAAATAATCAGCGGGAACTCCATTTGATCGAGTTTTGCTACATATCTCCTCGAATGTGTCAATGTGATCGAGAGGGTGCTCGGTGGGCAAGCCATGGAATTGATTTTGCTTAATCTCAAAATCATGCCTTTGAGGATTAGGAGGACGAATTGGATTCCTATCCAAAAAGAAAGCATCGGAAGAGTCGAAATCACCAATGGTTTGATGGTTTCGGTGTTGAGCGGCCGGTGCTGCCCTTTAGTATGCTGGTTGCTGAGCTTGTGGCACTCCTTGGGGAGGGAATAGCTGAAGTAGTTGTTGCTGAAGTTGTTGCAATGCAGCTTGGTCATGGGGACGATGATCTTCCACTCGCGGTGGAGGTTGTCGGGCAGCGCCAACGAGAGGGGCGTTGGGGTCGACGACTAGAGCTGGAGGATCGTTGTTTGGGTCACCAAGGTTGACGACAGGGGGGTTAGCACCATGAGGTTGCTGCAAGAGAGCAGCATTGGCGTTAGCAAGGGCAGCGGCTTGCTCTTGAGCGAGTCGTTCTTCTTCGGTAAGGAGGGGTCGGTTTTCCATCCTTTGTTGTTGTTTTTGTCTCCTAAGTCGTCTCTCAAGTTTGTCTATCTCCAAATCAGTTTCGACTAGATTTTCAGAAGTAGAACTTCTAGTCATACATGATATATCATGGTTTTTACCCCTTTTAAGCCATGATATAAGTCCGTTTTATAGAGTCTTTATACTATTTTGCAGTGTTTTAGAGTCTTTTACAGGTTTTAGCACGTTTGGAGCATAATTGGAGATATTGGAGCTTTTTGGAGCTTTTTGGAGCATTTTGGAGCAAAACAGAAGTTCGTGTAGCTAAGTACCCGATTTGAAGCCTGAGTGTCGATCGATACTACCTTAGTCGCGACTTTAAATGAAGATTTGAAGAACTTCCCACCGATGGATTGAGCTCAATTTTGGACACAAGACAGATATTTGGATTAGCTTTCATTTAGAAGTGGTTTGAGGTCATTCCAACGGTGCGATCAAACGTTATGCCAGTTTTCGTGAAGACAATCCAGTTTGGCGAGCAGTGACTAGTGTCGGTCGATACTACCTTAGTGTCGGTCGATACTAACTACCGGAAAACAGGAAACTCGACTTTTACAAGTCTGGAGAGTTTGCACCTTGGTTCAGAAGTCTTTAATAATTACAAAAAACCCCAAAACCCCAAAAACTATTATGCCCACTTTTGTGAAAAAAAGCTTGATTTTACTTCGGTTCTACTTTGGTTTTTGGAGAGACAACTCTGAACTCCTATTTTATTATTTGATTTCTTTGATGATCTATTCAATCATGTTTATTGTTTCAATCTCCATGTCTGAGTAGATCCCTTGTTAGGTTCAGGGTTCTCATAAGGGTTTTCTCTGAATGTTAGGTTAATTGATTGATTAGGATTCACCATCTGAATTAGTTCTTCGCCTTAGGTTGTTCCCATAGCTAATTCTAGGTTGACGAATCT
>PKMM01046243.1:401780-546357 GCA_002933915.1 Eutrema heterophyllum | reverse complement strand
CATAGCTAATTCTAGGTTGACGAATCTAGAACTTAGATCTTAGGATAATTGGTTAGGCACGAGAGTGCGATTAATTACCTGACAGAACCTAGGTGAGCAAAATAACTATTCGCAAAGAGATTTGGTTTAGTTGTTTTGTGAACAAATCAAACCTGAAATAAAAGCTGGTTTAGACTTTAGGATTCGCAAAGAGATTTGGAATTCTAGGATTTAGACTTAGATAGCTTTCGCAACGAGAGTTGGTTAGCTATACTTTAGTGATTTGAGTTCAAGAACCGCGCTAAATCTGAATCCTGTTAGTTAGTTTATCTAGATTCATTGAATTCCTGAGAAATACCCTGAGCCTATCTTCTTTCCCATTGATTCACAACTTATTTACTTTACGCACTGCTTTAATTTACATCTTTCTGGTTTAGCTTGATTTTAATCTACATAATCTATTATGTGAATTCTGGAGTTCTTGTGTTCGACCCCTAACTATACTACGACAATTGCTTTAGTACTTTTTAGGGTATTAATTTGAGCATATCACCAATCGCCGAACTGTGATATTGATGAGCCGTGGCGTGAACGGAATTTTCTGCGTTTCCTGGATCACACGATCGATCTTGGGCACCGAGCTAGTTACTTGGTGAAACTTGGAGTTCATATCTCGAAGTTGTGCCTTGACGCCTTCGATTTCCTAATTCAGAGAGGTCTGCTCGGTGAGCGACTGTGTCGTTCTATTTCCGGTGGACCCTTGATGCGGAGGTCGGATTGTAACGCTTTGGTTCTGAGGCAGGTCGGGGAACAAATTTCGGCGGAGCGTGTTTTTGTGTCTCGTCCTCAGGTCGGAGAGATGCCTGATCATGTTGGAGCTCACCGATCTGGTCACATAATTCTGTTTGAGCGGAGACCAATGCATCGAACCTCTCGTCGTTTTTCTTAGTGAGTTCTGCGAAATGCATGGCCATAGCTTGCAAGATAGCGAGCTGGTCGATTTGGGGTGGTACGGTGATGACCGTAGCTGGTGGTGGGATGATGACCCGAGGTGGTGTTGGGAGTCCGGTGGTCTGATTGGTTGTGTTGGGATTATCGACCCTGTTATTCGGGTTGCGGTTGGCGTTGTTATCATCTTCGAGCTCCGAGTTATTCGGTAGGTTTGACATCGCCGAGCTTATCAAATGAGATCTGTAAAGTTTGTTTTAACGACTCCCCATAGACGGTGCCAATTGTTGATTATAAAAATCACATAAGGGGTAAAACAATAAACTTATGATCGGAATCTCGTTTTATTAGATTGAACTCGGCGAAGTTACAAGATCATTTAATTCGGAAAAGAGCAAAAGACTTGGGAGATTAAAAGCTATAAAGTCGGAGCTCTCAATCTCTTCGGTCTTGCTTATGATTGAGAATGTGTCGAATGAGCTAAAAACCTTCTCTATTTATAAGGTATCCAAGTCAGCGAAGTATCTTCCTTTTTTTAGTTCCATCAGAAAAAGAAGATTTCTTTTTCTCCCTACGAAATCGGGAAATATTCCGCAAATCTCGGAGGTCGGCCATGATCTTGACGAGTTGGGCTTTGAGGCCGAATCCGAACCGTCGTAGACGGGATTCAATTGGGCCGATCTTGGTTCGGACCGGGTTAAACCGCGGAGTGCTAAACTCACCACCAACATTGATTTTATCAATTATCGGATTCACTCTCCAAAATTCATTCAAGAAGCACAAAATAATAATGTTCTAATTTATTTTTAATTTTTACAGGAATTTCCCCTTGATAAAAAAGGGCGGCGTCGCGGGGGTTTGGGTAAGGTTCCGGTTATGGACGACGGGGCTTCATTGGGTTTTCCCGACTACTCTAAAGATCTCATCCAGCAGAATGAAGAGCTGAAGGCAAAAGTAGCAGCTTTGGAGGCGGCGAAAGCGGACACCGAAGTAAAGTTAGGTGCCACGCAAGAGGAACATACCACTGCAAAGGAGGATATCGCTGGCATGGCAAGTTGGATGAAATCGAAGTTCCTGGTTTTCTCGGGAACTGGAACTTCGGGAACGGGATCGGGAAATTAATTTTTATGTTTTTTTAATTTCAAAACATTTATTTAATTTCAAAACAATTATTATATTTATGCACAATTTAATTTTTAATTTTCAATTTCAAATTATTAATTTAATTTAATTTTAATAATTTTTATTATTAAATTATTATTAATTATTAATTTAATTTTTAATTTTCATTTTCAAATTTTTTAATTACAGTTTTTTAAAGTCCCGTCGGGAATCAGTCGAGATATATGCCCGTCGGGAATCGGTCGGGAAAATTCCCGTCGGGAATTTCCTGACTAATAATATCCATCGGGAATCGGTCGGGAAATTTATGTCATCGGGAATCCGTCGGAAATTCCCGACCGATTTGCGATGGATTTTGATTTCCGACACGATAGTCCCGACGGGTCAAATCGGTCGGAAAGTTGTCAGGAAAGCCATTTCGATCGGAAAGCTGGCTGAAATCGTGATTGGGCAGCCGCGATAACAATTTCTATTTCGTTCAACACCTCAACTCGATGGCGACGTCTTCTAAGATTCATCAGCGTCGCAACCGAAACATGTATTGGAATACCCATGTCAATAGCTCCTCTCATACCAATCGATTCAATCAATCTCCCCATATCCGACCAAACATCATACCAGAAAACCATGACCATTTTAACACCCATTGTATCTATATTATTTATTTTTCCCTCTCATCATGTTTTCTAATTCATCTCTTTCCAATGGACCAAAAAAATGGTGCATAATATCTATCTATTGGTCATCGTAAACTCCTAAGAGCATATGGATAAATTGCAGAATATTGTTTCATTTTCATGTCACATTTGTTCTTTCTTATTCAGTCGAGTCGATTTATTGTATTTCTTAATTGAAATCAAACCCATAACCAAAATCAAATTCACCAAAAATATCGAATACATAACCTAGAAGTTATATAATTAATACTTGAATAATCGTGTAAAACAAAACGTTAAAGAAATATATGTGTATATTTGATATAATAAATAGTTTAACGTATTACATAATAGTTTAGCATGTTAAACTTAATTTTAACAGTTATATAAATAGCCTAAAATTAAATAATTAAACGTATCAACATCTATTAATTTTAACTTTATATAATAAAATTTTAATAAATAATGTGAGATGAAGAAGAAAAATACATAAACAGATCGCACGTTTCTGTATCCGTTGGATGCCATATCTTTTTTTTTTTTTAACTTTTATTGTACTTTTACAACAATCCCCACATGTTTACATGTACCAGATTTTGGGGAAAATCCATCCCACACCAAAAAGAAAAATGAAAACAGGACTCCATAGGATTTTTCGTGTTCTCTTTTTTTTTATTTTTTGTCAACATCTTAAATACCTATATCGGTATTTAAGATTGCGGAAGTTGTTACCTCAATTTCCGCAATCCTTAGTATTTCTTGTGGATTTCTATCCACATTTGAGTAGACTTTATCATTCCTCGCTTTCCAAATATACCACACAATCCAAGAGAAAATTGTGTTCTTATTTTCTTTTGGAATTTTTCAAAAGAGATGATCAAAATTAGAGAAAACTGAAGACATTGGGAAAAACCCTGGGGCCGATGGGATCTGAGAGAGTGCCCATGTTTGTAACGTCGGGGGACATTCAAAAAGAATGTGATTTATTGTTTCCTCTCCTGCTCCACACCATGCACATTGTGTATCATAATTAATTCATCTAGCGCGTAAATTTGCTGAAACCGAAAGACATCCCAAAATGGCTTGCCAAATGAAATGTCGCAATTTCGGTGAGCATTTTAATTTCCATGTATGAGCCTGTAATTTCTTCACGTTTGGGCCATAGAAAAAATTCAAGCCGTTGTCTGGTTCTTGGTGTTCGATCTGGTATCCCGACCTAACCGTATATTTTCCCGTTTTTGTATAATGCCAGCCAATAATATCAGGTCTATAAGTACTGCTTATAGGCATACTTCGAATTATTTCCGCATCGGCCGGGTTAATAATTGCATTAATCAACCCCATATTCCACATTTGTGTCACTGGATCAATCAGATGATTGACTATGAGATTTGGGTAGTAATTATACCCCTTGCATGTTGCTGACCTCCGGGAAGAAGATGGTATCCATAGGTCATTCCATACTGAGATAGAACCACCTGAACCAACTAATTTAATTAGCCTTTTTTAACCAGAGGTCTAGCCGAAATAATACTCCCCCATCCAAAGGACAGGGAGTATGTTCTTATAGGATCTAAAGGATATGTGTTCCGAAAATATCGACCCTTAAAAACCCGCGCAAACAATGAATCCGGTTTGTCCATCAGCCGCCATAGTTGTTTTGCCAATAATGCTGTGTTGAAATCCTCTATTGTTCAAAACCCGATTCCACCTTATGATTTACTCCAACATAATTTCTTCCACGCTAACCAATGCACTCCTTTCTGTTATCCAGATGAACTCCACCAGAACTGTACTGCCGCACTAGTTAGTTTTGCGGTTATAGATCTAGGTAGACGAAAACACGACATAACGTATGTATGCATAGCTGATGCCAGCGATTTAATTAGAACCTCTTTACCTCCTTTGGACAATAATCTTGATGTCCATCTATTAATTCTATCATTGTGTCTATCCATGACAAAATTAAAAATCTTACTTTTTGCTCCTCCGAGACTTTCCGGAAGGCCAAGGTATGAGCCCATGCCTCCCATATTTGAGATTTCTAACAGTTGTTTTATCTCGTCTTGTGCCGCACCTTGTATCGTATGTCCGAATTGTAAGGAAGATTTTGTGAAATTGATTTGTTGCCCGGAGACCGACTCGTACTGTTTAAGTATATTTAATATAGTCTGGCATTCCTGCATAGTAGCCTTGCAGAAAAAAAGACTGTCATTCGCAAAGAGTAGATGTGAGATTGCTGGGCTTGCCCTCGCCACCTTTAACCCCGTGAGAAATTGCTCTCTTTCTGCCTTTCGTATATTTGTTATCAAAACTTCCGTACAAAGTATGAATAAGTATGGTGATAAGGGATCGCCTTGATGAAGCTCTCTGTGCGGATTTATTTGACCTTTGGGTTGACCGTTAATGAGTACCTTGTATTGTACCGATTGAATGCACCACATCATCCATGTAATCCATTTTTCCGCAAAACCAAATTTCCTCAGAAGGTGTTCAATAAAAGCCAATAAAAACCAAATTTCCACTCCACCCGATCATACACTTTGCATATATCCGTTTTTGTTGCCATAAATTTGCCTTTGCAGGACTTGTTGGTTTGTAAACCATGAAACATCTCATCAGCGATCAGAATATTATCTGATATTAATCGTCCTGACACAAAGACTGATTGAGTCTCTGATATCAAGTCCGAGAGCAATCTCTTTAACTTCTGGCATAAAACCTTTGATATAATTTTATATCCCACATTACAGAGGCTTATGGGTCTTAACTCCGTCATGCGACTAGGTCGTCCTGTCTTCGGAATTAGAAAAATATTTGTCATGTTCAATCGTTTATCAAACGAACCCTTCGCCATGAAACCGTTAACCAAACCTAGAATACCCGCCTTTATAATTTGCCATGATCGTTGAAAAAATAATCCCGTCATTCCGTCTGGACCCGGGGCCTTTGCTGGATGCATCATAAAAAGAGCTTTCCGTACCTCCTCTTCGGTAGCTATTGTCGTAAGCATCTCATTATTCTATTCCGAAACTAGTGCCGGAATTTCACCCAGCTAGCGCATTATCGAATTCCGTTGGAGAAGTAGAGGTGAATAAGTCCTCAAAATAATTTACCGCCACTTGTTCAATCTCCTTTTCTGAAGTTACCCAAGTTATGGATGCATTATGCAACCCAACAATCCGATTTCTCGCCCGTCTTTGCTTAACTTGCGCGTGATAGAATTTTGTATTTTTATCCCACCGTTGCCCATAAAGTACAAATTTTCTGTTGCCAGAAGAGTTCCTCATCTAAATATGCTTCTTTCAATTTTCTTGTGATATCCATCTGTTCCTCCCGCGGTCTAGTGTCATCATTTTGGACCTCCTCTACTGCTTGTTGTAACTCCTTGATTTTCTTCTTACCATATGGTAGGTTATTTTTCCGCCATTTGGATATTTCTTGCCGGCAACTACTTATTTTTTCTATCAAAGACGCCTCGCTTCTACCTGGAGTAATCTCCCATCCCTTGGAAATCGTTTCCATCAAACCGTCCCGACCAATCCACCGTTTATCAATTCGAAACTGTGCCCGTCTCCAGGGAAGTTTGTCCTCTATAGTAGCGACAATTGGCATGTGGTCTGACTCAATCATTATTAAATATTCGACGTATGAATGTGAAAAAATTTCATGCCAATCTTCATTAGCTAAGGCCCTATCCAGTCGACAGCGGACAATTTTCGAATTCCGCTTTCCCCTCCAAGACATGGTGTTTCTGAAACACTGAAATTCTACAAATCCGTAATGTTGTATCATGAGATTAAAGGACAAAAAAGATGACGCATGTCTTAAATTGCCTCTTGCTTTTCATTATTACCGGTTATTTTATTTAAATCACCAATTATAAACCACGGATCCATCCTGGATAAACTTGTCCGTGTTAAACATTTCCAAACTTGATCTCGTAAATTCGGTACCGGATCCCCATAAATAAACGATAAAAGACTTTTTTCCTTGAATAACCGCATCAATATCAATTATTCGATTATTTGAAAATAAAACATTGACATCAAATGAACTATCATAAAATAAAGCGAGTCTACCACTCGCACCACACGGTTCAACCGTGAACAACTTATTATAACCGAAATGTAATTGAAATTGTTGCAAAAAAGAAAAATCATGCTTGGTTTCTGAAAGAAACAAGAACTCCGGTTTATGTTTCTTCTAAACCTCGCGTTAGATAACTTATTGTGTACGATTTTTGAGTCCCTAGCAATTCCAGCTCATAATCCTCATTAATTAAATAATTTTGAATGAGCTGAGCTAGCTTTTGGGTTTGATGAAACCTTCGAACCAGCCACCTTTGGCTCCTCCCCAACGCGAGCCGAGGACTTTTCCATCACCTTCTTACGCGGAGAAATCATCGCCTAGACTATCCTCTTCTTCGATCCACCACCATAAACCATCAAACCCGTTTTACGAAGCTTCTTTTTTGCCCCTTGATTAATCTCGCCCATGACAACCTGTTTTTCCTCATCCAGAATCAATTCCTGCATAACCTCATCAACGCTACCTTCGAAAGTAATTGGTGCCTCTGAATCCTGAGTATGAACCAGATCATTCATCCCTTGAAACTCTTCCACAAGTCCGCCAATTTCTCCAACATCTCCTTTCTCCTACACTTGTACTATCATGTTCCCCTCTATTTTAACTTCACCGTCCTCCATGACCTCATCATTCCCCGTTTTTTCCTCTCCACCTGAGATAGTCTCCGATTCTGGTCTCTTTTCTTCATCTGGAAAGACATCCTCACTCAGGAATTGTAGTTCCTTCCGTAACTTACTAACTAATTTAGGAACCGTACACTCAACATTGCTGTTATCACCGATCACAAGCATATTCGCAGCATTCACAGCAATAGATAAACTCTTCCCTTGGAAAGCCTCAATCATATTCCTTTCATGATCTGAGGGATCCTCACCTAATCTTCTATGTTTCAGCTCATTAACTCCCTTAGTGGATATCGCATACCTTTGCTTTAGCTCATATGGAGGGACATACCTGAATGTTTGTTGTAGCGAGATGGTCCTTCTCCAAACCTCTGTTCATTTCTTCCCTTGTATGGCCGAGACTCATTCCCAACCCGAAACTGTTGCGTATTCTCCTTTGTAGCCTAACTCTTATCCCTCCCTTTATAACTCCCCTTGTAAGGCTGAATCTCAGGACCATTATGGTCATTACCAAAAGAGACCACCGCCTTAAAACTCGTAACACTTGGACCCTTCTGGTCCCCCTGACCATTATGGTCACTACCAGGATCCTTGCATTGACCTGCAGGATCCTTCTCCTTTTTCACCTCTAGTTCACCCCGAGACAGACATTTAAAATAATCGTGACATAGACTATGGCAGTTTCGACAATAACCAAAGAGCCTTTCATACTGCAATGACTCTTCACTGCTGTCGAATTCCACTAATGATGAGAAAACAAGTGGTTGAAAACCATCAACCACCACTGAACTCTCCCCTCCTCCAGGTCCACTGCCTTAACCTCACCAAGAGCCTCCCCAATGTTGGGTCAGCCCAGAAATGTAATGGGACTCCCAGCACCCGTATCCAGAACGTGATGGCTGATGGGTAATTTCGATCAACCACCGGTTCCCACCAAACCAAAGATACCATCCAATAATCGAATTGAAACGGCTCCATTTTCATCACCTCCTTTATATCCTCCTCCCTGTCGAAATCAAACTGAAATCTTCCAAGCCCCAAATCAGCACCCGCCACTCGATCTTCTACATTCCAGATACATGGCAGCATGTAAAGCAAGGTCTTCATATCTTGCATACTCGAGTTCATACACCTTCCAATTAAGGTCTGAGAGTAACCCGCAATTAAGCTCGTGTTGTTAGATTTGGGGACGAAAATCTTCATTCTCTTCACGTTAATTGGACCCTTGTTTCCCGACCCAACCTTGTTCACCAAACTACTTTGCAACATACTTTGACTATTGGTTAACCAGAAGAGAAGAAAATATATTATGGTAGGATGATGGAGATTGTTACGAATTGATACCGTGAATAAATCCTGCCTCTCCTCTTTATACTGCCCAAATTGATATCGTGACTTCCCCAGATCGTGCAAAACTTCCTTATCACTTGGAGTGATTTGATTGAAGATCCTTCTCGATATTGTAAGAACCGACCAGATGCGCTTGCTAGAAATCCGCTTGATATGATACTGGAGTGATATCTGCTTGCTAGAAATGAATCCTATCGAACTCGTTCTTGAGAAATTCAAAAGGTTAAACCCGAATCGAAGCAGATGTACCTCATTATAAATCATACCAAATCTTCCTGAAACCAAAACCGCTCTCCTTTCCTTTCTCAGCCATCCGACCCGAATCATCCTTCGCGATCCCAGAATCCACCATGATCTCGAAATGAGAAAACCTTGATCTCTTCCTCTCAGAGAAACCCAATAAGCAAGATCCGAGAAATAAAAACCAGAGATCTCCCCGATTCCATGAAGAAACGGATAAATCCCGATTCCCCGATTTCCCGTGATGTATCCCGTAAAGTAGATCCCCGAAATTAAAACCGCTAGCAACTCGAATCCATATCCGAAAGCCCAGAAACCGAATTGAAAACCAAATTCCCGAAGATCCTCCTGATGGATCTATAGGCATCTCTCAAACCATCGCCGTCGCCTTCTCTCTCTCTTTTTTTTCGTATACATAACATTTATTTTAGTTTAAAGGCCTGCATATTGATTGTAGAACTAGTTTCATCACGATTGTTCCTTAACTGTTGTGTTAGAATAGTTTTTTTAAGGGAGCATAACTAAACTAACCTTCAAACGTGTCTTAATTTTTCAAACGTGTCTTAATTTCTAAAACAATGCAAATCTTTCTAAATTATTAGAATAATTTAGGGTACCGATTTTGCCCTTTTGGCTTTTGTTGACAAAAACGTTATTACGATATTGCCATTACTATTTTTAATCCACGTCATCGCGCTCAGATAAACAAGTCTACCGTTCTATGACGGTAGATTTAATTATTGTTGGTAGAATTATTTTTCGGCCGATAGACTTATTTTGGACCGGTAGATTTGTTTGAGGGATGGTAGACTTATTTCGGTAGACATATTTTTACGAGATGGTATATATGTTTTTGGGCGGTAGATTTATTAATTTTTTGGTAGATTTATTTTTAATGATAGCAGATTTGTTAAGGGTTGGTAGATTTAACGAGTGATCGGTTGACTTTTTGGTAGACATTTGACCAAATTGGTAGATTTATTTCCTTTTATGCTAGATTTATCTCTTCCGCGGTAGACTTCTTTGTAATGGCGGCAAATTTATCATCGGATGGTTTTTTTTTGGTGACGGTAGATTTATTGTAATGACGGTAGACTAATATTGTTGTAGTAAACTTATTCTTAAAACGGTAGATTTATTTTTAATGACGGTAGATATATTAAAGGTCGGTAGATTTATTTATAAAACGGTAGATTTATATAAACTTTCAGGATACACGAAATTGGTAGACTTATCATAAGTTGGTAGATTTATCTGAAGTTGGTAGATTTATCTGAAGTTGGTAGATATATCTGAATTTGGTAGCTTTATCTGACATTGATCATTTTTATTGACGGTAAACTTATTAAAAGTGGAGATTATNAATCCTGTCAGAGACGAAGTTACAAGACCATTACTCCAAAAAATCTCTCATCACCAGAAACTGTATTTACCTAAAATTTATTCTGCTCCTCACTCTTTCTTCACAAATGAAGCTATCTCAATCGCCAGAATCTCTTACCCATTGATCATCACAAGTCTCCTCCTTCACTTTCGCTCCTTCGTCTCTATGTATTTCCTTGCCGGTATCGGTGGCTCCACTCTCTCCGGTGGCTCCCTCGCCCTCGCATTCGCAAACATCAGCAGATACTCTCTCTTCTCCGATTTAACCATGGGCGTTGAAACTATCTGCTCTCAAGCCTTCGGCCCAAAACGTTTTAACCACACCGCACAACAATTAGGAATCATCCAACTCCTCTTCGCTTCTCTTCTTGTTTGCACTTCTCTAGATCAACAACAAGAAGATTCGGAGACGAGATCCTTGTCCTGTTTCAACATTTCCAGAATCTTCTTGATGTTGATCCAGAGAAGTACAACAGGGAGAGAAGCGAAGAGGTGTTGGATGATTCCTCGCCGGATTGTTGCCCGGACGTGGTTATAGCATTTTGCGCTGAAGGCTTGAGAGCAGATAGTTTCAACGCCATTGGTTAACCGGAAAAGAGAGAATATCCGGTGATGTTTGCGAATGCGAGGGCGAGGGAGCCGCTGGACAGAGTGGAGCCACCGATACCAAAGAGGAAATACATAGACACGAAAGAGCGAAAGTAAAGGAGGAGACCTGTGAGGACCAATGGGTAAGAGATTCTTGCGATTGAGATTGCTTCATTTGAGAAGAGAGAGAGAGGAGCAGAGTAAATTTTACGTAAATGCAGTTTCTGGTGATGAGAGATTTTTTTGGACTAAGGGTCTTGTAACTCGTCTCTGACACGCTTTGATTGACACATTCTTTTTTTTTGTTTTGTCAATATCTGTGAGAGAGAGAGAGGAAGATACAGAGATAGAGAGAGAGAGAGACAGAGAGGATTTATTTTTGGGTGTGAAGAAGATTGGTGTGTAGAAACCATACACAGTCTTGAAAATTCCTTTCCCCAGGACATCATCATACTGAAGGATGAAAAACAAACGAATCGGTCACTATTTTGTTTTCCACCATAAAATGAAACAATAATAACAATTAAACCATCTGATAACAATATAAAATACTAAGATGCCAAGGAAAAACATAAAATACTTGTAAGACAATAATTTTCTAATTTTCTTCCTATTCTTGAACATATTGGGCCTTACGCTCTCTTCTTCCTATATATCTTTTCTTTTGTCTGATTGTTCACTGCTGATGAATCTTTATTCAAACCAACAGTGTCGTCGTTAGAGTAGAAAGGGATAAAACAATCTCCGGCCGAGTCATAATAGCTACAGAAGAAATCTGTGGCTATAACATAAGAGAACGTATTGAATTTTTTTGTTTTTTTTTGGTAATTTTGAAGATATCCACATAATATATATGATTTCTAATCCTGACATAAATCTATCGGGACACAGTGCATTTTACAATGTATCATAAATTTGATCAAAGCTATATGCAATGCTTTGATTTGGATGGAGAAGAGTAATAAGTCATGCTCTATTTTATAGCCACTAAGAGATAACAAAGAAGACTAACAACAGCTTTCATTGAAGACATTTGATTTCAATCACAGTCACCAACAAAGAGCATAAAACAGATATATAAATGTATCCCCAGATATATAATATCATGAAAACAAATAATCAAGTGATCGATTGATTGAAACTCTTGAGAAACTCTCCATGCATGAATACGTTTGTTAATTAAAATTCATCGAATCTAATAATTGAAACACAAAATCAACTTAAAACTATATGGTAAAGACATCAAACCATCCGCATATATGTATATATGGATCTTAAGATTTTGGTTTCGACAGATCTGAATCCAATCCCCATGGATATCTGGATTTTCGGAGCATAGGGATAATAGCTTGATCCCTAAATAAAAGTAAATGTAAAAGTAATTTTTTTTTTGGGTGTAAAAAAAGTATAATAATAGAATTATATATTAAGATCTAATAACATAGTTTATTTAAAAAACGTCACATCTGGCAGCACAATATTATGTTATAAGTATCAAAACTTGTTCTGCTAAGTTTTCATTAGATTTGATTCCTAATTTTGATACTTAAAAAAAAACTTGTTCGCAGCACAACATACTGGGTCTTATTTTTGAGTTCAACTCAATAAAATAACATAGTTTGGGGTATTGCTCGTTTGATGTTTTTTGAGCAGCACAATATTAATGTTATAAAAAAACTCAATAAAACATTAAAAAACTACTTAAAAAACGTCATATCTCGCAGCACAAGGTGGGTCAGGAGTTTTTTTTTTATAAACTGGATGCTGGACAACGATGGCGAACAATACTTAAAAAACGTCACATCTCGCAGCTCAAAAACGTCACATTTCTGCAATACCCCAAACTATGTTATTTAACCTTCTTTCTATTCTTCATTTTTTCGTTATACGAAACGATAACCGGGAGGAATCTATGGATTCACAGATTGAACCACCACTGGCGCCTTCGCCGGTGGAACCGGGATTGTCTACTTCCCTCAACTTGGCCCCTCCATATCCGATGAATCTGGCCAACGGCGAACCTGAGCCTCACCTGATGGACACGCTAAGCTGGACGGCTATTGGATATTGTTTCACGGCGGGTCTGGAGTTCAACTCAATCTTCGCACAGGTGGGAAATCCGATCAACGTCTCCTTCCGAGTCCAGCTTCTGTCTCTACTCCTCATGATAGCCCTTTGTCTCTTAACTGCTGCTAATGCCATATTTGCCAAGAAGCATCCAAAGATGGCTTTCGTGATGGATCGAGCAGGCTCAGCTATTGTCTTTATTTCTGCCATTATCGCTATTATGCCGACAATTCCAGTGCACGTTTCTGCTAGCTGTGCCCTTGTTATGGTCCTTGTCTATGCTCATCAACATTTCTCCTCCTAAAATTCAAAATTTCTGTTTCTTTTTTTTTCGTTCGTGAGCATGTTGTAGCTACTAATTTTCCCTTAATGAATAAAATATGTACTCCTTTTTTGTGTTTAATGATTAATTCTATTGCAAAAAGTTATATATTCCACCTGGATTGTTACTATTTCTTGGCCTCATCGGAATTGACAATCTCCTCTGCATCAGAGCTAATCCTTCGCTCGTTTGATTTTCACTACTTCCATCTCATCTTCTTCCTTTTCGTTCTCTGTTTTAATCTCAGAAACCCAGTTTAATTTCGTTTGTCTTGAATCTTTGAATTGTTATTTTCTGGTTTAGAGTTTGCTTGGACTTTACGTCTCTTGTGGTAAGCTTCTGTTATTATTACTTTTTTTACCCCCCCCCAAAAAAATTACTTTTACATTTACTTTTACTTGTGATTATATCCCTATGCTCCGAAAATCCAGATATCCAATATATATCAGAGATAAAAACCTGTGTCTTCACTAAGTTCTTTGAACTAGAGGAACAAGGATTTGAGTTTGTGGTTATATAGTTTAAGAAAGTTGTTAAGAGAAGTAGGAGAGAAAGTTAGAAACAATTTCTGAAAACTGTTCAATAATTAGAAAATAGTTACCAATAGGATTCAGCTTTTCCGCTTTTGGTTCTGCCTCTTTTTCTAGGAAGGTCGGTCATATCGTATAATCGTGATTTGTTATATAATTTGGACATACTCTGGGATTGCTCCTCTATCTCCGTGGATGACGAGGCCGTGAGGAAATAGAGAATCCCAGCGGCGGTGGTTTGATCCTGGCGACGGTTCAATCTGAGGAGGAGCTTGTTTATCTGGAGATCCTGGCGGCGGTGGTCCCAATGACGGTGGTTGTGGTGATTTTGACGGCTGTAATGGTGGTTGTGATCCCGGCGATGGTGTTGGGGTGATCCCGGCGGAAGCAGCGGTGGTGGTTCAATCTGATGAGGAGGTTGTTGTGGTGATCCCGGTGGTGGTAATGATTTTGGTGGTGATTGTGGTGATACCAGCGGTGGTGGTGGGGGTGATCCCGCCGGCAGCAGCGGTGGTGGTTCAACCTGTGGATCCATTGATTCCTCAGGTTCTGGTTTGGTATAACCAAAAAATGAAGTGTGAAGAAAAGAAAATTAGCTACAAAGGAAAACATTTTCTTTTAACAGAAATTAAGATTGAGAAAGGCTAACTCATTAGATCTGCCTTTTTATAGTTTTTTGTAAAAGAAATGTGGAATCTTTACGGATTAGATTTGTAAAAAATTGTAAGTGCGAAAGTCAGACATGCTACGTGCACGGGGGGCGGACGTGGCACATAGTCACATACTCTCTTTTTTTATATATATATACCACATAGTCACATACTCTTTATATATATATATATATTATAATTTAAGTAATTCATTCAGCCCAAATTGAAATAAAAAAGATGCGCCCCAACCAAATTAAGAACAAAGAAAGTGCCTCAACCTAAAACTTCTTCTAATTAACTTAATAACTTTTCTAAAACTCTATTTTATTTACCCAATTTTCTCTTTGTTCTTCGTCTATAATAATTTTTTTTTTAACTTTAGCTAAGTAACCTAAGTTAATATTGGTTTGTTTATAACAATTCTACTCTTTTTTTTTTCTTTGGAAGTTAGATCTTTCATGTTATAAACTTTATAAATATTAATCTTACTATTTTTTCTTGATAAAATAGTTTATTACTTACAAAAAAATTTGTGTGCCCCATACTAAATAAATTTGTAGATTTGCTTTCGTGTAACTATCAAACTGTTTTACTCGTGAATAGTTTAAACACAATTAAAGCTAATAAAGAGTATTTTACTCTTTTCACCTCTAAATTAAGTGAACCTTTTGTGAGCTATGCATATCCTAGCCAATGCATGAGATGAGACCAAAAATCTAACTAATCTAAGGTGTATATAGTACTAGGTTTCGGTTTATCATGTCAAATCTAGCATTAAGAACCAACCTAAGTGAAAGACTCCTTCAAAATCATCCTAAATAACCATTATCTAACCGGTGGTGGTGGTTCAATCTGATGAGGAGGTTGTTGTGGTGATCCCTGTGGTGGTGGTGGTGGTAATGATTTTAGTGGTGATTGTGGTGATACCGGCAGTGGTGGTGGGGGTGATCCCGCCGATAGCAGCGTGGTGGTGGGGGTGATCCTGCCAGTAGCAGCGTGGTGGTGGGGGTGATCTTGCCGGTAGCAGCGTGGTGGTGATCCCGCGGTAGTGGTTCAACCTGTGGATCCATTGATTCCTCAGGGTTTTGGTTTGGTATAACCAAATGAAGTATGAAGAAGAGAAAAGTAGCTATAACTCATTAGAACTGCGCCTTTTTATAGAAAGAAAAGTGGAATATTTACGGATTAGATTTGTAAAAAATTGAAGTGCGAAAGTCAAACATGCTACGTGCACGGGGGCGGACCACAACAGATGGTTGTTGTGGAGAAAGTTTTTGATTTGCCATTCTATCACTGCATGAAAACAAAATATAAAATTAAAATCTTACGTGCGTGAACAAAACCAATTAGAACAATCCTACGGGCTACTGAAAAAAAAAATTAACAAAAAAGAAACTAAAATTACCAATGAAAATGCTGTAGAGAAAATTGAATGAAGATTATTAGAGTTGACGTTTGGTATTTATAGAGAATTTTAAAACAATATTGATGTCAATTTTTTGAAAAAAAAATCTAATGATGAAATTTTCGGCTAAAATATAATGGTGAAATTAGAGTCTCCGGCAACGGCGCCAAATTTTGATATGCTCAAATATAATATCCTAAAATACTAAAGTAGTAGTTGCAGTAAGTTATGGGTCGAACCACAAAGACTCAAGATATCACTCAATAGATTGCAAGATTTGAATTAAGCTAAGTCAATCGATTAAACATAAAACAACTAAGATACCAAGTGGGTTGTAAATTCAATGGGAAAAACTAGGTTCATGATATCTCTCAGGAAATCAGAGAATGCAGACAAAACAATCAATCAGGATTCAGGTTATGCACGGTTCTTGAACTCAAATCACTAAGTTATAATTAACCAACTTTCGTTGCGAGAATTATCTAAGTCTAAATCCTAGAATTCCAAATTTTTTTGCAAATCCTAAAGATCTAAACCAGCTTTAGAGTTCAGGTTTGAATTGTTCACAAAACAACTAAACCAAATTTCTTTGCAGATAGTTATTTTGCTCACCCTAGATTCTGTCAGGTTTCCAATCACACTTTCGTGTCTAATTGATTTACCTAAGATCTAAGTTCTAGGTGATCAAGCTAGAATTAGCACTAAGAACAACCTATGGTGAAGAACTTAATTGATTATGAATCTTAATAAATCGATCTATCTAACATTCAAAGAAATCCTTTATGAGAACCCTAAACCTAAAAGAAAACTACTCAGACATGGAGATTAAAGAAAGAAACATGACTGAATAATACTTCAATAAATAAAATAAGAATAGAGTAGAACAAGGGTTCGAAATCTTCTCTCTGACGAACAAAGTTCAAACTTGTCTCCCTCAACAACTCTCTCAACAAAAAAACAGAATAGAATAAAGCGTAGCCAACAAAAGTGGCTGAAAAACCTAATTAATAACTTAAAACACGTTTTGGGGATTATTGTAATTATTAAAGTCTTCTATACCAAGGAGCAGTTTCTTCAAACTTCAGAAAAGTCGCGACTCTCGTTTCTCTGCAGTCGGTATCGATCGATACCATAAGTGGTATCGGTCGATACTCGGGCTTCAAATCGACTTCTCAGCTACATGATCTCTGCTTTGCTCCAAAAAGCTCCAGAATACTTCAATATCTCCAATTATGCTCCAAACGTGCCTAAACCTGAAAAGACTAAAAAAGACTCCAAAACACTAAAAAGACTCAATAAAAAGGACTTATATCATGGTCAAAAACGGGTAAAAACCATGATATATCAACTACCCCAGACTTAGCCTTTGCTTGCCCTCAAGCAAACAGAAAACCAAACCAGAGAAAGAGGTTTGAAAACAACGGAGACTCACTTGTTCTTGAACCACTGCAATGACCCTTTTTCCTATTGTCTTCTCATCACTTTACCAGTTCTAGATCTAACCACCACATACTTCTCCGTAGACATTCGCAGCTTTCCCAGACTCCACACATAATCTCACAGCTTCATCCTTCAAAACCATCATCGCCAGTTTCATCGCTGTGTTCAATGCCAAGAACCTTCTAGACTCTTTCCCATACAATATCATGACAAAAGAACCACCCAAAATTCACACTTTTTCGGTATTTAGTTCCTCTCCCCCAGACTTATTTCATTTCATGCTCTTCCTTTTTATTTTTTTTATTTGCACATACACATCAAGGTTTAACACGCGAGTATTGATGGTGTTTGCCACCGAATCCCCGGTTCTTCCCCTCTCTATATATCAAAGGTGTAGGCGAATAATGGTATCACGGGAAATTTCCCTAACCTCGCTTCCAACCTTTGTGTGATCATTCCTTCTAAGCAGAATAATGGGATCGCTGGAAATTTTCCTAACCCTCCACTTAGAAGAAAATCATTTCATATTTTCGTGCTTTAATTCATTAACTTAGATTAAGGGAGAGGTATACCATTACTTTAAAACACATGGGTTCCTTTGTCAGGTATGAATGAGGAATCAAGCTCTAATGAACACTAACCACATCGATGAAGTGCAAAAAATTTGGCTCAGGTTTCGATGAACTCCACTGGAAACATGGGTGTTTTCAAGTCAACTGGCCAGCTTTTGGATTTTTCATTAGTCCGATCTAAAACTGATTCTGTAACAATGGACACTCAGAAGCAAAGTCAAAAGTATGTTCTAAATTGCGCTAGGCGCTAGTCGGGCGGTCGGGTTGGGTCTAGCGCCTAACCCAAAAATCGGAGATTAATCTGGGATTAATCGGGGACTAGTTTTTGGACTTTTATTGACTTTTTAACATATTAATTCATAAATTTATAAATTTATGACTTTTTAATGATTTTTAATGATTTTTTTGGACTTTTTTGAACTTTTAATGACTTTTAACAACATAGTAAAACCAAATTAGAACTTTTCAAGATTTTTGTTAAGCAATAAATTTAAAAAAAAAAAACAAAACAAAACTAGGCGGCCGCCTAGGCTAGCTTGGCGGATGGGGTGGGTCTAACGACTAGTCGGGGAGTAATCGGAGTTAGGCGGGGATTTTTAGAACAAGGGTCAAAACAGTAGATTCAAGAACAAGTTCAAAATCTCCAACAAAATTTTGACACAAAAACGACTGACTCTAAGAAAAACAAACACAATGTCAGCAACTACCTCCCCAGACTTAAACAACAATGTCCCCAGTGTTATCTAGTCTAGATTCGGCAAGAGAAAACAGAAAAACTAAGTGGATTGGTGAAAATCGAAGAAGTTACCCGAGATGGTGATGAGTGTCGACCGATACAGCACTGGTATCGATCGATACCAGTCGTTGGTCGACACAAGGTCTCCTTTTCATCGACATCGATGCTCATAAGTGTGTTAAATGATCCATATATGAACTGGTCAGCACTGTGAGATCACTCAAACACAAGTCAGATGCAACAAGATATCCTAGAAGCTTAAATCCACAAAGTTCAAGATCATAAAAGGACTGACGTAAGACTTAAAAGTTCAAAAGAAAAGAAAAATAAAAGAAAAAAAAAATAAAAGAAAATAAAAAGAGACGTGAAACCAGATAAAGAGAGAAATTAATCCTCTGAAGAGGCATCATCTGAGACATCCATGCGAGAAGAGGGACCGGGCTGTGTAGGTGAACGGGGGCGAGAACGTGCGACGCAACCACAACGAGATAGAGCGGAAATGGCGTTCCATATGCTCTGGAAGCTCTCAACGACGTACCTCTGAAAAGCGTCTGTCCCCATCGGGATCTCGGGTGCGACTGGAAGCGAAGGCGCAGAAGCAGGAGCGCGTCGTGCTCGACGGGATCGACCTTCAGCAAGGCCGGGTGCGGGTGCATCCTCAGCAGCAGCATGAACAGGAGGGGCGCGAGATGCGGCTCGAATACGGGTGGCCGGTGCAGCAGATAGTAGACGATGGTCTGGCTCGAAAAGCAGCTGAGAAGCATCATCACCTATGGCAGTCAGCTTTGTGTTGGGGAGCTGAACCAGAAAGTCCCCATCGGGCATAGAAAAGCACCAATGCAGCGTTGGTTTCAACCACCTCAGGTTTTGCAGATGTTGCTCATCCATAAGGGAGCGAGTAGTGACAACCGAGCAACCTGCTGTACTGATCTCGAAGTACTCAAAGATAGGGGTGAGGAGGCTGCCAACCGTCTCGGTCTTCCGCGCTGTAGCATAATTACGACCAGAGAATGGCTTGGTCTTCAGAGAGACCAAGTGATGCGCGAAGACTGCGCCCAAGTTGACCGCAAGGTCCATCTCAGGCCACTCGTACCGATCGTCCGGAATGAGGTCTCCAATGGCCATGGAGAGTACCATCAGCTCAGAAATCCGCATCTTGTTCGGCTCCATCTTGCACAGCAGAGTGTTGCTCGGAATACGGACGAGGCAACGCAGAACTGGATGACGAACATCCATATGAGTAGTGGTCTTCGAGTGATAAGCCCCGTTCCCTATATATGACCAGAACGCCTGCACATCAAGAAACTGTGAAGGCAGAGCAACCTTCCTGAAGTCCCTGTGGAAACCGTAGATGTCGCAGAGCTGTGGAATAGGCAACCTGTAATGCACTCCCATAATCAGAAAGGTCAAAGTGCCCTCCTGTGCGTCGCGGTGAACCTCGTCTCTAGACGCGTGCAGTGGCCAAGAACTGACGAACCAGGTATGGATAGAGATCATATGGAAGTGCAGGGAGAGTGCCCAAACCAATCTTTCTGATCAGGCGATGGAGGTCTGCGTCAATACCCAAGCGACGCATCGTAGGAATGTCAATGAATCTGGTCGCTGTCACCTCGACACGCTGCCATGCGTTGTAAAAAAACGTGTCGTACTCGTCCCACTCCTCAGAAATAGGTCTGTAGATGCAGGCGTCGCTCTCTGTCTCCTCCTTAGGCGTGCCAGCCCAAGCTCTCCTCGGAATGATCTTCTCCCTCTCGATCTTAGGCCAGGGAGGCCGACATGTAATGGTGGGAGTTGAAGAGGATGGCGTAGGGCGTGATGTGTCGCGCATGCCGCGAGAGAAAACCACCAGAAAATCCCCATAATCAGTGGCCTTAACCTTGTAACGGTTGCTGGTGAGACAACCTATCACAACCCCTGCGTGCCAACTCGTCCCATCGAAGACCTCGACGGGATCGCTCAGTCTGTACTCCTTGTGAAACGGATTCCCTGGTGGATTAGAGCATAAGGCGTCTGAGGTTCGTTGCTTCTTTCTGGTGTTCATCTGCAATCAAAGACAGAAACACACAACCAAAAATTGCATCATAGTCTCTAAATCTTGCACCACAACAATATGTGTGATGCACCAGCAACAATCAATAACAATTTCTCTAAAATCATCGCCAAAACAATTCCAAAATCTATTCTTCACAAACTTTGAAACACTAACAATCACAATTCTTCAAACTGGCAAATCAAGCATATATAAACCGATAGGGGGGGTCGAAATTCCTCTATAACTACCCAGGAAGGGAAAATTCATCCAACAAATCAAGATTCAAGAGGCAAAATCGAAAATCCCAAATCTATGTGTCGGATTGAAAATTGGAGATTTCGGGTTTCATACCTTGCAGATCGATCAAATAGATGGGAGAATGAGGTAGAGCACAAAAATCCAACAAGAATAGGCTCTTGAATCACCCAAATCGGTGAAGAAACAAAGAATTTGTGAAAAACCTAGAGAGATTTGTGTGGGTATCGCTCGATGGGGCTGGGGAGAAAAGGAGAACTCGCGAGGGTTTTAAGGGTTACTTACCTGGGCGGCGGGTATCGACCGATACCATTAATGGTATCGAGCGATACTCGTGGTAAGTGTCTGCTCCTTTGTCGCGTGGATGGTGTCGATCGACACTGGGTAGGTGTCGATCGATACAACTCTTCTGAATCTGCTTCACGTGAAGATAAAAGACACAAAACGAAAAATAAAAATAAAGGAAAAACTTATGTACAGACTCACCAGTGGGTTGCCTCCCACCAAGTGCTTGTTTAATGTCACGAGCTTGACTTTATTGAGTTCAGGCAGTGGGTGCATCAGCCAGAGGCACAATGTGTCCGTCTGGAATCTCGGCTTTCGCCCAATAGTGTTTCACCCTCTGTCCATTGACAGTGAATTCCTTGCCTTCAGCATTTATCAGCACAACTGCACCATGTGATCGGACTTCCTTGATTGTGAAAGGACCTGACCAACGAGAACGCAATTTTCCAGGAAAAAATTGCAAACGAGAGTTATATAGAAGTACCTGGTCATTGGGTTTGAAGTGGCGAGAGAGGATCTTCTTGTCGTGATATGCCTTAGTCCTCTCCTTGTATAGTTTTGAGTTCTCATAGGCAAGGTGCCTAATCTCATCCAGCTCATTCAGTTGAACCAATCGCCTCTCTGCAGAAGACTTGATGTCAAAATTCATCAGCTTGGTAGCCCATGCTGCCTTGTGTTCGATCTCGATTGGAAGGTGACATGCTTTCCCATACAGCAAGTGAAACGGTGTAGTCCCGAGTGGCGTCTTGAAAGCGGTCCTGTAAGCCCACAATGCATCATCCAGCTTTGCAGACCAATCCTTCCGAGTAGTACCCACTGTCTTTTCCAGAATCTCATTGATTTGCCAGTTGGATACCTCAACCTACCCACTCGTCTGAGGATAATAAGGAGTAGCTACACGATGATCCACACCATGCTTCTTCAACAGCTTCTCGAAGACCTTGTTAATAAAGTGACTGCCACCATCACTTATAACAATCCGAGGTACTCCGAATCGAGGGAAAATAATGCTCATGAACAGCTTCAGGACCACCGAAGAATCATTGGTTGGACTAGCAATAGCCTCCACCCATTTGGACACATAGTCCATAGCAACCAATATGTACTTATTCCCTCGTGATGAAGGAAAAAGACCCATAAAATCAATGCCCCAACAATCAAAAACTTCCACCTCAAGGATGAAGTTCTGTGGCATCTCATGTCGCTTACTGATCTTCCCTCTCCTCTGACAGACATCACACAGCGAGATGAAGACATGAGCATCCTTAAACATCGTAGGCCACCAAAAGCCTGCTTGAAGAACCTTGGACACCATCTTGAAAGTGGCAAAGTGTCCAGCATACTCAGACCCATGACAATGGTACAACACATTTGGTACCTCAGACTCCGCAATACATCTCTTGTAGAACAGTGCTTGTACAAGTAAGGTTCATCCCAGAAGAATCTCCTTACGTCACGCATGAACTTCTTCATGTCATACTGCTTTAGGTGCTTTGGCTCGTCATCTACAGCAAGATAATTGGCAATATCAGCATACCAAGGGCGATCAGGAATAGCCACGGCAGCTAGAAACTCCTCAGCACCAAAGGGATCCATAGGCAAAATTGGTCTTGCTGTCGACGGGTATCGATCGATACTAGGTGAGTATCGATCGACACCAGAACCTGCAGCTCGTGAAAACTGCAGATTTTCGGCAGAAACTCTGTGAAACCCAGTCTCGATGAAGTAAATGTTCTCCTCAGGTAGGAAATCATCAATAGGCACGTCTTCATCGATCCTCATCCTCGAGAGATGGTATGAAACTCCATTCTCGACGCCCTTTTTGTCTTTAACTTCGATGTCGAAACCTTGGAGCAAAAGGACCCAACGACATAGGCAAGGCTTGAGATCCTTGTTCTGCAGCAAGTACTTGAGAGTTGCATGATCGGTGTGGACAGTCACCTGACTCCCAATCAAATATGATCGAAATTTCTCAAAAGAGAAAACAACTGCAAGTAACTCATTCTCTGTGGTGCTGTAGTTCCTCTGAGCATCATCCAACGTCCTGCTGGCATAGTAGATAACATAAAGTTTCTTGTCTTTCCTCTGACCCAAAACTGAACGAACTGCAAAATCGCTCGCGTCGCACATAACCTCAAAAGGTAGATTCCAATCCGGAGGTTGGACAATAGGAGCACTCACCAAGGTTTTCTTAATCCGCTCAAAAGCTGCAAGGCAATCAGGGGTGAAATCAAATGTGACTTCTTTGCATAACAGGGCGGTGAGTGGGCGGGCTAGCTTGGAGAAGTCCTTGATGAATCGTCGATAAAACCC
Organism: Eutrema heterophyllum; assembly: GCA_002933915.1. Taxonomy (NCBI): domain Eukaryota; kingdom Viridiplantae; phylum Streptophyta; class Magnoliopsida; order Brassicales; family Brassicaceae; genus Eutrema; species Eutrema heterophyllum. The sequence goes on along the minus strand of PKMM01046243.1, from coordinate 522,772 downwards.
AGCATGACCAAGGAAGCTACGAATGTCCTTCACGGATTTCGGTGGTTGTAGGCTTGTCATGACTTGAATTTTAGCTTTGTCAACCTCGATCCCAGCCTTAGAAACCTTGTGCCCAAGAACGATGCCCTCCTGAACCATAAAGTGACACTTTTCCCAATTAAGGACCAAGTGTTTCTCCTCGCATCTCTGTAGCACCTTGCACAAGTTATCCAGACAGTTCTTGAATGACGATCCATAAACTGAAAAATCATCCATGAACACCTCCATAAACTCCTCAATCATGTCTGTGAAGATAGACATCATACACCTCTGAAATGTCGCTGGAGCGTTACATAATCCAAATGGCATTCTGCTGTAGGCGAATGTGCCATAAGGACATGTAAAGGTCGTCTTCCCCTGATCCTCTGGATGTATAGGAATCAGGAAAAAGCCTGAGTACCCATCGAGAAAACAGTAGTATGGGTGACTCGCTAACCTCTCCAACATCTGGTCAATGAATGGCAATGGGAAGTGATCTTTCCTTGTGGCCGTATTCAACTTCCTGTAGTTAATACACATCCGATGACCAGTGATTGTCCTTGTAGGAATCATCTCATCCCTCTCGTTCTTCACCACAGTGATCCCTCCTTTCTTAGGCACAACGTGAACTGGGCTGACCCAAGAACTGTCTGAGATGGCATAAATGATCCCTGCTTCCAACAGCTTCATCACCTCCTTTCTGACCACTTCCTTCAGGTTCGGATTCAGCCTCCTCTGATGCTCAATTGAAGCCTTTGACTCGTCCTCAAGGTGAATCTTGTGCATGCATAGATCTGGGGAGATACCTGAAAAGTCATCAAGAGAATAGCCGAGAGCTTTGCGATACTTGCGCAGCTTGCTCAGCAGTAAGATAATCTCTGAGTTGTTCAAGGAAGCATTAACGATCACAGGGTATGTGGAATTAGGACCAAGAAAAACATACCTCAATTCAGCTGGGAGTGTTTTAAGTTCGACCTCAGAAGCCTTCTCCTCACTCCAATCACCAAGCACAGCAGCTTTCGCAGAAGTTTCGGCCAACTTCTCTGGTGATCGCGGATGGTGTCGATCGATACCCTCAGTGGTGTCGGTCGATACTGCTCCAGTTGTGTCGAGCATCTTGGCATATCCAGCAGGAACTTCACTCAAGTACACCTCTGAATCAGCTGAACAGACCAACACCCTCTCTATAGGATCCTCAGGATGCCTCTCCAGAAAATACTCTTCAGCTATGTCACTGAAGGTCTCAACAAAGAAAGTCTGCCCATCGATGGTTGGTCTCTTCATCATTTTCTCCATGTTAAAAGTCATGACCAAATCACCGATGTTAAGAGCTATCTTCCCATTCATGCAATCAATCAAAGCACCAGCTGTTGCTAGGAATTGCCTTCCTAGAATAAGAGGATCTCTGGGCTCTGCATCATACTCCAGGACAATGAAATCAGTCGGGATTGAGCAGTTCCCGATCTTTATCGGAACATCTTCGAGCAATCCTTCGGGAAGTCTCACTGAGCGATCAGCAAGTATCAGTGAGATCCTAGTGGACTTGAAATCTGTCATCCCCATCCGTTGAGCAACTGAGTATGGCATGAGGTTTACACTTTAGCCAAGATCGCAGAAAGAACGTTCGAATCGCTCTGTGAAAATCGTACAGTCCAACACAAAACTCCCTGGATCTGGTAGCTTCTCTGGAATCTTGTTAAGCAGGATCGCACTGCACTCATGAGTAATCATCATCACTCCGTCCTCAAGGTTCACATTGCTCGATACCATCCGCTTGACATATCTCCTTAAGGCTGGTGAAGTCTTGATAGCATCGACAAAAAGAAGCTCAACAATCAACTTGTCTAGCATTGCCTTGCATCTAAAGTCTTCCACTTCCTTCTTGGTCTTCCTAGGAGGTCGAGGGAAAGGTATCTTGAGCATGTAGACTCTTCCTGTACTCAACTTGGGCTGTTTTTCGACTTCTGGGTTCGTGTCGATCGATACAGGGGTGGTATCGATCGATGCTTGTTGCTTCGAAACGTCCTTGGCAGATCCTTGGACGGGTATCGACCGACGCTGGCTGGTATCGATCGAAACTGGGGTGATTTCGGGAGCCTCATCGTCGTCATCTTTAGCAAGATCGACGAGATTCTTTGCAGTAGAGGTCTTCTTCACTCCCGGACTGACCTCTTTTCCATTCCTCAAGGTGATAGCATGAACATGTTCCCTTGGGTTCACTGTTTTCTCTGGAAGAAAACCATCCTGTCTCTTCACATCATTCGCGGTTTGAGCGACCTGAGTTTCCAGCCTCTTCTGATGAATGCTAAGAGCTTCAATCTTTCCATTTAGGTCTGTGTACATAGCATCCATCTTCCCATTGAAGTCCACTATCATCTTCTGCTGTCCCCCGAGAATCTGTTCGAGCATAGACTCGACCTTGCTCTCCTGAGTTTTGAGTGGTGGAGATTGATAGGACGAACTCCCATAGGCACGCGTGTAATCGCTGCTCTGCATTGGTTTCTGGGCAAAGGTATTTTCTCCAAAACCTGAGGGCTTGAAATCAGACTTGAATCCTCCTCGCTGAGCATTGTTGGTGAAGCCTCGGTTGTTGTTGTACTAATATCGCTGATTTTGAAAACCAGCACCTCCAATGTAATTAACATCCTCTGCTTCCTCCTCATCAACATTCTCGACCTCATCAGCAAAGTGAACAGCCTTCTGCTGCTTGCCCATCAACAAATTATGCACCGAATCCAGCTTCGCATGCACCTCAGCAATCTGCGACCCATTAATGCTCCCGTTCAGCCTCTTCCGCTCAAAATCTGCATTCTTGGTACTATTGCTAGACGCCAAGTTCTCAATCAGCACATAAGCATCGTCGGGATATCTCGTGTTGAAATTCTCATTGCTCGTAGCATCCAGAGCCATCTGATACCTCCAATCGATTCCTCTGAAGAAAATACCCAACAACTGAACTTGAGTAAACCCGTGATGCGGGCAATCTCTCTGATATGATCTGAACCTCACCCAAGCGGCTTTAAAAGCCTTTGTCGCTCCCTGAGAAAATTGGGAGATCTTGTTCCTCAGCTCCTCGGATCTCGTATCATCATAGAAGTTGTTCAGAAATGCGTTCTTCGTCTCTACCCAAGTAGTTAGCGATCCCGGAGGCAACTGTTTCAGCCAGTAAGCTGCATCCCCACCAAGAGAGTATGAGAAAAGCTTATAGAAAAGGAACTCATTGGGCACTCAATTGTACTTGATGCTAGTGACCAAGTTCTCGAACCTCTCAATGTGATCCATGGGGTGCTCATGAGAAAGACCATGAAAAGGGTGCTGATCCACAAGTGTGTAGTATGCAGGCTTCAGCTCAAAGTCATTCCTCTGAAAAGTGGGAATACGAATCGCAGACCGATTGGCATAGAACTGATCGGGTATGTTGTACTCTCCAAGCGTCCTAGCACGATTAACCCTAGCATTCCCATTATTCACCTCGTTGTTGCGCGCAGCTCGCGCGGCAATCTCATCGACAGCTACGGGAGGGATTATGATGTTTCCCTCTCCATCAAGTCGCTGTCCAGCCTCATTGCGCAAATTACCATCATGGTCCCTCAAGGCTCCAGCCTCGTCACGATTCAACACAACTTGATTGTTCATCTCTGCTTGTTTCTTCTGCTTCCTGATTGTGCGCTCTAAGTTAGCTAGCTCTTTGTTGGACAGATTAGTCAACTGTGTGCTCTTGTTTCTCCTGGTTTCGCGATTAGGCATACACCTGAAACACAAAAGTCAAGAGACGTAAGTAACAAAAAAAAATAAAAAAAATAAACTAAAACGGCGAGTATCGACCGATACTAGGCGAGTATTGATCGATACCATCGGACTTAGTCGAAATTCTCGGCTAAAATCTAATGGTGAAATTAGAGTCCCCGGCAACGGCGCCAAATTTTGATATGCTCAAATATAATACCCTAAAGTACTAAAGCAGTAGTTACAGTAAGTTAGGGGTCGAACCACAAAGACTCAAGATATCACTCAATAAATTGGAAGATTTGAATTAAGCTAAACCAATCGATTAAACAGAAAACAACTAAGATACCAAGTGGGTTGTAAATTCAATGGGAAAAACTAGGTTCAGGGTATCTCTAAGAAAATCAGAGAATGCAGACAAAACAATCAATCATGATTCAGGTTATGCACGGTTCTTGAACTCAAATTACTAAGTTATAATTAACCAACTTTCGTTGCGAGAATTATCTAAGTCTAAATCCTAGAATTTCAAATTTCTTTCCAAATCCTAAAGATCTAAACCAGCTTTAGAGTTCAGGTTTAAATTGTTCACAAAACAACTGAACCAAATTTCTTTGCAGATAGTTATTTTGCTCACCCTAGATTCTGTTAGGTTTCCAATCACACTTTCGTGTCTAATTGATTTACCTAAGATCTAAGTTCTAGGTGATCAAGCTAGAATTAGCACTAAGAACAACCTATGGTGAAGAACTTAATTGATTATGAATCTTAATAAATCGATCTATCTAACATTCAAAGAAATCTTTTATGAGAACCCTAAACCTAAAAGAAAACTACTCAGACATGGAGATTAAAGAAAGCAACATGACTGAATAATACTTCAATAAATAAAATAAGAATAGAGTAGAACAAGGGTTCGAAATCTTCTCTCTGACGAACAAAGTTCAAACTTGTCTCCCTCAACAACTCTCTCAACAAAAAAACAGAATAGAATAAAGCGTAGCCAACAAAAGTGGCTGAAAAACCTAATTAATAACTTAAAACACGTTTTGGGGATTATTGTAATTATTAAAGTCTTCTATACCAAGGAGCAGTTTCTTCAAACTTCAGAAAAGTCGCGACTCTCGTTTCTCTGCAGTCGGTATCGATCGATACCATAAGTGGTATCGGTCGATACTCGGGCTTCAAATCGACTTCTCAGCTACATGATCTCTGCTTTGCTCCAAAAAGCTCAAGAATATTTCAATATCTCTAATTATGTTCCAAACGTGCCTAAACATGAAAAGACTCAAAAAGACTCCAAAAACACTAGAAAAACTCAATAAAAAGGACTTATATCATGGTCAAAAACGGGTAAAAACCATGATATATCACCTCTGTCTCTGAGCTTCTTAAAACTGAGGGTGCGAAACCGGTACGTGCTCTGTTCTAGAGAGATCCTTGTTGTGTGTAATCTTAGCTTTGAGTCTTACCTTGTGCCTATTTTGATTATATCGTATTTGCAGGAAGATGCTGTTGTAGCTTCGCCCCAAAACCAAGGGGAGGAGGACACTGTTAAGGATATAAATAACGGCTGTGGCGGTGAGAATGATGCAGTAAAAAAGGGCAAAAAGAAGGAGGAGGATCAGCTTGAAGAAGTAAAAATACCTCAGGGTATCAGCTCAATCACTGTTTCTGGCATTGACTTGCCCCCTGAAAATGCTGGAGATATATTTCAGTTCTTGGAGTTTTGGAAAGGTATCATCTATGCATTTGCACAATTTGAAAATTAATTTGTACTTAAAACTTTGAATATTGGAAAGGTTTAATATTGAATCGTATCTGCTTCATATGACTTTTCGGATAGGCTCTTGATTTGAGGGAAGGACAAGCTGAATGTGTTATACGTGAAATGTTATCTGGGAGCCAACAACATTCTATGCTCACCCAGATGATAATCAAATTACTGAATGTGATATTGGAAGACAGAGGAGAAACGTAAAAAGCTTTTTTTTGAAAAGTTTCAAGTTTTCTATTAGCTGAGCTCTCTGTTGATGCATGTCTAATTGATTTCAATTTTTTAAAATAATGTAGATCGGTTTGCCTGAGTGCGACTGATGGTAGTTGGTTCACTGCTCTGGAAAATATCTTGTGGAATCTGAAGTTGATGGCTTCTCTCATGAAATGTTTCAAGAAGGCATTGCTGAGTATAAGAAGTTGGATTTGTTGAAAAAGATAAAGGTTTTGAATTTCTTATGCGATGAAACACTTCGCACATCGTAAGTTATAGTGAATATTCATATATTGAATCAATTGTTCTTTAGATTCTTATGGTGCTTGAGGGTTTATATGTTGTGATAATTTTTTCAGGGTGATCAGGAATTGCATTGATGAATCTGTTGGAAAGAAACAGGAAGCAAAAGAAAACTTGAAGGCAGCAAAAAATAAGGTAACCGTAAAATCTACTTAGTTTTTAAAAGTTAAGTTTGACAACACTTGATTCATTCTAAAACGTTTCTGTTGTAGGTGAAACAACATGAGCAGAAGTTACAATTTGATTTTGCCAAAGCTGTAACAGAGAATAATGGGATTCCGTTATCGAATGAAAAACGGCATGCAATTTTATCGCAAACGAATGATGAAGAAGTTCATTCTGAAATGCAAAACGCAATAGAATTGCTATCTAAAGGTACAAATTTAAACCCGTTTGATTATTTATAACAATGGTCATATGTTTAGTTTTGCAGTGAGCCAAGAATGTGATGATGCTCTTAGAACCAAGCCGGTCGAATTGGATGAAAATGGTCTTGTTCTCTGGAGATTGAAGTCGTACAACAACGAAGAACCAAACTTGTTGCTTCAAGTTTTGAAAAATATACAAATTCTTTGTTTTGTCTAGAAGAAGAGTTCTAGTAACTTTAATCTCTTTCCTTCGTTTGTGTGCAGATTTAGGAAGCTGGAGTGAAGTTTGTCCTCATGAATAATGGTTTGCGTTTAGCTCTGAGCAGAAACCAGAGATAGAGAAGTACTTCTCTTTCAAAAGGTAAATCATTTTATCTCTCTTAAGCTTATAAGCTCAAGTGATTTATTAAGGGTATCATGAAGCTTTTTAGGTTTGAATTTTGTTTGATCTATCCCAAATCACATCTATATGTACAAAACCTGCAACTAAAAGCACATATTAACAATATAGTAATTGATGCTTCACTTGAAACTACAGACTTTGGAATCTCTATGTGTTACAAATACGGTGCTAATTTGTTCATGGGTTTGCATATTCTGATTTGCATCACAATTCTTCTTTTGTATCATATTTTTTGTAGGATGAAACGGCTCGAAGCAAAGAAGAAAGCAAAAACTATTGTTGAGTCGTAGTGATGTTTTTTATTTTCGCTGCGAAAGCACATAATAAGAACATGATTCTAATAAGTAGAGGTAAAAGTGCTGATTCATAAACTCTTTGCACATGCGATTTTATATTGCATTTGAGTATATGATTTGTTGTTGTTGTTAACTACATTTCTGAACAATCCAAAAGCTTAGTTTTGTAACTTTTTTGTTTGTTAAAGAATAAAAATTATTCCAACTTTTTTGGAGACGATATTTATAGTTGGGAGTTGTTGTAAGGTTTAACGAATGTCTCAAAGGAATAGATTCTTTTGTATTTTTTTGTTTGTTATCTATTATATTCTTTTTTTTTGTCTTTTTGTTGACAACGTCCCCTTTTTGTCAAACAACTATTCTAACTAGATAAGTACCCGCATTTATGCGGATTTGTAATTTAATACTTTATAACTCGTAAAAAAAGTAAAAACGAAAAAATGGAAAACAAAATTAGATTACCCATGAAAATATTAATACATAAATTAATAAATATATACTTTGAAATAAAAATTTAGTGAAGAGATACAGTAAATAACTTTGTATAATTGGACTTTTATTTTACATACTACCAAATTGTGGTTTGTATAGAGGTGAAATTTTAGAATTCTTTTATTTTTATGATTAATTTCCTTAATCTAAATGGAAAAACTATGTAGTGTTTTTTTCCTTTTTTATATTAATTTTGCGTTTTAGGATAATTTGTTTTTTACCTTTTAAGATTATGAATTGAGTATTAAATTTTTATAATTTTTTGGTTTTTTTATTAATCTATTCCAAATATTTCCAACTCTGACTTGGAAAAAACACACATATTAAGAAATCAAATTAAATATGGTTATTAAATGCATCATTTTTGTGATTAACAATTTTCTATATTTCTAAACCAATAGCATTTCAATAAAAGCAATTAATTTTCTTGAAATTTACAATTTATCATCATTAACTAATAAAAAATGCATAATTTTTTTAAAAAAATCTATCTTTTTGAAACAATTTTTGTTTCTCAAACATTGATTAATTTGAAACAGAGGGAGTATTTTTTATTCTGAAAAAATATATGGTATTTTTAAATTTCGGCACTTTTGGTAGTTATATAAATGTTCTTTAATAAATATATGGTATTTCTAATACCAAGAGAACGGTTAGCTTTGCTGCAAGTATCGATCTAAAAGCTTTGCTTTAAATGGAAAGTCCCGTTATTATGGGCATGATTAAAAAATTCTAGTCACATGAATTGGCATCTTTCGTAAACAGAAATTGATCTCTCATATCTGAGTAAAGACAAAGAGAGAGAAAGAGAAATATAAGTTGGGGGTAAAATGGGATTATGGAAATTAAAATATTGTTTGTAATATTATTTGGTTATTTACCTAATTATTTTCTGATTCTTAGTCATCTACCCCAATTTCTCTTAAAATATTGCTCACATTCATGCATTTTCTTTTCTTTTTTTAGTCTTTTTTTTTTAAAGATAAAGACATCTTCCTTCATGTTGAATTGTTGAATTGTTGATTTATTTTTTTAAAGATAAAGATTCTCCTCCTTGTCGACGGTTATAAATTCCCCAATTTTTGAAAAAGAGAATGATGCACAAAACCTTGAATTGTATTATTCTATTTAAACAACACAAATTTTTAACATCAATATTTGTAAAGAGTACGTACGTAGAAAATCTAATATGATACAAACTTTTTCATCAAGGAATAGAAGTTCCACTCCCATTAGCACATTATTTGCTTTTAGATTTTTAGCTGTCCACTTTCAAATAATATGCACTATAGTACGGCGATAGACCATGTTTCGATCTAATTGATTCACAGTAAAATAGTTTTGATCGATTTTTTTAGTTTTAGAAATCTTGATTTGCTTGTTTAAAATTTGAATAAGATAACTAAAAAATGGAAATACACATTTAAAAATTAGAAAAACGTAAGATTATTATATAGAGTTTGGTCATGGTTGTATATTTATGTTTTCTTTCGTTAAGTTTCCTTTTGTCATAATGAAATTTAGTTAGTATGCCTTTTTGATTAGAAAAAGACTTATTAACAAGGGACTTTTTTTAAGTTGTTAAGATGATATCGATTAGAAGGTTAACAGTTGTTGTTGAGTATTATTGAATATTTTTTTCTTCTTATGGTCCTAAAAGCACATGGTTAATATGTCTTTTTTGGAAAAATAAATCTTTTTTTTTTAAGATTTCCTACTTACTCTGGTGTTATGTTATAAGTCTTTTTAAAAAAGATTTCCTATCTATTCCGGTGTTATGTTAATGAATTTCTTTGTATTATTGAATTTCCTTTTTTATTTTCGTAGGATCCTAAAAGCGCACGGTTAATATGTCTTTTTTGGATATTCTTGTTTTTTCTTTTTTTAGGATTGTCTTTTTTTAGGTTAATCTTTTTATTATTTACTTTAGATTATAATTTTCATTTTTTAAAGTTTGGTCGTGGTTGTAGATTATAAATTTTTAAGTTTTCTTTTGTTATTTTTTTTTATTATAAGTTTTCCTTACTTATTTTTGTTTTTTTTTTTTTTTTTCTTAAGATTGCCTTTTTAAAAATATTTACTTTAATTCGTTTTTACTTTTTTTTAGTTAAATTGACACATGTCAAGATCTAAATTAACCGTGACAAATGTCACGATCTCGTGAGTTAAAATTATCCTACGTGTTACGCTCACGTTGAGAGATCCAACTTTATATAATAAAATTTTTATTTTTTTAAGTTTGGTCATGGTTGTAAATTATAAACTTTTAAGTTTTCTTTTGTCAATAAAAAATTCCTTACTTATTCTTGTTTTTTTCATTTTTTCATTTTTAAGATTGCCTTTTTTTAACTTTTTTAATATTTACTTTAATTCGTCTTTACTTTTTTTAATTAAATTGACACATGTCAAGATCTAAATTATTTGTCATAATTTCGTGAGTGAAAATTATTTTACGTATCACGCTCACGTTTGAGAGATTCAACTTTATATAATAAGATTACGATAATATGATTGTATCAACCGACTCTTTTTTTGGTTAATATATGGAGATTGAAACCGGCCCATTTCTTTGGCTTAGTAAAAACTAGTTGAATTTTTGATAAGACTAGCTTTGGGCCGTTGACGTTCACTCCTAAATAACCAGATGAAACCGAACCAAAAACTACGATTGGAATGGGATTGATCCGGTTTTCGTTAACCGATGCCAGAATGGTTGATACGTGCCCTCATGAGACAGCTGAAAGTCAAAACCGGTCCATGTCATTGGTTTAGTGAAAACCAGTTGAGATTTTGATAATGATTGGCTTTGGCTTTAGCTCCTAAATAACCAGAATACATGTGTGATGCGAATTGTCTTGTATCGAGAAATATGACTCCATAGTGAAGAAACCGAACCAAATAAACCGGTTGGTATTAAATGGCTTGACCGGTTTTCGTAAACAGACACCAGTGGCTTTTGCATCATTCTAACGTTGTTTTTTCTATTGTTTCTTTCGCACTTTAGAGTATTAGAGTGTGTATGGTGCATTAACATGGCATGTTTTGCATATTATACATACATTTAGGTACCAAGGAGTTGGAAGAGCATAGAGACTTGGCCTAAGAGTGATGAAGAGTAAAGAAAGGAGAAGAAGCAGCTCCAATCGATCTCTAGGTCGATCAGGAGGTCAATCAGACGCGGCCGAGGAATCTGATCGGGCAGGCAATCGGTCGATTTACATACCTAACCAACGAGAGTTGATGATTAGGGTGTTTAGTGAACTAATTGGAATTGTTTCTTAATGCTCACTGATTATCTAATTTCGAACGGAAGTTTATGTTGATTAGGTAATTGATGAAGTGATTAGTGCCATGGAAATTGATTAATCATATTTGTAAATTTCATGTTCTAGGATGGGGCTTAATTCAATATTTGGCATCATTCTTTGATTGTTAGCTCATTCTTATAATAGTTAACTTTATGGTCCAATGATTTTATCTTGTTCTAACTCTTGCATTTTTTATTTCTTAGTTTGTAAACTTAATTAGAAAACCAAAAACAATTGCTCTAGATTAGTTTGTGTCTCGCATCTTTATTGTTGCAATCTTTAGTTCCCTTGGGATCGACCCTCAAATAATATCGTGGTGATCATTCACTTATGGTTTTATTCGAGACTTATAAATTTTGAAGTTTCGCCGCCTTGGTTGGATCTTCACTTCATAGTGAAGGTAAAACTAAGGCATGTCAAGTTTTTGGTGCCGTTGCCGGAGAGTTAAATATTTGCCATTAGAGTTAGGATTCAAATTGAGACTAAGGCCTTTTTATTTTCTTTTGTTGCTAATCTTTTCCCTTTTCTTGTGATCTTGATCTCTTAGGTGTACAACTAGGAGCAAAGGAAACATTCAAGGAGAGAGTGAATAAGAGGAAACAACCGTCAAACTAGCGGCGTTAATTGCGCCCTTGAGAACTCTCTCAAGCCTATCCTTTGTCAAGTTAGACACGCAAAACAAGCATCAATAAGGGGGACCAAGCTCCTTATTTCTATTGCTCCAATGTACCACTTTCTTCAATTGTACATACCATTTTTGTTTGTGTTTGTTTTACTCTCTCTTTGAACTCATTTCACACCGAGACTGTGTGATTTAAGTCATTAGGAGAGGTTCTTGTGTTTTGACATTGTGTCTTTTGTCTTATTTTTTTTTGTTTTGTGTGGTTTGATTCATGCATTATTTAAAGCCTATTGCATAAAAATAAAAAACAAAATTGAAATTTTTTTGAAAAATGAAAAATAAAACAAAAAGAATCATGTAGCTTTCCATTTTTGCATATTTTTCTTTAGGATTGAGTCTAATAGCATATAAGATTGCATTGCCTATGCATAGGGGACAATGATTTAAACCACCTTGTAAAGACTTAGTTTAGAACTCGATATGATACCCTTAGTAATATTATCATGTTGCTTGAACAACCTTTTGAAACTTTAAAACTTTTTGCTTTGATCTCTCCACTTTTAACTCTTTGTCTTGTAAATGCTTGTTTAATTCAAAACTAACCCCTTGATATTAGACTTAATTGAACTTAATTCTCTCACTTATGGGTTTGTGATAAATAACCATGGTTCAAACAAAAAACTCGGATTATCTTATCATTTTTACCACTCTCTAATAATCCGGGTGGCCATTCTCACCTTTAGAATGGTTCTCCACCTTTAACATTAACCGTTTTCTTTCCACCCCTTGATATTTGATTGAGTGAGGCATTTTCTTGATAATGCTATTATGTGTAAAATCTTGTAACTATTGGGAACGACAAAAGTTAGCTTTCATTTTTAGCTAGTATAAGTTGTTCAAAAAAAAGACTAGCATTAGGAGGGGATAAAAGGGAATGAATGGTTTCGGAATTTGGGAACATGAGCTCACAAAGAAAATGAGATGGAAATGAAAGAAGAAAAACAACCCTTGGTTTAAAAAGACAAGCTCTAGAGAAGGAATTTAAAAGAAAGATCCTAGGAAATAAAAAAGATAAAACACTCTCCATGTTTTGAAAAAGAATTAAAAAAAAAGTTTAGGGAGAATCAAAAAAAAAAAAAAAGGGTCGAATAAAAATGTCTTTAGGAGTTTGGAGTTTGAAGTCTGGAAACGAAAAGAGGGTTTAAAAAGGAGTTTTGATTTAGCCAAAAGGGCTTGGGGGTTTTATGAGCTTCCAAAGAATTAGAAAAGAAAATGAGATCACCATTTAGGTAGAATGTTTTGCTAGGAAGGGGTAAACTTTGTATGCAGTCTTCCTTGCTTTTGCATAACATATAGCATTCCGTTTTCTTGAAAGTAAGCCACCCAAAATGAATAACCCTCATTGCACTCACATCTTAGTGCTAAAAGCCTTTTCCTCTAAATTGATTGGATTTGATCACTTGCCCATTTGTGAGACCACACTTGAAAAATATCAAATGAATGTGAGAGTTGGTTGAGAAAAGGACTTGTAGGTGCGAGACATTGTTGTTTAGAGAAAATACTAGGAGTTGCGATAAGCCATTAATGAGTTATAGTGAATTGAATGTTTGTTGTTGCAACATATTAGTATTATTCAAGGTGATCATATTGAATGCTTGTAAGTTCTTTTGGTTATGGCCCATCGCCTTCAAACCTCTCTTCCGGTTTGTTCTTTCTTGTTTACTTGAGGACAATCAAAGAACAAGTCCGTGAGAGTTGATATGTGTGGATTTTTCATCCTTCTAACATTGTTTTTCCCATTGTTTCTTTCACACTTTGCATCCTTTTGTATCATAATCATGCAATTTGAGTCTCTTTTCTCCTTGTCTTACATTTTACAGTATTAGAGTGTGTATGGTGCATTAGCATGGAATGTTTTGCATATTTTACATACATTTAGGTACCAAGGAGTTGGAAGAGCATGGAGACTTGGCCTCAGAGTGATGAAGAGCAAAGAAAGGAGAAGAAGAAGCTCCAATCGACCTCCAAGTCGATCAGACGCGGCCAAGGAATCTGATCGGGCAGGCAATCGATCCATTGGATTTAGACGCAGGGGAGAAACAATCGACCACCGGGTCGATCTAGTGGTCGATCAGACGGCAATTTCGAGCATAAAATATCCATGTCAAACCCGGTTTGTCCTGGGTTGACCCGGTTCGCCCCATTTCCTATTTAAGCACTCTAAACCTAATTTGTTAGCAAGTTTTCTTCTCTCTAGAGTTGAATTTAGATCCAACCTCTTCTCTTGATGTATTTGGATTGTTATTTAACACTTCATGCCACTCTAGTGAATGATTCTTCAACGTCTATCTTTTATGTTTATGTTTATGTATTTTCTTTTCTTTATGTTTAGGAGCTAGTACTTAGTTGGATCATGGGTTAGGAAAGATTATGATTATTTGATGGTTAAATGATGATGCTTTAGGTTGCATCTTGTTACATCCTTCATTTAGGTTGCTCTTAATGCTAGTTTTGACTTGATCTCTCAAAATCTAAAACTTAGGCATTTCATGCCCGAAAGGTGTAGGTATTTGTGAAAATGTTTGAACCAAACCTTTTATGAGCTTTACATACCTAGCCAACGGGAGTTGATGATTAGGGTGTTTAGTGAACTAATTGGAATTGTTTCTTAATGCTCATTAATTATCTAATTGCGAACGGTAATTTCTGTTGATTAGGTAATTAGTGAAGTGATTAGTGTCATGGAAATGGATTAGTCATATTTGAAAATTCCATATTCTAGGATGGGGCTTAATTCAATCTTTGGCATCGTTCTTTGATTGTTAGTTCATTTTTATGATAGTTAAACCCATGGTTCAATGCTTTTTATCTTGTTTTAATTCTTGCATTTTACTTTCTTATCTTTTCTTAGATTGTAAAATACAAAAACCAAAATCAATTGCTCTAGAGTAGTTTGTTTCTCGTATCTTTATTGTTGCAATCTTTAGTTCCTTTGGGATCGACCCTCAAATACTATCGCGGTGTTCCATGCACTTGTGATTTTATTTGAGGCTTATAATTTTTGAAGCTTCGCCGCCTTAGTTGGATCGTCACTTCATAGTAGCGGTAAAATTAAGGTGTGTCACTAACTGACACCAGAATGGTGTGAATATGCCCCTCATCCTTATGAGACACATAAACCATAATTTCGGCGGCTAAAAATTAAACCGGTCCATTCCTTTGGTTTAATGAAAACCGATTGAGATTTTGATAACGATTGGCTTTAATTTGGCTTCTAAAGAACCAGCAGAAAAAGTGTAAATATGATACGAATCTATTACTACTGTATATAAAAGATGGTCAACTCTCTCTAGCTGCTTTCCATCAAAGTGGTTTGTGTTAGTTCATTAAATAGATTCTCGACAGAAAGTGCGGTGAGTAAAACAAGTGCCGTCAAGAATGTCGTTACCGTGTGCGTATGTGTATGTGTGTTTTGCTTTTATCTTTTGGTCTCTACTGAACGATTTCTGAAAGCACGAGTCTAAATGTTGTGACAGGATCAAGACTTGGATTTGAGAACTTAATAATTGGATACAATCGAAAAATATGGCCGAGGACATCAATGAGGTTCACAGACACAAATATATTCTCGTGTGGTTGTTTTCCTTGGTTTTTTTATTGACAATATCCAGTGTTGTGCCTAGCTTTCTCGGGACTTAAGACAATACTCGACAATCAATCAATACTATGATCTTATTTAAATTTACAATATATGTTAAATATGATTTATTTATAAAGATATATTCAAGGATAATATTATGAGTAATAGCAATCGATGGACCTCAATAATTAGAAAATTAAGTGACCTTTTTCTGACACATTTTGAATAGTATTTAGACAAAGAAAATTACTTTGGACAAAGAAAATTACCATGTACCCCTTTTGTTTATTTTTCTTTTCTCTTCTCTCTCCGGTAAGCATCTGATTTTTTTTGTAATCTCTCTCTTCTCTCTTTTCGTATCTCTTTGCTCGCTTATTTCTCTCCTTCCCCAACTTTATCATAGGCAAAATCCACTGATTTTTTTAACGACCATCGATGTTTCTTTTTTCAGATAAAACTCATTTTTACATGATTTCCAATCACTTTTGGGCTTTGATCTCCATTACTCTCAAGATCCACTGCGTAGCGAGACGACGAATATGAAGAAGAGACCTCTACGATGCTCGGCCGAAAATGATTGAGTACACACCGAAGATATTGAATTAGGTTAACCTGTTTGGACTCCGTCTTCGAGGTTCGGTGATGTGTTGCTGGAGAAAAATTTGGAATACATCCCCGATTAGCCGTTCTTCAGCTCCGGAACAAAAAGTTAGTGTCTTTTTTGTTTTCCTCACAATGGGTTATTCTAATTTAGTGGGGAAATTAAAGAATTTCTTACCTCCGTGTTGCAATTTGATTTGAATTCTGAGGTTTCTGGGTTTAGAGTGGCAGAATGTTGCAATCACTGGTGTCGGGCCATCACTTGTCGGTCTGTTAGCTACTATTGTTTTCTCCAATTGTTTTAGATTTTTTTAGCCTGTTAATATTTTACTAACATTGTTGGCTTGTTAACTTCATCATTATTATCGGTTAATATTTTGTATAATTATACGTTAACAAAAATATTATTGGTGTATTTTATTATTTTTCGACGTTATTACAAATACTATTCGGATCATATTGTTAACACGTTACAAGTATAAGATATTATTGTTAGCACGTTACATGTATATGATATTTATTGTTAGCACGTTAACATTCTATAGTTATTCGTATTAGTTAGCGGATATTACATATCAAATATTATTGTTAACACGTTACATGTATCACATATTATTGTTAGCACGTTAATATTATATAGTTATAGGATAACCATAAACTTATCGCGCCCGATAACCATATTAGTTAGCATGTTAATCAAATAGTTATCCACTAAAATCACATACGGTAAGCGGTTGATGAACAGTGTTGCCAGGTTATGTCGTCAGAAAAAAGGTTTTTAGATCAATGGCATTTTGTGTAATTATTTAAAATGTTGAGGATATTTTTTGGTTTTAATTTTTTTCTCTTTCCTAAATAACTAATTTTAATTTATCCATAGCTAGATAATTAATTAAATGGTCAACAAAGGCTATTCATTAAATTCACTCTAACATTATATCATTTTGTGATTTAGCATATAAAAAAAAAGTAATATATATATATATATATTAATTTTGATGAGGGGCAAAGCAGTTAATATATCAAAAGTAAAATGATAATTATTTAATACTAAAACATTATCTATGATTGTGTGCATGTTTTCATTATTTTTGTTACTTAAAATTACGAGAATACATAAAATATCAAATCAAATGAATTTAGAAAAATTATGTGATATTAAGAATTTGCATAAAAGAACAAACATAAACACGAAACAATCAAAGAAAACAAAGTTAAGACAATGATCAATTAATAAAGGGTAAATGGAATATATATGATCCGTTGATCATGTAATTAGGAAAATGATAATCGATAATGGCATATTAGTTCAATCTCCTAACGTTGAGATTTATTTCCTGTTTTGACCCTATAGCAGCTGACGTCAGCGAAGTTGGGTTACGCAATTAGCATTAAATGGACCGACAAAGTATTAAATGTAAAGCAAAGCTGAGATTCGTTTTGAGTTATTTGCATTAAATGTTCTGTCGCAGCATTAAATGCTCTGTCGCACCATTAAATGCAATGATGCTGCAGAATATCTGTTTGAGCGGGATTATAGAGAGACAATATCTTTTGCCGCTAAACGAGTTAACACAGTTGTCGGCGATAATTGTTCATTAATCCAGTTATCGTGTTAACCCAGTTATCATATCGCGTTAAGTTTATGTTTATCGTGTTAACCTAGATATCAAATCATACAAAATATAAAAATTAAAATTAAAATCGTGAGTTAACGTTTTTTATTTATGTATATATAAGTTCAATAAAAGAGATCTGTATTTTTCTTACGTAATTAACATGATAACAATTATAACAACATATTATATAGAATGTTAACGTGTTAACAATAATATCCGAATACTTATAATGTGCTAACATTAATATCTGGTAAGTGGTTAACATGCTAAATAATATGATATCAAGATAAGTTTATGTTTATTGTGTTAACTTAGTTATCATATCATACAAACTATGAAATTCAAATTAAATTCGTGAATTCATGTTTTTTCAATTGTGTATATATAAGTATAATAAAAAATGATTAATGTTTCTCTTACGTAATTGACACGATAACAATTATAACAACATACTATATAGAATGTTAGCATGATAACAATAATATCTGATATTTGTAGCGTGATAACAATAATATCCTTTTCTCCATCGTTCGACGTCTCTGCCACCGTTCTCTGTCCTCAGGCAATTCCGCCACCATTCTCCGTCCTCTGACCATTCCGACACCGTTCTCTATCCTCCCGCTACTCCGCCACTGTTTTTCGTCTTCCGGAGTATCCACCACTATTCTCCGTCTCACGGCGCCTCCGCCATCATTCTCAGTCAAACTTTTTATTCGCCGACTCCTCTTTAATGTTAATCTATGTTTGCCAAATATACATTTGTTGTCCCCATTAGATAAAACTAACTTTCGAAACTGGTTAACTATTTCGTAATTTGAAAGGTAAAATAACAGGTTAACGAAGCAGTTCGGTAGTTGACAAGTAAGTTGAAGATGGTAACAAAGTTAACATTTTGGTTTTTATCATAAACTAATTAACGAGTTATAGATGGGGAATCAAGTTAACAAATATATTGTATAGTTAACATTGAATCCGTAGATACTAACATAAAGAAAATAAGTCAGCAACCCAAGAATAACAAATATCAAGCTCTCTGCATTTCTCTACCCCATGTCCCCCTCCAGCTGCATGACCTTGCATAATAAATATTATGGTTTGTTCCAAGTCGTGGTTGGATGTGATCTGCGGGATACCAAAAATTTGTAGAAGTTAACGGATATTTATTTTGTTAACGTGAAATAAGTTAACATCTACATTACGGATAACATTATTGTTAACACTAACAATGATATCAGTAAACGTATGTTATTGACGTACCTCAGTGTTATCCTCTTCATTTGGTTGGGCTAGGTTAACAACGTTTTCATGTCCATCTTGGGCGATAACATTAGCGTTTACAAGAATTTTAAAATGTTAGCAAATAACTTCCTTTGTGAACGATAACTTACCGCTGTCGTTTCTCCATCACCTCCAGCCATTTCGTCCTGCGGTCGGTATCCCTTGTTGGCCTACAAAAGAACAATCAATTTAACGTCTCACTTGTTTGTTTTCTTGCTTTGTAAGGATACCCTTATGTTTTCTAATTCTGCGAAATTGTCAGTGTTAGGTTGTTGGATTCCCTGCATCTGATAACTTTAAAGTTAGTGTCCTAATGATTTTGTTATCGAAAAACTACCTTAACGAGAAGCAGCGAGTATCTCCGGATAACTACCTTAACGAGAAGCGGCAAGTATCTGCGGATAACTACCTTAATGACCAACAACGAGTATCTAGTTCTAAAATCACAAAGAAAATCATATCTAGATAGAGAACCAACCATCATCATCAACCTACCAACGAGAAAGAGATCATAATGGCTGAAGCAAGAACCACCGGTGTCGCCCTTTAACCTTCAATAAATCACCACCTAGAGATGTAGATCTCTCCAACCATCACGCTCCTTTAACAATGGAGGATGAGACTTTCTCAGTGTGAAGACGAATACCCAAAGGGAAACATTTGTTCAGAGCACCGACGTCAGCAGAATTAGAGGGATCGAGATGAAGAGAATAAGAGAGAAGAAGAGAAAAGAGAGAGGGGAAAGAGAAAAGAAAAAAGAAGATGAAGAGAGAGAAGATGAAGATGAAGATAAAATAGATAGTGTAGGGGTGTGTTAGACTTTTCAAGCAGAACAGAAACGGTGGCACAGTGCTAAAATATGTGACCTCATTTTGATGTTATTTAATAGTAGTCGGTGATAATACCCATTAATAAAATCTGAAATTCCATTAAAAAACAATAGATAAAGTAAGTCAATAAATTAACCCAAATAAGATATTAAATATAATTGTTTTACCAATTGAACGTATTGAAATTTAAAAGCTGGGGCCCTTGATTTGAGGTGGGGCATGAGGCTGGATCCTTTTTGGTAAGCACGGTCTTGGCCATATCCTACTCAATCTGTTACATCTCTATATTGTTATTTAAGGAGTCATTTAGAAAAATAAATTTTATTTTGTAAGTTATTACATATTATATTATGTTATTACAAATACCAAACGATAATTAAAATAAAAAATGATAAAATTGTCTTTTAACATTATTGAAAAGAATATGAAAAGTATTTGTTTTCCATTAAAATAGTTATTTATTAGAGATTACTGCAAAAAAACTCATAACCTTTATTGTTTTTGTAAGAATACCTTTTAGTTTTGAAAAATGCAAGTCAATCCTATAACTTCAAAAGTCACCTGCAATATAACCCCTCCGTCAAATGGCTGTTATATCGGTCACGGTTTTCGAAACGCACCATTTTAATTAGACAAACTGTGTGCTGTTTTAAATATTTTAATGATTTTATTAAAATTAAAAACTGTAAAAAGAAACAAAAACTCTATCTCCTCCTCGCTCATTTTCTTCTTCCTCGTGGAGCTACTTTTATTGTTTTCAAAATCACAGCAGAAGGAATCAACATGATTTCAGGGTGGACCTGGATGGATTTCTGGATCTGGGTATTAGAGAGACCGAGGTTATTGAAAAATTGAATCACAAATCGAGGCTTGAATCTGAGAAATACATTCTCTGTCAGCTCCTCTTCGCTTGCTCCTTTCCTCATCGCCGTCCGTAGAAGCGAAGAAGACGACGAACCGTGCAAACGACATCGGCGGCAGAAGAAGGGAGGAGATCGTGTTCGAGCGCGAGGTGGAAACGCTCCGGTTGGGATTCAATGAGCCCGACGAGCTTCAGGATCTCGTCGCTTCGTTGCTCTCCGGCGATGAGTTGTGTAAATATTTTTTTTTTTTTGAATTGAGTTGTGTAATTTCAAAGAACAAGCATGATTGAATAAGAAACATTGATCTATTTCACGATTGATTAAAAGTCTTAAACAAGAAATTGGGTGCCGTTTTTGTTTACATAAAACTCTGCGTTTTTGTTTCCGTGTGCAATGTAAACGACGTTTTTTTACACGTCATCATTATACAAAATGGCGGTTTTGCGGGTGACTTTTGAGGTTATAGGATTGACTTTTGAGGTTATAGGATTGACTTGCATTTTTCAAAACTGAAGGGTATTCTTGCAAAAACAATAAAGGTTATGGGTTTTTTTTGTAGTAATCCCTATTTATTATTTAATTTCTTAATTTTTACTATATTAAAAAATTCTATATTTTTAAATAATAATCAATCCATATACATTTTAAAAAATATATATATTAGAGATATTACAATATTTTTCACTATAATATATTATATTTTATTTGAATATATATATAAAAAATTGAAAAATATTTTACTACTTTTATAAAAAGTTAGACGTGAGAAAATTGGTTTTTTAAAGACTTCGTGGACTTGCTACAAAAACCAGAGTCATTAAACGGTGCATATTAGAGTTAGGTTTTCAAGATTATAGGTTTTTACGGGTTAGTTCGAATAATATTTTAGTCAATTACAAAACGGGTTAAGTAGACAAGTTAGTCCGGTTTGACAATTTTATCTATAATCATTAGTTAGACATATTATAAAATTTAGGTAAAACAATTTTTCTTAAATTTCAAAACAATGTTTTTAAAAATATTACCATGCGCTATAGATAGCGCGGTTTAAATCTTAATACTGCTACATTTCAGAAATTGGATAGACAAGAACCACTCATCGGTTAAATAGATTCAAAAATAAATTATGATATTTTGATTAGTAGAACCATGAGAGAACATATAAACATTAAAATTTATATTTTTATCGATTGTGTTCTTCTTTATTTATGAAATATTGATTTATAAAAAACGTTATTGAAGCATATAAAATTAATTTTATTAAGAAACAAGCATGCAGACGAAATCTATACGAGTGCGGATACTCACCTAATACTTAATAATAGGTTTGTCAAGCGGGTCAAACACACCCCGCACGGGTTTTTTTTTTGACCCACTTTGACCCGTCCCGCTAAATCTGTGGACATAAAATACTCAAAATGGATCATGATATAACTACATATCTCCAAATTCCGACTCTTGATTATTTTTATCACTGTACTCAAAATGGTAAATACTTAATAACAAAATTATACGTATATTTAAAAACAAAACAAAACTAACAAAAATTTAAAAAAATTGGAAAACCGTTAAGTTGGCGCATACGGGATCATAAGATAAAAAATCCAATACTTTTTTTTGTAACCAAAATTCAAATTTAATTGCAGGAGAGAGAAAATAAAACAGAGCCCAGTCCAAGCCCAATGTAAAATCCAAAACTAACAAGAATTTAAATGATAGAAGAAACCATTAAGTTGGCGCGCACTCGATCATGAGATGTGAATGCATTATATAATTACATGTTCTCAAATACCGATTCTTGGATCGTTATTTCCTGTCTCGATACCTGAATAGGTAAATACTTAATAATAAACTTACACTTGAATTAAACAAAAAAAACCCTAAAACCAACAGAAGTTTAAATATAGAAGAACTGTTAAGTTGGCGCGCATTGGATGATAAGATACGATTGCATCATATAATTACATGTTCCCAAATTCCGACTCTTGAATCTTTATTTTTTATCATTGTACTCAAAATGGTAAATACTTAATAATAAAATTATACGTATATTTAAAAACAAAACAAAACTAACACGAATTTAGAAAAATTGAAAAACCGTTAAGTTGGCGCATACTGGATCATAAGATAAAAAATCCAAAACTTTTTTTTTGTAACAGATTTTCAAATTTAATTGTAGGAGAAAGGAAAATAAAATAGAGCCCAGCCGAGGCCCAATGTAAAATCTAAAACTAACAAGAATTTAAATGATAGAAGAAACCGTTAAGTTGGCGCGCACTCGATAATGAGATGTGAATGCATCATATAATTACATGTTCTCAAATATCGATTGTTGGATCGTTATTTCATGTCTCGATACCTGGTAAATACTTAATAATAAACTTACACTTGAATTAAACAAAAAATCATAAAGCCAACAAAATTTTAAATATCGAAGAACCGTTAAGTTGGCGCGCACTGGATCATAAGATACGATTGCATCATATAATTACATGTTTCCAAATTCCGACTCTTGAATCTTTATTTGTATCATTGTATTCAAAATGGTAAATACTTAATAATAAAATTATACATATATAAAAACAAAACAAACAAAATAACAAGAATTTAGAAGATTGAAAAACCATTAAGTTGGCGCATACTGAATTATAAGATAAAAAATCCAAAATTGTTTTTTTGTAACCGATTTTCAAATTTAATTGCAGGAGAAAGAAAGTAAAACATAGCTCAACCCATGTCCAATATAAAATCCAAAACTAACAAGAATTTAAATGATAGAAGAAATCGTTAAGTTAGCGCACACTCGATTATGAGATGTGAATGCATCATATAATTACATGTTCTCAAATACCGATTCTTGGATCGTTATTTCATGTCTCGATACCTGAATTGGTAAATACTTAATAATAAACTTACACTTGAATTAAACAAAAAACAATCCTAAAACCAACAAAAATTTGAATGATAGAAGAAACGTTAAGTTGATGCGCAAAGGATCATGAGATACGATTGCATCATATAATTCCAAATTCCGACTCTTGAATCTTTTTATCTATGTATATATTAAAAATAAAAACTAACGAGAATTTAAATGATCGAAGAAACCGTTAAAGTTGGTGCATACTTGATCATAAGATACGACTGCATCAGATAATTACATATTCCCGATTTCCGATCCTTAGACCATTTCCAATGAGGGTTTTTAAGAGGGGGTTATTCAAATTAAAATAATGAAATAAAATAAAAAATATGTGAGAGAAATTTAGTGGGGTTCTTATTTAAGAGACTTTAGAACCGGTTCTTAGGGAAATGAAGCATCATCATTGGTTAAAAAATAAAAAATTTCTATTTACATTAAAATAATAATTTTTTATTTTTTAGATACCTTGAGAAATTCTAAACTATCGAGGATGCTCTTAGATCAATTATTTCCTGTCTCGATACCCGAAATGATAAAATTGTTAAATAGTCACTAATATTGATTAAAGGATTGTAATTTACCGATTAACTACGGTATATGAGCTTCTACATCCTTAAAAGATGAAATGTACGGAGACACCCCTGAAACCAAAAATATCGAAAAAATCGAAACCCTCGCCCGCCATTATTCCTCTTCCAAAAAATTTCAGTAAGCGAGGGAAAAAGGAAAGCAAATCTAAAATTTCGATTTCCCTTATCCTGAAAACCTATCACTCTTTCTAAGAAAAGATCATATAAACTTTGAAGCAAACAAGTGTAAAAAATCTCAGATACCCAGAATCTGATTTTTCGATTTTTTTTCTTCTTCATTTTGTGTGTGTGTTTTTGGTCGAGCTTCTGGTTATGGCGGTGGAGAGCATGAAACAGACCGGAGAATCAACCAATCCTGGTGTTACTGTTGTTGAAGGTTCCACCAATGGAAAAACTTGTCACCAGGTTGGGAATTTCATTTTTTATCGATTTTTTCCTCTTGAATTGGGATTTCAAATTGATCCGATCGTGTTTGTATCCATCGTTGCCTATAAAATAGAGATCTAGAAATGGTATTGAATCTGCTTTTACGGATTCGAGTTAACACTTGTGATATTAGAGTTGTTAGCTTCAATCAACGGTCTTCTATGGAGTTTCGAATTTGGGGATTTTTCTCGTGGCTTATGTTCGGTTTGGGTTTTGAAATTTACAATGAAATTGAAACGTGGGCACACGTCAAATTCATGAAAAAATTGTTTAAACGTATTGATCAGCTTGGGTGTATTCATGGTATTGAATTTGATTCTATGTGTAGCGAGTAAACATTTATGATATTAGAGTTATTGGTTGAATCAATGGTCTTTGTGTTTGCAGTGTCGTCAAAAGAGAATGGATATTGTTGGATCGTGCGTGACCCAGAAGCGAGACAAGACATGTCCGATGAAGTTCTGTCCCAAGTGCTTACTGAACAGGTTTTGATTTGATGTTTTGAGATTTACGTCTTGTGTTTTAAGAAATGTATAAGCTTTGGTGATTTGTGTTATGATTCTGACTCGAATTATAGGTACGGGGAGAACGCAGAAGAAGTTGCGGTGAAGACTGATTGGATTTGTCCCAAATGCAGAGGCAATTGCAATTGTAGTCTCTGCATGTAAGTCATAATCATCCATTCCATTGGATTCTGCATATGTTTTAGAGTTTTGTAAATTTTGTCAACTGTTTTCTCTTTTTTCCAGGAAGAAACGAGGTCAGAGGCCAACCGGGATATTGGTACACACAGCTAAAGCAACTGGCTTCTCTTCTGTCTCTGAGCTTCTTAAAACTGAGGGTTCGGACAAATTTTTCTACAAGAAGAAGGAGAAACCGGTACGTGCTATGTTACAGCATGATCCTTGTGGTGTGTATCTTAGCTTTGAGTCTTATTGTGTGTCTGTTTCGATTATATGGTATCTGCAGGAAGACGCTGTTGTAGCTTCACTACTGGAACTTGGGCAGGAGAATTCTGTTGAGCAAAACCATGTTGACATTAAAAAATCGAAAAAATCTAAACGTGAAGAGCTCAAGGATATAAATAACAGCTGCAGCAAGGAGAACGCTGCAGTGAAAAAGAGCAGTCCAAAGAGGATCAAGATCGCGAGAACCAAACCCGTTCTCAAGAAGAAAGAGGAGAAACCGGTACGTGCTATGTTACAGCATGATATTTGTTGTGTGTATCTTAGCTTTGAGTCTTATTGTGTGTCTGTTTCGATTATATGGTATCTTCAGGAAGACGCTGTTGTAGCTTCACTACTGGAACTTGGGCAGGAGAATTCTGTTAAGCAAAACCATGTTGACATTAAAAAATCGAAAAAATCTAAACGTGAAGAGCTCAAGGATATAAATAACGGCTGCAGCAAGGAGAACGCTGCAGTGAAAAAGAGCAGTCCAAAGAGGATCAAGATCGCGAGAACCAAACCCAATCTCAAGAAGAAAGAGGAGTATCAGCTTGCGGAGGTTAAAATACCTCAGGGTATCAGCTCAATCACTGTTTCTGGCATTGACTTGCCCCCTGAAGATGCTGGAAACGTATTTCAGTTTTTGGAGTTTTGTTCAGCTTTTGGAAAGGTATCATCTCTGCCTTTGCACAGTTTGAAAACTAATTTGTACTTCAACTTTAACATAGAAACTTTGAATATTCAATAGATTTACTAATGGCTCGTATCTGCTTCATATGACTTTTCAAATAGGCTCTTGATTTGAGGAAAGGACAAGCTGAGTGTGTTATACGTGAAATGTTATCCGGGAGAAGCAAAAGGAGACAGCAACATTCTACGCTCACCCAGATGATTATCCAGTTACTCACCTTGATACTGGAAGATAGAGGAGAAACGTAAGAATTATTTTCTTGAAAAGTATCAATTTTTCTATTAGCTTCCCTCCCTGATGATGCATGTCTGATTGATTTCAATTTTTAAAAATATAGATCGGTTTGCCTGAGTGCAAATGATGATAGCTGGCTCACTGCTATTGGAGAATGTCTTTCTGAATCAGAAGTTCAGCTTGATTACTTCCCTCCTGAAATGTTTCAAGAAGGCATTGATGCATATGAGAAGCTGGATTCATCGAAAAGGCTTAAGCTTTTGAATTTCTTATGTGATGAGACACTTGGCACATCGTAAGTTATAGTGATATTCATATACTGAATCAATTGTTCTCTTGATTTTTATGGTGCTTGAGGGTTTACATACTGTGATAAAAAATTCAGGTTGCTGAGGAATTGCATTGACAACCTTGAATCTGTTGGAATGATAAAGGAAGCAAAAGAAAAGTTGAATGCAGCCAAAGATAAGGTGACCTTAAAATCTACCTAGTCTGTACAATTTGAATTTGAAAACACTTAATTCATCCTAAAGCCCCTTCTGTTGTAGGAGAAACAACTGAAGCAGAAGTTACAAGATGAGTTGGCCAAAGCTGTAACAGAGAATAATGGGATTCCGTTGACGATTCAACAACGTGATGAAATTGTATCGCAAATAAATGCTGAAACTGAAGAAGCTCGTTCCGAAATGCAAAACGCAATGGACATGCTATCTAAAAGTATAAATCTAAACTCTTGTGATTCTTTATAATAGTGATCATATGTTTAGAGGCTTATTGTTGAATCGTTTTTTTCCAGAGAGTCAAGGATGTGATGCTGTTGTTAGAACCAACCCGGTCGAACTGGATGACAATGGTCTTGTTTTCTGGAGATTGAAGTCGTACAAAGGAGAACCAAACATTTTGCTTCAAGGTGTGGAAAACATACAAACTCTTTGTTTTTCTTGACGAAGAGTATAGTAACTTTAATCTATGTCCTTTGTTTGTGTGCAGATTTTGGAAGCTGGAGTGAAGTATGTCCTCATGAAAAATGGTTTGCCTTTACCTCTGAGCAGAAACCAGAGATAGAGAAGTACATCTCTTTCAAAAGGTAAATCATTATATCTCTCTCTTAAGCTTATAAGCTCAAGGAATTTATTAGGTGTACCATGAAGCTTTTTAGGTTTTAAAATTGCTTGATCGATCTCAAATCACACACCTATATATATATACAAAACTTGCAACTAAAGAATCTATCCTCAGATTAACAGTATAAGTAATCGATGTTTCACTTGAAATTACAGACTTTGGAGTCTCTCTGTATTACAATCAAACATTTTCTTAGCATGAAACTGTATTTTCTTGAACTTCAATCAACGCTAATCTGTTCATGGGTTGGTTTTTCTGATTTGCATCTCAGTTCTTGTTTTGAATCCTATGTTTTGTAGGATGAAACGGCTCCGAGCAAAGAAGAATGCAAAAACTGTTCTTGTGTCGTAGTGATGGTTTTCTCTTTGGCTGCGAGCACATAATAAGTACATGATTCTGGTAAGCAGAGGTAAAAGGCTGACTCAAAAACTCTTTTGACATGCGATTTCGAATTGCATTTGAGGATCGTTTGTTGATAAGTAACTTCATTTCTGAACAACCCAAAAGCTCTGTTTGTAACTTTTTATGTTAATAACCATTCCAACTTTCTTGATTATGTGGCAATCAAGATAGTTTGGGAGTTGTTGCAAGGTTTAAGAATGTCTGAAAGTGAACTGATTCTATATTGTATAATATTTTATTTCTGATTGTATTTTCAATTTTTGTAATGTGGGTCTTCCATCAACTGAATCTTTTTGGTTTATATTTGGATCTTTAAACCGGACCATTCCTTTGGCTTAGTGAAACCGGTTGAAATTTTGATATGAATGGCTGGCTTTGGGGCGTTGGCTTTCAAATAACCAGATGAAGAATCCGAACCAAAAAACAACGGTTCGTATTGAATGGATTGATCCGGTTTTTGTAACTCGGTGCAAGACTGGGTGAATCGCGAGCTCTCACGAGACACGTAAACCAAAATTTTGAAGCTGAAAGTTAAACCGGCCCATTTATTTGGTTCAGTGAAAACCGGCTGAGATTTTGATCATGATTGGCTTTGGTTTTCGCTCCTAAATAACCAGAAGGAAAGTGTGAACAAGAATTGTTTCGATTCGATAGACACCAACTCCATACTGAAGAAGAAACCGAACCAAAAACAACCGGTTCGTTTTGAATGGATTGACCCGGTTTTCGGAAACCGACACCAGAATGGTCTGAATGTTGCCCTCATGAGACACGTAAACCCGAATTTTGGCGGCTAAAAGTTAATCCGGCTCATTGCTTTGGTTTATTGAAAACCGGTTACGAATTGTCTTGAATCGATTAGCAGGACGACGACTCCATACTGAAGATGAAACCGAACCAAAAACAACCGGTTGGTTTTGAATCGCTTGACCGGTTTTCGTAAACCGAAATCAGAATGGAGAAATCGTGGCCAGAATTTTGGCGGTTGAAAGTTGAACACTCGCTTTGCCTCAGCCTCACATTAACTCTTCTCGCAGATACAGAGAGAGAGAGAGATGGGATCCATATCGGCAGCTTCGGGAACCACCGTCTTATCCTCCAATCTCCGTCGCCACAACAACCGGCGGCTAAGTCTCTACGATCTTCGCCATGAGAATCTATCCGCCGTTTCCTCTTCGCAACCGTCTCTTATGCCACGGCAGAGATGGCTCTACGTCCCGGAGACGAGGTTGAGAAGAGAGATTCTGAGGCTGGATTTCGTTGCAAGAGCTGCTGATTCTACGAGCTCGTCTCCTTCCGTGGCTTCCGGTGATAAGACCTTAATCCCTGATGACGAATTCACTCTAGCCAAGGTTATAATCGTTGTCGACCTTTTAAATACCTAATTTAAGCTCACTACTTGTGCAACAATCATTGCCTTGTTCAGTTTTTTTGTTAAGCGAGTTAGATTTATGGATTTGATGTATGCAATTCAGATCCTGATGTAGAATTGTAGATTCTGATGAAAATTCAGGGCCATATAGCAAAAGATTTGAAGGAAACTGGTTTCATTGCTAATCAAAATTGTTGTTTCTGTTAAAAACCTCATCAGAAGGAATGTTATATGGTTTCATATCACTACAAAACTAAGATGCTAGTTTGATGTAACATAACCAGAAAGTTTATATAATGTGTATTGGAACAATTTGCACACTGAAAATTTATTTGCATCTGTTTTGCATTTGCAGATTTCATTTGGTGTTATTGGGCTAAGTCTCGGGGTTTCACTCCTCTCGTGAGTTTTTTCACTATGCCTTCTTTGTTGATGTATAGTTATGTGTGATTTTTCGTTATGGATTGTGTCAAATCTTACAGGTACGGTTTCGGGGCCTATTTTAACATCCTTCCTGGATCTGAGTGGTCTGCTATTATGCTAACATATGGATTTCCTCTTGCTATAATCGGAATGGCACTCAAGGTATGCGCCATCTCTTGTGTTTGCAAATATTTGATCTTCATTTTGGATATCTTCAGAGAGTGGAATATTTTGGATAACTGTAACTTTACTGAGAAATTTGACTTGTGTATTAGAGTTCTTCATTTTTCTTTCTTGGTCTTTTTTCTGGAATGCCTAATAGTTTTAGTCCCTGAGGATCTGTTTTGCTTCCTTTGCAGTACGCAGAACTCAAACCAGTTCCTTGCTTGAGCTACTCAGATGCGGTAAAGCTTAGGGAAAGCTGCGCTACTCCTATTTTAACACAGGTACTTAGTAGTTCTGGTTGCTCTCCATACTTACCGGAGTATCTTCGTTGTGATTATAGATAATTCTTCATCTCTTCTCTATACTAAAACTTATTAATGTTTCTGGTTGAAGCTGCTCAAAGTTTTTTCTAGAAACGAAAACACATAATCAGAGGACGGGTGTTAATAGTTTGCTTCATTAGTATTTGGAAATTCAATCTAAAAGCTAGCTTGATTTCAGTGTAGTAAGTACACTTGCAGAAGGTCTTGCGTACACAAAAGTTCAGTTTAGAGATGAAATTGTAGTCTTTTCTCCAAAGCCAGTGCACATAGGATGTTAAACTTACTTCTCGTAAATTTTAAATGTGTCGGCTTCTTCTTCTTTTATTAGGTTAGAAATGATGTCACGAGATACCGTTATGGAGATGAACAACATTTGGAAGAAGCACTAAAACGGATCTTTCAATATGGACTGGTAAGCTATTTTATTGAAACAAAATGAAACAAAACACAGTATTGACATCCGCTATAACTACAACTCTTTCGATTTCTTTGGCATTAGGGCGGAGGAATCCCAAGACGTAGTGCACCTATCTTAACGATGATAAGGGAGGAGGTAAACTACTTCTCGTACATGACTTGCATCATATTATCATATGAATTAACATATATATATCTTGTTTTTATTTACTTGCATTTGACATGGACATTGACCGATGAAACTAAACTTACGCGGATCATTTTCTGATAACTCGTATCCGCAGGTCCTGACCGATGGTCGTTACTGCCTGGTCCTTGTATTTGAGGCCAAAGCTCTGAAGTTGTCAGATTTCGAACAAAGACAGGTGAGAGTTAGATCCATAAACTAAGCAAGCTACGCACTAATATCTGTTATATCGTCAAAGAGCGAGCGCATAGGAACATAGCTTAATTTTTAGATTTGGTTTCATCAAATGTAGTCTCTAAGAAGTGGAAACCCATAAAGCTGAAACTGATCCTTTAAAGCATAAAACTCTTTGTTTTGATAGGCAAAATTCACTTCCTTCTTTGGACCAAACATCACTGCGGAAGTCTGTAAGTAATAAATAGTTCATCAATTCGTCGCCATTCATGTTTAATTTCTTGTTCTCAGTTGTTGAATTGATTTCTGAATTGTAAAATTTGCATTTTTTTTTGTTGATCTTTTGGTTTTGAAGGTAAAGGAGAAAGTGAGAACATATATGAAGTAAGACTGATTTCTAACGTCTCGACCAACTCTGTATCTTCTACCTCTTGAATATGGACTCAATCATATACATGGCGACGTTTCGATCAACGCTATTTGTCATTTTGCTCTTGTATATCAAACTCTGTATAATCATCCTATGTATAAAAGTTCAATATCCATTTTCTTTTGTTCAAAATGGTCGTCTCGTCTGCATTCAGAAAAACAAATCACAATAATAACCTAACTTTTCTTTTTAAAACTCTAGCATACTTCATTTATATCAAATACTTGGAACACATAATTGTCCACCATTGGAGTTAACCAAGAAAGGGTACAAATATTCCCTTTGGGAGATTCAGGCTCCCTAAGTTAACAAAAAGCACTCTACTTTCGCTTCTTCAGCCACCAATCTCTTTCGACTTTGCTCCAGGTTTGCATCGGATTTATCTCTATTTTCTCGATTCCTGTGATCTTCTTATATGTCTTTTTCCGATAGATGTGGTCGGAAACTTGATTTGAAAGTTTTGAAATTTCTTCGATTTATATAATCTGAAAACTCGTAGATCGCGTTTATCTTTGCCAGGATTTTAAATCTCTCTTTTTTCTCTCTATTAGATTCTGAGCTGATGATGACGAATATTTATTTTAGGATCTTAAGAAATCCGTAGATTCGTGAATTTAAACTGGCAATTTTTCCTTCTGGTTTGTAGATTTTGTAACCAATTGGTTCGGTTTGGAAGACTCAAGTTTCTGTAGTTGAACAGTGTCCTCTTCAAGCTAAGATGTTTTTTGTTTTGTTTGACCTTTAAGACTGTTTTTATCCCAAAACTCACTGTCTCTCTGTCTATTCAAGCTAATCATGTGCGAAATTTATGTCATTTAAATAATTGGTACGTCGAATTTGCAAATAAGTGATTTGTTTTTGTCTAGTTGACGTGGGCGGATCCGAGACGTTGAAACCGTGGAAATCGACGGTGGACGTCCTAGAGCTTACCAGTTTTTACTCGCTCAACTAGCGAATACGGTGGCCGGATTATCTCAGGTTTTGGCTCCAGTTTATTCTCCGATTAATCGAAAGCTTTCGTACAAGCAAAAACTTATATCGACTCTACACAGGTCCCAAGCTTAATTCGCTTTCTCCCATATGTCTATTTTCGTGCGTCTGATCTCAATTTTTCTTCCCTCGTAAATATGAATCCTTTTGTTTTTGTCTTCAGGTCGAGAACTGCTCGTGTGATACCCAAACAAAGGAATCGGTCATTTATTGTTTTTGGGTCTCTCACTGATGATTCCGGGCTAAACCGAGAAGAAGAATCAAAGGATTCCGCAGAGGTGATCAATGAAACTGGGTTTAGTGGTGTTTGTGTCTCTGTCTTTCCTGCTGCAATTTTGGTATTGTTCTGGTTATGCAGAGACATGTAGCTTCCATAGATATTAAACTACCAAGAAGAAGCTTGCTTGTGGAATTCAGTTGTAATTCATGCGGAGAAAGAACAAAGCGGCTTATCAATCGCCAGGCCTATGAACGTGGCCTCGTCTTTGTTCAGGCAAGTCTTGACTTCTGTTTCCTTTGGATATGACCAATTTGCGTACACCAGATGTTTGTTTAATTGTCAAAGAGAGATTATAAGTTGAGTGTTTATATGTCTCTTGAAGTTAAGAGACACAAAAGATAGTCTTTTGGTTGGTTGATTTTGTTTTTCCTTTGGCAGTGTGCAGGATGTCTTCGACATCACAAACTGGTTGACAATCTTGGCCTCATTGTTGAGTACGATTTCCGCCAAACCTCCGAGGATTTGGGTATCGATCAAGTTTGATAAGATAAATCGAAAGAGTTGAATAAGTTTTTGTTCTTTTTTCTCAGATATGTTCTTAAAAAGTAAGCTATTTTCTGCAAAGAATATATGTATTATTTTTGAATCAATGTGTTGGTATACATGGGGAAAAATGTAGGTGTACGACCAGATACATATGTGATATAATGAGAGAGTTAGAAATTTTAGATTGTCATAGCCAGCTGATATAAGGATTTCCTCCATTCTGTAAATCAGAAATTAAAGAAGAAATTTATAATTCAAAAGCTTATATAGAAGTATGATAGTTATGGTTAACTTTTTATATCGTCTTGCAATATGGTGATTCTGTATTTTTTTCAAGATTATAGTTTTAATATGAAATTTTTACCACCATCAGCACAATCACCTACACCAATAACACCAGCTCCTGCCAAGCACAAACACAAAAGACATCACCATGCTCCAGCACCAACTCCTCTGAGCCCTCGTTCTCCATGTAAGATTTGGAAGAGAAGGAGGGCTCGGGGGAGTTGGTGCTAGAGCTGGAGCATGGTGATGCCTTTTGTGTTTGTGCTTTTTCTTGTGTTTGGTAGGAGCTGGTGGCTGTGTTATTGGTGTAGGTGTGTGTTGGTGGCGGTAAAAATTTCATACTAAAACAAGAATATTGAAAGAAATACAGAATCACCATATTACAAGACGATATAAAAGGTTAACCATCACCATCATGCTTCTATATAAGCTTTTTAATTATAACATTCTTCTTTAATTTCTGGTTTACAAGAGGAAATGCCTTAAATCAGCTGGAAGGAAGAGTAGGAATGTGGCTCTCAACACTGCGCTGGGAATCCACTTTCTGCTGGCTATGACAGTCTAAAATTTTTAGCTCTCATTATATCACATATGTATCTAGTCGAACAGCTACGTTTTTCCCCATATATACAAACACATTGATTCAAAAATAATACATCTATTCTTTGCGGAAAATAGCTTACTTCTTAAGAACAAATCTGAGAAAAAGAACAAAAATTGATTCAGCTCATTTGATGTAACTTATCAAATTTGATCAGTATCCAAATCTTTGGAGATTTGGCGGAAGTCGTACTCAACAATGAGCCCAAGATTGTCAACCAGTTTGTGATGTCCTGCACACTGCCAAAGGAAAAACAAAATCAATTGTCAAAAGGCTATCAACCAACCAAAAGGCTATCTTTTGTGTCCTTTAACTTCAAGATTCATATAAACACTTAACTTAAATTCTCTCTTTGGCAATTAAGCAAACATGTGGTGTACGCAAGTTGATCATATCCAAAGGAAACAAAAGTAAACACTTACCTAAACAAAGACAATGCCACGTTCATAGGCTATGCGATTGATAAGCATTAGTAGGAAGCGGTGTGCGACATGACCAATTTGGTGTTACATCATTACATAGCAGAAGGCGACTCCAGAAATACGAGCCATTCGTACTTGCTTCACAAGCAGACCATGTTAGTTTTATTCTTTTATGTTAATTTATTTGTTAGTATATATTTTTGCATTACCGTGTCTAAATTGTTATATGACTATATTACATGGTGTAGGTATGCTATATTCCCTATCCTCGAGTGACAAACAAGCAAGACCCGTGGATTACAATCACATCGATAAACCCGAGAGGTAGGGTTCATGGGATGTCCGATCATGAACCCCTCCAGCAAAACTCTGTTGGTTTAGGTTCGATCGACCATTCCCTTGAGGTCGACCTTGTTATTGATTTCACAGTACATGCCGATGATCGGGTATTTGAGGATTCAGAGGAAGAATTTGACGAATTTGGTGAAACTTCCGATTCAGCAGAATCAGATTACTCATCATCAGATTCGGAGTAGTTTTAATTAAAAACTTTGCATTGTAAAATAAGTATTTTTATTTGAAGTGTAATGTGTAATATGTTAGTTATGTGGAACTAGAAATTTAGACATTTGATTTACTAAGCGTAACAAATCCGAAAATCCAAAAAAAAAATTACTAAGTATAATCCGTCGGAAATTTCCGACGGATTTCCGACGGATTATTGAGAATCAGTGTTTAAACACGTTTACAACGTGTTTTACATTTTCCATCTCGATATCCATCGGAAATCCGTCGGAAATTTCCGACGGATTTTTGACGGATATTTTCAAAAATGTTGTTTAGGGTATAGGGTATAGGGTTTTTTTGTGGAAATTGTTTACAAACACTTGTATGATATATATAGAATAGGTTGAACATGTCATATTTCAAAAAAATGTATTATATAGAATTTAGAAAATTTGATGGAAGTGTTTATATAAGGTATAGAATAAGATATAGTTGATTTATGTTAAATGTATAAGTTTTGATGTTGTATAAGTTATACACTCATGCAAAGTCTTTAATAATGGTGGATTTCTTATTTTTCTTGATGAAACATGTATATTAGGGGTCCCCAAATCATATAACCTAAACTCTAAACCCTAAACCCTAAACCCCAAATATACCCTAAATCCGTCGGAAATCCGTCGGAAATTTCCGACGGATATGGGACTTATGACGCGTGTCTGTTGACTGGCCAATAGTAACGCATGCAGGGAATATTCCCACATCCGTCGGAAATTTCCGACGGATTTAGGTTTTTTTGAGACCGCGGNCTGGCCAATAGTAACGCATGCAGGGAATATTCCCACATCCGTCGGAAATTTCCGACGGATTTCCGACGGATTTAGGTTTTTTTGAGACCGCGGAAAACTGAACCGCCTAAACGAAAAAACTTGAAATTTCGACGGATTTCCGACGGATCTGGCCGTCGGAAATCCGAATATATCCGCGAAACGGTCTGTTTCTCTTTCATTTTTCTCTTTTTCTCTCTCTCTCCTTACGATTTCTCTCTTCTCTCTCTCCCGTTCTTCCGAAAATTAGTGACAAAATCCTCAATCTCTCCTCTCAATCCTCAATCTCTCCTTCAATCCTTATGGATCCCAACATGTAAGTATCTCTAAGTTTCTAAAAATCACTAATTTTCATTGTTAGATATTAATTAGAATTGTTAGATTAGTATTTAGAACTTGTTAGATTTTCGGAATGAAATATTAGGGTTTATGAGATTAGGGAATGGTATTTAGAATTTGTTAGGGTTGTTAGAATTTTTGTACAATTTCGAAAATTAGTATATATAATTTTAGGATTATATAAAATATTTTTGTAATATTAGGATTATATAAAACGTTTTTATATAAATATTAGGTNCGTTTTTATAAAAAATTTTGGTATACTTATATAAAAAACGTTTAAAATTTTTTTTTTTTAATTTTAGGAAATTTTAGAAATTTTTTGAATTTTTTGGGATTTTTTGAAAATTTTTTGAAAATTTTTTGAACTTTTTTGAATTTTTTGGGAATTTTTTGAAATTTTCGGGAATTTTCAAAATTTCCAGAATTTTGAAATTTTCGGGAATTTTTGAAATTTTCGGGAATTTTGAATTTTTCGGCAAATTTGTATTTTTCGGGACATTTGAAATTTTCGAGATATTCTAAATTTTCGGGAATTTATATTTTTCTTCAATTTGCGGATTTTTTTTTAATTTTCGTAAGTACTAACGATTTTATTGTTTTTCTCGCAGGAATAACGAGGACGCACTACAGTTGGGCGGCGGCTCCCAAGGCCGCCGTTCTCGGGGTTCTCAGGCTACGCCTCCTGGCGGATCGAGCTCGGGAACTCAAGTACCGGAATCCCAGCAATCCACAGCTCGGAGCCGGATTAGCATCGAGGACCTAGTCCAACAGCCCAACCGGAGCCATTGCATCCGTCTCGACCCGAAGTTTGAAGACGGGACTTGGTAAGTGAAATTTTGATTGTTATTTCAATTTTTTTAGATTTTGAATCTAATTAAACGGCCTTAATCTTTTTTTAATTGTTTTCAGGTTTAAGTTGTCGCCTGAGATCACAAAGGCGATCTTACGGATGCTCCACAACATGTTGGACAAACCGTTCGAGAAGTACTCGGACATGCCGAAAGACGAGAAGGACTTGTGGCACCGGAGTTTCGCGGTAAGTAAATTTTCGATTTGTATTTTTTTTTTAGTTTATTTTCTCAATTTTAATTTTGAATACTAACATTATGATTTTTTAAAAATGTAGCAAGACTTTACGTGGCACCATTCCCTTACGACAGATGTACTTGCCCAATTCGACAGGTATGCAGCGCTTTCGTACTCGAACCACATGTACGAGTGGAAGCAGAAGTGGAAGCACGGCAAGGACAAGCCGAAGGACCTCGACGACGACGTCTGGAAGGGCTTCTGAGATTATTGGAGCAAGCCGAAGACGAAGAAGCTATCCGAAACAAACACGAAGAACCGGAAGAGCGAACGAGGAGGGAAGGGGATGTACATTCACAACGGCGGCGCAAAGACCGTCGAACGGGATGCAATGGAAATGGTAAGTCTAATTTCAATTTTTAATTATTAATTTCGTTTTTATTATTATTTACTTAACAACATTTTACAGGCGAAGAGAGACGGCGTAGCTCCCGACTACCTTAGAGTGATCGAGCAGAGGCACACCAACAAATAAACTGGTGTGATCCAGGATCCCGGCATGCGTGACCTCGTTGAGATGTGCAAAAAGAAGAAGGTGGATAGGGAACGAGAAGTTGGACTCTCACAGCTCACTCTCGATGGGTCGTCGTCCTCGAACGAGTTACCCCAGGAAGAGATCAACGACATTGTCCTCAATGTAAGTTTCTAATTGTTTTCAATTATTTTTTTCTTTTCCAAATTTCATTACTAACATTATTTTGATGTTTTATTTTCATAGAAAACTCGGAAAGTCAAAGGGCGATTCGCTGGGTTAGGCGGACTTCCGACCCATGAATCGTCTTCTTCCATTCCTCGGTTTGCTTCGGGGTACAGAGATGAGATCGAGAGGCTCACCCAAACGGTGAAAGAACGTGACGCAAAGGTCGAGGAGCTAAAGTCCGCACACACCTCAACCCAGACCCAGCTCACCTCAACCCAGACCCAGCTCAACTCTTTGTAGAAGATCATGCAAGGCGCCTTTCCTCAACTCTTTCAACCCGACAACCCCGACGATCCCGACAACTCTCCGGCCGTTTAAATTTATTATTATTTTTTTTTTAACATTAAAATATTTTGTTTAATGAATTTTTATTAATTAATTTCTTTTTTTATAATCATTTTATTTAATTATTTATTTATTATAATTTATAAATGAAAATTAATTAAATAAAATCAAAAAAAAAATTTCAAATTGAATATCCGTCGGAAATCTGTCGGAAACTAAGGCCGTCGGAAACTAAGGCCGTCGGAATCCCGACGGAAATATTTCCGACGGCTTTCCGACCAATTTCCGACGTTTACTTCCGATCTCTAAGCCGTCGGAATATCCATCGGAAATAGGACTCGTCGGAATCCCGTCAGAAATATTTCCGACGTTTAGTTCCGACCTTACATCCGTCGGAATATTCCGACCCTTTTCCGACGACCAAATTCCTTCGGAATAGTCCGACGGATATTGATTTCCGACTATATCTGTCGGAAATCCGTCGGAAACTACCATTTTCCGACGGAAACGGCCGTCGGAAATCGCCTGTATTCTTGTAGTGATGGTATATATTCCTGAAAGCCTCTATATTTCTCTACTTGCAGAACTTTCCTTGCCAAGAAGTTGAGAGGCATAATAAACCAGAGGTTGAACTAAAGTATGTCAGATGCATGTAAGAATGAGATGCTTCTGTGCTATTGTCATTTCAAGTAGTAGAATCTTGTTATCACCATGTTTTTGCTAATTTTTGTACGACGAGCCCAGAACTTTTGCTAAATCCTGTAAGAAGTTTTTTTTTTCAATTTGCAGGTTTTAATATGCCTTAATGAGGCTGAAAAGTGTTTGATAGAAACATCTATAAATTCACTCCGGATAAGCCTCAAGGTGATTCTTAATCTTACCTTAGCTTTTCCTTCATTCAATTACAAGAAGAGCTCTTGGTGACACATTGTTTCAACAAAGGCTTTCTGTTGTTTTCCTTTCCTGTACCAGTTTCTCTGTTTCCTACTTAAACGTTTTATCCTGTCCTGCTGATACAAATATTTGTTATCGTTGATTTGCAGGTCAAACAAGCGGATGAACTTGAAAACATACTAACCAAAAAGTTCCTTAGATTTTTGTCCATGAGGGCAGAAGCTTTTCAAGTACTGAGGAGAAAGCCTGTGCAGGTAGACCGTTCTTCTTGATTCAACACTTAGTGCTAACTACGATGTTTTATCTGGCAGTTGTAATGCATTCCCTCTTCTTTAGAGTTTCTATTTATTGTGGTAAATGCACACTAATTGGTTATATATAACGCACACAGAATTCATAATTGTTCCTTCATTTTAACTTCTGTGCAGACACTTTATAATTAACTTCACTTTCTAAGCTTTGGATGATAGATGGTTTATATGTTCGACACTTGTGAATTCTTTTGAAATTGTAAACCGTGGCACAATCCTTCTCCTGTCTTTTTTTTTCCCCCTTAATGAATCATGAATCATCTCACTGTGCGGAAACGCCTTGGTTTTAGATGATTTATTATTTATTGTGTGAACGATTGATTCCCTGATCCCCTTCAATTGGTGTCTTTGTTGGTCTTTTGAACAGGGCTATGACATAAGCTTTCTTATAACAAACTACCACTGCGAAGAGATGCAGAAACAGAAGCTAATCGATTTCATCGTTCAGTTTATGGAGGCAAGTCTTTCTCGAAACCTAATGTTTTCTTTATTCTATGACCTTGGTTGCATGCAATAGTAGCATCCTAAAAATGAAAATATGTCTTGAGTAGACTTACATCGTTATGTTTTCTCACGGTAAGAACTCGAAGTAATATTCGGAATAGTTAGCCTAACCACGGTCAAGATATCGGCCTTTAAATTTGAATATTGTTTCTACAAGAGTCACATAGAGATTAGTTACTCTTATGATATTCTCTAAACATAGTAATCTCCTCTTAATCATATTAAAAAACTTGAAATGTGACTATTTGTAGTATGGAAAGTGCAGGATATAGAGAAAGAAATAACCGAGTTGAAGACATCAGTGAACACCAGAGGAAAACTCGTTGCTACAGAGTTTCTGAAACAGTTCATGTAAAGCACTTTGAGGTATTATAATGTAACCCCTCATTGTATCAATAACTCATTATTTGGTTAAATTCATCTACACTTGTAATAAGTTTTTTGTCTTTTTCTTCCTGTACACTCTCTTCATTTTGCTACTTCCTCTGTTCTTCTTACACAACCTAACTCTTCGCAACTGTACAGTATGTAATACGATACTTGTAAAATATGGGCTGTGTTGATCATAGATGTTCTAACGTACAGTCCCAGAAACAAAAGGAATTGTTTTCTTTACCAAACGAAGTAAACAAAATAAAAAAAATTGTTCTATTTACCTCCCAAGGACAAATAAATTGTTATCTTTACCACAAAGGATCTTATCTAATTGTAAGGAATATTATGTATTATATAATTTCAATATTTTTAGAGATATTTGGTAAGATTTTGTAGATAGTTAATAGACCAAAAGTGATTTACTGGTTAAGCGAGCAATCCGTTTGGTATGGTTAACCGTAAATTGTAGTTGATCCAAATTAGTTTAATTTGGTTAATTTCTTTTGGGTTACTTATGATTGTTGGCAGAAAATTGGCTTTTTCAGATTTGAAATATTCAAAAATGTTTTTATTATATTCCAATTTGTCTCCGGTGATAAAACATACTTAAGTTTTTTATATTTCAAATTTCATACTTGAACTTTAATTTTATGCTAAAACATACGTTAGACTAAACGGTATTAACAACCGGTCAAGTCTTTCATACGTGTCGTCTAGGTTGTCAATTTATCCCACAAAACGACCTCTTTTTCCTTCGATTTGGATTTCTTTTTTTGATCGGTCTGTAAGATACTGCAACCATGGCGGATTCCGTTGAAGATCCTCAATTGCATAATGGAGTGGCACCAGTTGAGTCCGAAACCGAGCAACATCCGACTGCGGAACCACAATCCGACCACGATCACCAACTCCAAACTGAGGCCAAACTTACCGACGAAATTCCGGAATTAGAAACTGATGCGAATCCGGAGGAAGTACAATCTGAGGTGACCGATTCGAAGCCGGAGGAAGTACAATCTAAGGTGACCGATGCGAAGCCGGAGGAAGTACAACCTGAGGTGACCGATGCGAAGCCGGAGGTAAACGATGTGGATCTGTCGCCGGGAGGATCGGAGAAGATCCCGATCCGGTCGACGGAGGTCGATCAGGAATCTTCTACAACCCACTCCGTTATCAAGAAAGAAGATGAAGGCAACAAGACATTTACCATGAGAGAGCTTCTCAGCGAATTAAAAAGCGACGAAGGAGACGGGACTCCTCACAGTTCTGTTTCTCCCTATAGGTCTCTCTCTCTCTTTATTTCAAACCATTTCAGCTGATTTGAGCTCAAAATCAGCTTGATCATGTCACTACTTTTCGGAATTTGGTTAATTTTGTTTGTGAGATTTTGCATTTTCGTTAACTCTCGTTTTCCTCTTTGCTTGTTCAGTCGAGAGAGTGCTTCTCAACCAGCGGAGAACAATCCTGCAATGGATCTGATTAATAGGATCCAAGTTAACGACGAAGAGGGCCGATCTCGCCGGCGTGTTCTTGCATTTGCTGCCCGCAAGTACGTAACATTTATGATCTCGTGATTCACTTTAGACTAGATATGGAATCATGCTTTAGTGGTTCATGAAAAGTTTTTACTTTCTTTCAAAG
The DNA here is from genome assembly GCA_002933915.1 of Eutrema heterophyllum. Taxonomy (NCBI): domain Eukaryota; kingdom Viridiplantae; phylum Streptophyta; class Magnoliopsida; order Brassicales; family Brassicaceae; genus Eutrema; species Eutrema heterophyllum. The sequence continues at coordinate 481,054 of PKMM01046243.1, read as the reverse complement.
TTAGATGATTGACCAATGAATTAGATTGTAGTATGTTTGGAACTTATGCCCTCAAGGGCAGGCTTGATAGATACAGAGATTTAGTGAAAATAGTTTCATTGAGCTTATTGCTCATTCAAGGCTTTATCTTTTTATGTTCCTGCTATTTGGGCGCTGATGTTATAAGTCATTCTGCAACATTGTAGGTATGCTAGTGCGATAGAGAGAAATCCAGAAGATCATGATGCATTATACAACTGGGCACTTATTCTCCAGGTCTGATTTCTTTACTTTATAGTGTTGAGAAGTTCTCTCTCGTCTCTCCCTCGCTCTCATTTGTGATTGGCTTTGGTTGACAGATTCATATGGAAGTGATTAAGGAGGTGAATTGATCCGTCAGAACATTTTTTGTTCATATGCTTTTACTGGAAATATTTATAAAATTCATCACTTCCTATATTTTCACCACAGGAAAGTGCTGACAATGTCAGCCCAGATTCTGTTTCACCTTCTAAAGATGATTTGCTCAAGGAAGCTTGTAAGAAGTACGATGAGGCAACCCGTCTCTGCCCAACGCTTTACTTTTTATGCAATCTAAGTTTGTTTTCATTGATTTCCATCTTTTATTTTCTATTTACTAATCATCCAATCATTTGATCTGTTAGTTTTGTTTCTGATTTAAGATTATAGATCTGTTAGTTTTGTTTCTGATTTATGTAATTGCAAAATGCAATATGATGGTGATAGTAGGATTTTTTTGTCTAATCTAGAATCAATTACTCTAGATGCTAAGTAGCATAAGAGGTATCAAATCCAAATGAGTTTGATTCAATGCACCAAGAATACATATAACTTCTTAAGTTAAGTTAACAAAGAGGTTTTGGTGATTAAGCTAGTGAACTATCAAATAAACGACAAGTAACAAGAGTTAAAGACACTAAACGGTGAATAAAACAATAATAAAAGGCTAATTCAAGGATAATGTAATTGATTTAAGGTGATGGCTAACTAATGATGTCCAATACTCAAAGAAGACTAATCCCTAGGCAAAGATCTCTAATCTTAACTAATCATCTCTCAAGGCATTAATTACTTTGCTAATTATTAATCCAATGTCAAATTCTCATTTGTGAATCCATAATTAGCAAAATTTAAGTTTAAACATTCATGATCAACCAAATAAACACTCTAGGCAACTAATCCCGTAGGCTAGAAATGAATATTTCTTGAAAAGTTCATCAAGGCATTTCATCGAATACCTTGCGGATGTGAAATGCCCTTTAATCTAAACAAGCTTTCTCAAGCCTAATCTAGCTTTAGGATCACTAATCAAGAAGGGATATCTAATAATCTAATCGTAGATATCATTAATCTCCCATTGAATCGCCCTAGATCTACCAAATCCTCAAATCCTAAAAGACTACTCACTAATCACCATGGTTTCAACAAACCTCATAAAAGAAATGTAAAAACCCATAATCAAATGATTGGATGATTAGTAAATAGAAAATAAAAGATGGAAATCAATGAAAACAAACTTAGATTGCATAAAAAGTAAATGGATCTCTCTTACAAATCACAAGAACAAGGTTTTTAGCCTAAAAAAAGGGATAAGAAAAGAGATTTTTCTAGAAAATTAGGTTTTTGGGCTTAAATAGTCAACTCTGGTCAAACTGGGTCAACTCTGGTCAAACTGGTCAACTCTGGTCAAACTAGGTCAACTCTGGTCAATGGCACTTACACCGACGTCACAAGTCGGTATTGCACGTCGGGGCTAAGGGAATTTGCTCCTGTTTCTACACCGAGGAGCAACACAGATGTGTGACCCCGGTGTAATCCCTTATAGGTTCGATACCGACGTCACATGTCGGTGTTGGGCGAAGCTGTCTTGGCAGGCGGATATGTCTCTGGTAAATCAGCCATATCTCTCGAACTACACGTCTGAATGACCTGAATCCAACTCCAGTAGACAGCCAACTCCTTCCTCTACAACTCTCATGAAGACCTTGGAGGTTGAATTTGATCGAAAAGCCTTCGTCCAGCCACATCTTTGAGACACCTTGGGTGAACTCTTCCTTCTCTTAAGCTCAATCACTCCAATCATCCCAAATGTCTCCAAAGCACCTAGAAACACTCCAAATGAATGCAAAAACTCTCTAAGACCTAATGCAACATCCTAAACTCTAATAGAGACTAAAATGCCAAACAAAACTATGATTATGCATGCAAACCACGCAAAACTCTAAGTAGAATGTACGCTAAAACATGTAAATTATGAGAATATCAACTCTCCCAAACTTAATCATTTGTTTGTCTTCAAGCAAACAAACAAGAACAAGGTGAGAGAGAGGTTTGAAAATAGGAGCTCAAATCCACAAGTACCATTAAAAGAATTCAAACTCAATGTCCAAGGTGCTAGCTCTAAGATGCGATCAAACAAGTCTACTCAAAAAGAGCTAGCCATATCCTTCCCTACACAAATCAAGCTCAAGTCTCAACCTACACAAGCACTCATATCATCCAATCCTTTGACATTCATTTAATCGTTCAGGTGAATCATGTTCATGCAAGACAAGTGAACTCATTTGGCTTTGGTGAATAGGTCTTGAGACTAAAATGATCTCAAATGTATGAGGTTACTCCAATGCAAGGGATTTCTCAATGAATGAGCAAGCTTTAGCAAAATGCTAAGAGTAAAAGGCAACCTATGCATACAAGGATAAATTTACATCTACCCAATGCCTAAGATGTCTCTAACCCTAGCATTTCTAAACATGAAGCCCCAAACCTAAGCTACCCTTTGTTCTCAAGGCTTTTTGCCTTCATGTCCCACACATCTTTCTTCATCTTTCTCACTTGGGGGAATTTCTTCTTCTTCCTTGAACTTTGTGGCTAGGTGCTTCTCTTTTGTTGTTTCCTTAGCTCTTCTTTTCTTTCCTTTTCTTTGCCTTGCCTCATTTCGCATCAATTGATGCCTTAGCCAATTTTGACTTCCTTCTTTTTCATTGAACATTTTGAGGCTAAATCTAATGCTAAGAGCTAACCATACAACCTTGCACCAACCTCATCACAATATTGCATTTCCCTTTTGCCTTTTTGTTCACCTTTGGATTTACTTCTCTTCTCCACCATATTCTCATCGATTTCACACTTTCATTTATACCAAACCCCAAAGCTTCCCCTCCTAGCTAGCTTAGCTTAGTCTAGCCCTTGATGATGGACTAGATCTACATGCAAACCTATCCTTGTCGTCCTAAACTCAACACTTTTTGCCAAGCTTACTCGAAAATTGGGCCTCACATTCTCACACTAAAGATTTGGCTTGAAAGGAGGGTAGGTTAGAGGTGTGGCTAACCGTTCCAATGATGAGAATCGGCTATTTGAGCTAACAAGAGGGTGGTAAAAAGGATAAGAAAGCCCAAATATGTATGTGGTATCCATGAATTCACTATGAGATGCATAAACATGATAATTAAATTGTCAAGATTATGGTTCTCACTTAAGTAGGATTGGAGTCAATTCACAACTTGCTTTAGCTAAGACTCGAGTAATGAAACATGAGATCAAAATATGGTTCATCCTTGATTTCAAACACGAGATCAAAAGCATCAAACAACTAGCAACGAGGGCATTCAACCAAGCTCTTAAAATGATACTCTACAAGATTTTTTCTCCTAATGCAAGTGAGTGCAAACCTATATGCAAACTAGACTCGATCCTACACATGAAATGCAACTAGATGAAATGCAAAATTTTGAAATTTTTCGATTTTTATGAGTTTTTCTATGCAATAAGTGAATGCATGAGACTCAAGAGATGTAAAATCAAAAATAAGACACAAAACACATGGTTAGATATCGATCCCTCCCCCAAACTTAAATCACACCGTCCCGGTGTGAAATAAATCCAAGGAAGATACCAAAATAAAAGGTGAAATGCAAAGACTCAAAAGAAGAGAAATACTTACAATGGAAGAGTGTTAATGTGTGAATGGAGAGAATGAAGATCTTTCCAACATCAAACACCGTTGTGCCTTGCCACGACCTTGCTACCATCGAGAACCTTGCAACCACTCAACAAAAAGATCAAAAAGCCCAAGAAACGCAAGATCAAACTAGAAAGCAAGAAAATATATACAATGATAAACATGAGAATGTCTCCTAAGTGCACTTTGTTTAAAGTCACTAAGTTTGACTTTGATTACCCTTTTAGGCGGGTGAGAGAGGAGTGTTGGCACTCCTTGGTGGTTACTTAAGCTCGAGTTTGAGAAGATCATGCCATGAAGGCCGGCTTGACTCTTCTCTCTAACCTCTGATGTGAGGATTGCTTTGGCCTTGGCAAAAGGCTTGGAGCGTCCCCGACACTTGACCTTGTACTCAATCACCCCGTCCTCATGTTTCCAAGGGGTGAGAGTTATGGTAGAGGGTTGGCCTTGCACGGACTTAGACCCATCAAGCTTACTTGGACCATTCTTCACCTTGGCCTTGGGCTTTGCCCTCTTCTTAGCACCCTTGCTATTTTCAACCTCACTCTCCGTCTTGGTGTGGAAGAGGGAAGCTAAACAATCACCGTCCAATCCAAGAGCTTCATCATCGTCCCCATGACTCACCGTTGCACAAACACCCACATACTCAACCTTTTGGGCTCGGACTTCATTGTCCTCACAAATAATGGTGCCACAAATCGCGGTGGAAGAAGGCATCATTGTGTAAAACACCTTGTCATTCACGTTCTTGGGCACAACTTTCTTGTTGATCAAGTCTATGTGTGCACCGATGGTGTTGAGGAATGGAGTCCCGAGAAGTAGAGGGAGCTTCTTGTTTTGTGCCATTTCCATGATCACGAAGTCCGTCGGCACAAGACACTCCCCGATCATGAGAGGGTAATCTTCAACCAAGCCTAGAGGTTTCCTTGAGGAAGAGTCTCCAAATGTGATTGTAGAGGGGTAATCTACCATATTGTTGATCTCGAGACTCTTGACCATCTCCAAGGGCATGACATTCACGCTCGAACCCAAGTTACACAAAACATCTTTAATCTCCAAGTTCCCAAGAGTACAAGATATGGAGAACTTACCGGGGTTTCCAAGCTTGGGGAGAGTCTTAGGCTCGATCCTTGTTGTGTTTGGTGAGGCAAAAACCACCAGAAGCTCTTCCACTTTCTCTCGGTTCTCAAGTATGCTCTTGATGAGCTTTTGGTGTTGTGGAACTTGAGACAAATCACTCTCACTAGGCAAAGGTGCTCCAATCTTGTCCATGTTTGCCTTGAAGTTTGAAAGATGATATGGTGTTGGTTGAAGAGAAGGGTAACAAAGTTGAGAGGTCCATCAAGGACGTGGTTAAAGAGAAAAACGTGGAGACATTTGTTGGGTCAAAGAAAGAAGCCATTTGCACTAGACCTTCCCCATATGAGCCTCCACTTCCATTTCCCGGTCGTTTCCTCATCTTCAATCCCAAAGGTCACCTCCCCGCCTTGTTGCTCAATGTCCTCATTGAGATTTGAGGAGAGCTCTCTAAATGGAAGGTCAATAGCTTTGGGACTAGGGAATAGCTCTAAGAACTCCTCAATTATGCATTCATTCTCATCAATGTAGGATATGGTGTTGCAATACTCCTTTGAGACTTGTTTGGCTTTTCCGGGTAAAGAGCTTTGAGGTGAGGAAGTTGTGCCCTTGTTCTCCATTTCGTTCACTCTGGAGCTCAATGCCTCGAGTTTTTTGTGGAGGTCATTGTATGAGCAAGCCACCTTGTTATTGATCTCTTCCATCTTTTTGCTTATATCCATTGCTCTATTAGCTTGACCTTGAAGAAGTTGTTGAAGAACATTTTTCACATCAAAGTCTTGAATCATAGAGTTGTGACCTTGAGCTTGAGGCATGAAAGGAGCATTGTTGGGGTAGCCTCCTTGGTTTCTTTGAAAGTGATTTGAGGGACGAAGCTTGGTTGTTGGTTGTTGTTGAAGCTCCTTTGATAACCTCCTTGGTATCCAACATAATTCACCTCCTCATGATTAGTTAAACACATAGAAAAACCTTTAATTTAGACTATTCTCTGTAATTAGGAAGATAGATACGCTCTGAACATATATGTTTGTAATGCTTAACACATAGAAAAACCTTTTATCAATTGTCTTCCTCTGATTCTTCACGTTACAATTTCATCATTTCTTCTTGTCAACATAAAACGAAGATTCATAATCATACAAAATTAAGTTTTTATTTTTCAAAATAATAATTAGAAAAACGAATTTTTTGAAAACCGAACATTTTCTATTACACTGTTTTTCTCTATTAAAATTAAAATTGAACTTGACACCTCCCATGGTAACGCTAAACTTGAACATGATTATCAGAGATAATATTATTATCATAATAACTAATCCTCTTGCGATACACGAATCTCTGAAGGTTTCATAAACAACCCCATCAAAGGTCTTAATGTCATCATAACAACACGATCCTTTTATTACTTGCAATAAAACACGCAAGTAATAAGACTCCCCAGAATTGAATGGACAATACTTTAAAACACATGCAGTCACTTTAAAACACATGCAAACACATGCAGCAATATCGAGCCACTTCTTGAAAGTCTCTCATCCCATTTGGAATGGTAGGTGATGTTTCGAAGTTCGAGTGTTCTTCTGGATCTAGAATTTCATTGTAATCCCCCATAAGCAGCCACGACTTATTTTTCAGCATTGGAGAGTTTTGATGAATCAGCTCTAAGCATACTTGGAATCAGATTCGAATTGCGCAACCTCTTTGTGAATGGTATAAGGGGGTTTGGTTTTCTCATTCGACTCCAAAATACTCGTTCATTACTTGGCTAACGATGCTCAATAGACTCTCGACAGGTGACAGAACTCAATCTTGGAATACTGGAGCTACAACTTCTTGTGTTTTCTGTGACAACACAGAAAGCAGAAACCACTTGTTCTTCGAATGCAAATACTCGGAGGAGATATGGGCAGGATTGACGCAAAAATTGATGGGCAGAAAATACTCATCATCCTGGCAACAACTTCTTCGGATACTCACAAACACATAACTCTCACTAATCAAACTGTTTCTATTCAGATACGCTTTGCAGGTGGCGGTTCACTCATTATGGAGAGAAAGAAATGGAAGAAAACATGGAGAAAAAGAGACTCCGGCGAAATGCTTGATCCTATGCCTCGACAAACAGGTCTGGAATCGACTAACCACCCTTAGAAGAATGGGCGACTCGAGATTCGAAGACGGAATGCATATTTGGTTCGCATCAAGATAGTGTTTCGATTTAAAATCGATTTTTCTTCTTCGGCTCAGATTTTATTATCAATGAAAAATTATGAAACTCTAAATAGATCGTCGCACTTGTTGTAAAAAATGGTTTTTTTTTATTTGAATAAATTTTACATTCGATTCAAAAAAAAAAAACACATGCAGTCGCTCCGGATAATGATTACAAAGTAGATGTTTTAGAAAGTTTAAAAGATTGATTAGCTTCCAAAATTGATATAGTTGGATTTCACTCGGAATAGCGCCGAACTAAATATTTAAAATCCCGGCAAAATTCAATTCAAACAAAAAAAATACCGGTAAAATGAAATCTTTGACGTGTATAGTGCTAACGGATTTTTTCGTGATCTTATAATGATTAACTAATTATTTAGTGTAAGATTACATATCTATACTATTAAAACATGTATATATTTTGTGTCCAAATAGTGATACCTTCATATTAGACTATTTCTATCATGGATAATTACTATTATTTTCATGGATAACTACTATTCCGATTATATATATATATATCTATATATTAATTTTAATTCATAATTAGAAAAATTCAGGCTATGCCAAAAATTAAATTAAACATTTAAAATTATAAATAGAATCGATTATTATAAATTACATATTACAAAAATAATTTAAATTTTTATTATTATTTTGTTACGAAAATAATATTAGTTATTTTGAAATTTTGAATTTAGATTATGCCAAATATTTTAATAATCAAATTTTTTAATATGATACAGATTCAAAATTAACAATTTGCATTGAAAGATAATCTTAAATTTTGAATTTAATGTAGATTTTTTGAGATTTCATCAACAATTACAAACAAAATATTAGGAATTAATAACAAAATATGTTTACCTCTAAAATTAAATCTTATTAATACACTCGGATTTATAATTTAATATTTTTGAAACTGAAAAAGGAATATATTATTAATTAGATTTGCACAACCATAAATTCGATCATGCATATAGACAACATTCGGTTACTAATACATATTCAATATTTTTTATTTACATATATAAAATGATCAATATTTTAGGAATCACACAATTTTAGGAATTGTTAATTTAGAATTAAATTCGAAATGCAAATCTAATTAATCTTTGTAAGATTGTCTAGATTTTGTTAATATTCGTTTATATTATCATAAAATCTAAACCAAAAATGATTATTCTATTCAAATTCAAAATTAAAAATTCTACCACAAGTTTCCAACGATAAAATGAAAGAGGCATTAGATTCAAATTCAAAAATATATTCGTAAAATCATCATGACTTATTATACAAACTAAATACATTTGCACCGAAATAAATATACTTAAGGAATTAATTTGTGGTTTCCTAAAATTTTAATATTACAATTTTGCTGTCATTAATCATAATATATATCATTAATTAGATTTGCATAACTATAATTTCGATTATGTATATAGATAACATTCAGTTACCAATACCAAAATATTAAGAATCAAATATCCGTACACTACAAGAAAAACTGTTTATAGCCACGAAATAGCTACAAGTGATTCGTGGCTATCGTTTTATAGTTACAAATCAGATATAATTTAAAATGTCTAAAATTTGTAGCAATTTTGTGGCTATTTAGACACAACCCTTGTTTGTGGCTATTCATAGAAACATAGCCACGACTAGTGATATGCTCAAATTAATACCCTAAAGAGTACTAAAGCAGTGTTGTAGTATAGTTAAGGGTCGAACACAAGAACTCCAGATATCGGACAATAGACTATATATATTCAAATTAAGCTAAACCAAAAGATGTAATTGAAAGCAATGCGTAAATTAAACAGGTTGTAAATCAATGGGAAAGAAGATAGGCTCAGGGTATTTCTCAGGAATTCAATGAATGTAAGTAAACTAACTAACATGATTCAGATTCAGCGCGGTTCTTGAACTCAAATCACTAAAGTATAGCTAACCAACTCTCGTTGCGAAAACTATCTAAGCCTAAATCCTAGAATTCCAAATCTCTTTGCGAATCCTAAAGTTTAAACCAGCTTTTAGTTCAGGTTTGATATGTCCACAAAACAACTAAACCAAATCTCTTTGCGAATGGCTGTTTTGCTCACTCTAGGTTCTGTCAGGAAATTAATCGCACTCTCGTGCCTAACTAATTATCCTAAGATCTAAGTTCTAGGTGATCAGTCTAGAATTAGCTTTTAGAACAACCTAAAGCGAAGAACTAATTCAGATGGTGAATCCTAATTATTCAATCAACCTAACATTCAGAGAAAACCCTTATGAGAACCCTGAATCTAACAAGAGAACTACTCAGACATGGTAATTGAAACAATAAACATGACTGAAATAATACTCAGATAAATAATAAAAAGGAGAGTAACAAGAGGGTTCGAAATCTTCTCTCGGACGAACAGAGTCTCAGACTTGTCTCCCTCAGAAAGCTCTCTCACAAAACTCAGAATCAAATCCAGTGTAAAATCGAACGTTCTTGCCAAAGTGGCTAAAAACCTCACTTAAAACTCATAAAACACGTTCTGGGCTAAATTGTAAATAATAAAGTCTTCTGGGCAATTTTGCAATTCTTCAACTCTTCATTAAAGTCGCGCTTCGTGCTGCTGCAGTGAGTATCGATCGATACTAGGCAGTGTCGATCGATACTGAGACTCAAAATCGGGTACTCAGCTACACGAGCTTCTGTTTTGCTCCAAAATGCTCCAAAAAGCTCCAATATCTCCAATTATGCTCCAAACGTGCCAAAACCTGTAAAAGACTCTAAAACATTACAAAATAGTAGAAAGACTCTATAAAACGGACCTCTATCATGGCTTAAAAGGGGTAAAAACCATGATATATCAACTCCCCCAGACTTAGCCTTTGCTTGCCCTCAAGCACATAGAAGACTAAACCAGAGAAAGAGGTTTGAAAACACGGAGACTCACCTGTTCATGAAGCACTGCAATGACCCTTTTCCCAAACACCCAAATGTCACCTAACCAGATCCAAATCTAACCACCATGTACTTCTCCGTTGACATTCGCAGCTTCCCCAGACTACACACATTATCTCGCAGCTTCATTCAATTAAACTATCGCTGTGATTAACATCAAGAACCTTCTAGATTCTTTCCCATACAATATCATGACAAGGAACCACCCAAATTTCACACTTTTTGTATCACTTTCTCTCCCCCAGACTTATTTCTTATTTTGTTCTCTTTTTTTTTTCTTTTTGATTCGCATATACACATCAAGGTATGAGACGCGAGTAATGATGATGTTTGTCACCGAATCCCCGGTTCTTCCCTCTCAATGTATCAAAGGGTGTAGGCGAATAATGGCATCATAGGAAAATCCTAACCTCGCTTCCAACCTTTGTGTGATCATTCCTCACCAAGTAGAATAATGGGATCGCTGGAAATTTTCCTAGCCCTCTACTTAGAAGAAAATCATTTCATCTTTTATGCTCTTTTTATTAACTTGTAACAGGGGAGAGAGATACTATCACTTTCAAACACATGGGTTCCTTTGTCAGATATGAATGAGTAAAAATTTGGCTCAGGCTCTAAAAGAACTCTGCTGGAAACATGTGTGTCTTCTAGTTAATTGGTCAGCCTTTGGATTTTTCATTAGTCGATCTGTAGCTGATTCTGTAACAGTGGACACTCAGAAGCAAAGTCAGAACAAAAGGGTCAAGAACACGATCATAATCTCCAACAAAATTTTGACTCAATAAAACAAATTTGACACAAAAAACAACTGACTCTAAGAAAAACAAACACAATGTCAGCGACTACCTCCCCCAGACTTAAACAACACTGTCCCCAGTGTTATCAAGCCTGAGTTCGGTGAAAGAAATCAAATGAACCAAGTGGAATGTGAAAATCGAAGATGTTACCCGAGATGGTGATGAGTGTGGACCGACACTGCACTGGTATCGATCGATACCAGTAGGTGGTCGACAGAATTCCTCTTGACAGTGATAATTGTGCCCAAAAATTGTGTCAAACGATCCAAATGTGTTATGGTTAGCACTGTTAGATCACTCAAACACAAGTCAAAAGCAACAAAAATCATAAAAGCATAGGTTCCAAAAAGTACAAAATGATAAAATGCTGACATAAGACGCAAACTAACATAAGTTAAAACGAAAAGAAACAGAAAAGGGAAAAGAAAAACAAACGTGAAACTAGATAAATAGAGGACTAATCCTCCTTAGTGGCGTCAGAGTCATCGCCAGCAGTGCCAGATGGTCCAACTGGATGTGGTGAGCGTGGTGAAATAGGGCGCTGAGACGCCATGCAGCTGCATCGAGACATAGCGCTCCAAATGGTCTGAAGACTCTCGACAACGTAGCGCTGAAACGGATCCATCTCCATCTCAGGTGGTGGAGGAAGAGTAGGTGTAGGAGCAGGTGCGTGGCGCGCGCGTGATTGACCCCCAGCAGGGCCAGATGCAGGCGGACGGGCTCTAGTGGTGGAGCCTCGACGTCTAGTGACAGGTGCAGGCTCCATATCCGCACCAGCAGGAGCGAAGAATAGCTGATCGGGGTCATCTCCAATGTCAGTAAGATCTGTGTTGGGGAGCTGAACAAGATAATCCCCAACAGAAGTGCTAAATACCCAACGCCTATCTGGCTTCAGCCAGCGAAGATGCTCCAGGTGCGCTAAGTCCATAAGCTCGCGCGCAGTCGAGATCAAACAACTGGCTGTGCTGATCCCAAGATGCAGAAAAATCGGAGTGAGCAAACTGCCTACCGTCTCGGTCTTCCGACGACTCGTAGCTGTAGAGGTCCTGCCGCGTCCGGTAAAAGGCTTCACCTTCAGCGACTCCAAATGGTGCGCAAAAACAGCGCCAAAGTTGACCGCAAGGTCCATCTCAGGCCACTCATATGCCTCATCATCAATGATGTCCCCAATCCCAATGGACAACACAATCAGCTCGGTCACCCTCATCTTGTTAGGCTCCATCTTGCACAACAAGGTGTTGCTCAAGATCCTAACAAGACAGCGCAGGACAGGATGGCGCACATCCATCTGTGTGGTGGTCTTGCTGTCGTAGACCCCGTGCCCGAAGTGAGACCAGAATGCATCAATATCCAAGAACTTGTGAGGAAGCTCGCACCTCGAAAAATCTCTGTTAAACCCATATATGTTGCAGAGCTCCTGAAAAGAAATCCGGTAGCGCACACCACGAATCAAGAATGTCAGCACACCCTGCTGGACAGTCACTGGAGGTTCACCAGTGTAGTAAACGCGGACAGACGCGAGGAACTGGCGGACTAAGTCGGGGTATAAGTCATATTGCCTCGTAGGCATCGTCCCCAGTCCAATCTTCCTGATCAAACCATCAAGCTCTCTGTCAAAGCCCAGCTGCCTCATAGAGTGCGTATCCACAAAGCGAGTGGGGCGCACATCAACGTCCTGTCAGGCGTTGTAGAAGATGGAGTCATAGTTATCCCACTCCTCTGAAATAGGCCTGTGGGTACAGGCCCTGCTCTCAGTAATCTCCTTATCGGAGCCCTCGTAATCATCTCTCAATCTGATCCTGGCCTTCTCGCTGATCTTGGGCCAAGGAGCTCTACACGCAGAGCCAGGAGCGGCTGGTGAGGAAGAACGACGTGGAGGAGGGGGAGGAATGTTGCGTAAGGAGGTGTGTGGAAGATCAATATCCGCCTCCGCGCCAGTGATCCTCACCAAATAACGGCGGTTGAGAAGGCAAGCTTTCACAACCCCTCCATGCCAAGTGAAACCGTCGAAAATCTTCACATTTGCGCCTACAACGTACTCGATCGGACGCTCACTAGACGGGTTAGAGCTAGAGGCCCCATCAGTTCGTGGCCTCTTCTTCGGTGCCATCTGCATCATTAACAAACACAAGACAAAGCATAAATCCAACATCTCTCACAAACAAAGCAATATCGGCTAAGGCAGATGATGAGCATCGACCGATACTAGGTGGTATCGATCGATACTCATACAAGTATTGAGCAGACACGAAGAACACACATCCAAAGATTCCAAAATTTGCAAACCAAGGGTAATGAAGCGTAAAGCAAGGTTCGACTAGGCCTAGAACAATAATCAAGTGATAATCATCCAACAACACGAGTTCTAAGAGCTTAAAAGTCGAAAATCTAAACTTGGTGCATGGATTGAAAAGTTGGAAATTCGTGTTACATACCTAGCAGATCGTTAGAATGAATGAGAGAAAGAGATTGAGCACGAAAAACCGCACGGAATAGACACAAAAACCACTCAAAAGCGTTGAGAAACAAAGATTTGGTGAAATTTGGTGAGAGCGGCTCGTGTCGGTCGATAGAGGTGTTATGAGAAGAAGAAAAACCCGTAGGGTTTATAAGGAAACTTACCTGGGCCGTGGGTATCGACCGATACTAGATAGTGTCGATCGATACTCATAGCAAGTCGGTGCATTTCAGGTGCATGGAGGGTGTCGATCGACACTGGGTGGTGTCGATCGATACTGCTTGTCCGAATCTGGTTCACGTAACACAACGAAACACAAAACTAAAAGTAAAAAGAAAAAGAAAGATATGTACAGACTCACCAGTGGGTTGTCTCCCACCAAGCGCTCGTTTAACGTCATTAGCTTGACTGTACTGCCATTCAGGCAGCGGGTGCATCATCCAGAGGCATCATGTGTCCATCTGGGATCTCAGTTCTCCGTAGGTAGTGTTTCACCCTTTGTCCATTGACAGTGAACTCCTCGCCAGAGGGATTAGTCCGGACAAGTGCACCATGTGGTCTAGCCTCCTTGACAGTGAAAGGACCTGACCAACGAGAACGCAATTTACCAGGAAACAAATGCAAACGAGAGTTATACAGAAGTACCTGATCATTGGGTACAAAAATGCGGTGGAGGATTTTCCTGTCGTGGTACGCCTTAGTCCTCTCCTTGTACAGCCGTGAGTTCTCATAGGCATGATGCCTAATCTCATCCAGCTCATTCAGCTGGATCAATCGCTTCTCAACAGCAGGCTTGATATCAAAATTCAGCAACTTAGTAGCCCATACTGCCTTATGCTCGATCTCCACAGGAAGGTGACATGCTTTCCCATACAGCAAATGGAAAGGTGTAGTGCCCAATGGTGTCTTATAAGCAGTCCTGTAAGCCCACAGCGCATCGTCTAGCTTTATAGACCAATCCTTCCTAGAAGTTCCCACTATCTTCTCCAGAATCTCCTTGGTTTGCCTGTTGGAGACCTCGACTTGCCCACTGGTCTGGGGGTGATATGGAGTAGCCACACGATGATTCACACCGTGCTTCTGATGATGAAGTGACTGCCACCATCACTTATAACAATACGAGGCACTCCAAATTGTGGAAAGATGATGGTCTTAAACAGTTTAAGAACCACCGAAGAGTCGTTGGTTGGACTAGCAATTGCCTCCACCCACTTAAAGACATAATCCACTGCAACTAGAATGTACTTGTTCTTGTATGACGGAGGAAAAGGACCCATAAAATCGATACCCCAGCAATCAAAAATCTCAACCTCAAGGATGAAATTCTGTGGCATCTCATGTCTCTTACTGATCTTCCCTCTCCTCTGACACACATCACACTGCGAGATAAAGGTATGAGCATCTTTAAACATAGTAGGCCACCAGAAGCCTGCTTGAAGAACCTTGGACACCGTCTTGAAAGTAGCAAAGTGTCCAGCATACTCAGAACCATGACAGTGAAATATAACCTCATGTACCTCTGATTCAGCAATGCATCGCCTGTAGATACCATCAGAGCAATGCTTATACAGGTAAGGCTCATCCCAAAAGTAGCGCCTTATGTCGCGCATAAAATTCTTCTTGGCTTATTTCTTTAGGTGCGTCGGCTCAGTACCTGCAGCGAGGAAGTTGGCAATATGGGCATACCATGGTAGATCGGAGTCAGCTGCAGCAACGAAATTCTCCTCAGAAGCGCCAAGGTGTTCCACAGTCAAAACAGGTGCAGCAGCCGACGGGTATCGACCGACACCAGGGGAGTACCGAAACCTGCAATTCGTGGGAATTGCTGATTTCCGGTGAAACCACTTTGGAAACCAGTTTCAATGAAGTAAACTGACTCCTCAGGTAGTTGATCATCAATAGGCACGTCAGTATCGAGCTTCAACCTCGAAAGGTGATCAGCAACCCCATTCTCTACTCCTTTCTTGTCCTTTATCTCAATATCAAACCCTTGGAGCAAAAGAACCCAACGACAAAGACGAGGCTTGAGATCCTTGTTCTGCATCAGATACTTGAGAGCAGCATGATCTGTATGAACAATCACTTTGCTCCCAATCAAGTAAGGTCGAAATTTGTCGAAGGAGAAGACGACTGCAAGTAATTCCTTCTCTGTCGTGCTGTAATTCCTCTGAGCATCATCCAACGTTCTGCTGGCATAATAGATAACATGAAGTTTCTTCTCTTTCCGCTGACCCAAAACAGAATACACAGCAAAATCGCTGGCATCACACATAATCTCGAAAGGTAAAGTCCAATCAGGAGGTTGCACAATAGGAGCACTCACCAAAGCCTTCTTAATCTCCTCAAAGGCTGCAAGACACTCGGGTGTGAAATCGAAGTGAGTTTCCTTGCATAATAGGGCGGTGAGTGGGCGTGTTATCTTGGAGAAATCCTTGATAAATCTCCTGTAAAACCCAGATGACCCAGAAAATCTCGTGTTATGACAGGTTCACAGAAGTCGGTGGTGGCAAACCTGTCATAACCTGAATCTTAGCCTTATCAACCTCGATCCCAGCTTCAGAAACCTTGTGCCCAAGAACGATGCCATCCTGAACCATAAAATGACACTTTTCCCAATTAAGGACCAAGTGTTTATCTTCACACCGATGTAGCACCTTGCACAAGTTAGCCAAACAATCCTTGAACGATGATCCATATACTGCAAAATCATCCATGAACACCTCCATAAAGTCCTCAATCATGTCTGTGAAGATAGACATCATGCATCTCTGAAAAGTAGCTGGAGCGTTACACAAACCAAATGGCATTCTCCTGTATGCGAATGTGCCATAAGGACATGTAAAAGTGGTCTTCCCCTGATCATCTAGATGAATAGGAATCTGGAAGAAACCTGAATACCCGTCGAGGAAACAGTAATAGGGATGACTAGCCAACCTCTCTAACATCTTGTCAATGAAAGGCAATGGGAAGTGATCTTTCCTTGTAGCCGCATTCAACTTCTTGTAGTCAATACACATTCGATGCCCAGTGATAGTCCTCGTAGGAATCAACTCATCCTTCTCATTCTTCACCACAATTATCCCTCCTTTCTTAGGAACAACGTGCACTAGACTAACCCAAGAACTGTCTGAGATGGCATAGATAACCCCTGCATCCAAGAGCTTCATAACCTCCTTCTTAACCACTTCTTTAAGATTTGGATTCAGCCTCCTCTGATGCTCAATTTTAGCATTTGACTCGTCCTCAAGATGAATCCTATGCATGCACAGATCCGGTGATATACCTGAAATGTCATCAAGAGAATAGCCAAGAGCTTTGCGATACATGCGCAGCTTGCTCAGCAGTAAGGCAACATCTGCGTTGTTCAAAGAAGCATTAATAATCACAGGGTATGTGGAATTATGACCAAGAAATACATACCTCAGATTGGCTGGAAGTGGCTTGAGTTCCAACTTAAGAGCTTCCTCCTCGCTCCAATCTCCAAGCTTAGCAGCTTGTTTGGAACATTGGCCCAATTCTCTGTTCGGGCGTAGGGTATCGACCGATACCAAGGGGGTATCGATCGATATTGATGGTGCAGTGTCGAGTATCTTCGAGTAACCAGCAGCGTCTTCACTCAAGCAGACCTCAGATTCGACTGAACAGACCAATGCCCTCTCCAACGGATCCTCATGATGCATCCCCAAGAAGTACTCTTCAGCAATGTCCGTGAAAGTATCAACGAAGAAAGTCTGCCCATCGATGGTTGGTCTCTTCATCATCTTCTCCATGTTAAAGGTCATGACCAAATCACCTATGTTAAGAGCTATCTTCCCATTCCTGCAGTCAATCAATGCACCAGCTGTGGCAAGGAATGGTCTCCCCAAGATAAGCGGATCTTTGGGCTCAGCATCATACTCTAGGACAATGAAATCAGTCGGGATCAAGCAATTCCCGATCTAAACCAAAAGATGTAATTGAAAGCGATGCGTAAATTAAACAGGTTGTAAATCAATGGGAAAGAAGATATGCTCAGGGTATTTCTCAGGAATTCAATGAATGTAAGTAAACTAACTAACAAGATTCAGATTCAGCGAGGTTCTTGAACTCAAATCACTAAAGTATAGCTAACCAACTCTCGTTGCGAAAACTATCTAAGCCTAAATCCTATAATTCCAAATCTCTTTGCGAATCCTAAAGTTTAAACCAGCTTTTAGTTCATGTTTGATATGTTCACAAAACAACTAAACCAAATCTCTTTGCGAATGGCTGTTTTGCTCACTCTAGGTTCTGTCAGGAAATTAATCGCACTCTCGTGCTTAACCAATTATCCTAAGATCTAAGTTCTAGGTGATCAGTTTAGAATTAGCTTTTAGAACAACCTAAATCGAAGAACTAATTCAGATGGTGAATCCTAATTATTCAATTAACCTAACATTCAGAGAAAACCCTTATGAGAACCCTGAACCTAACAAGAGAACTACTCAGACATGGTAATTGAAACAATAAACATGACTGAAATAATACTCAGATAAATAATAAAAAGGAGAGTAACAAGAGGGTTCGAAATCTTCTCTCGGACGAACAGAGTCTCAGACTTGTCTCCCTCAGAAAGCTCTCTCACAAAACTCAGAATCAAATCCAGTGTAAAATCGAACGTTCTTGCCAAAGTGGCTAAAAACCTAACTTAAAACTCATAAAACACGTTCTGGGCTAAATTGTAAATAATAAAGTCTTCTGGGCAATTTTGCAATTCTTCAACTCTTCATTAAAGTCGCGCTTCATGCTGCTGCAGTGAGTATCGATCGATACTAGGTAGTGTCGATCGATACTGAGACTCAAAATCGGGTACTCAGTTACACGAGCTTCTGTTTTGCTCCAAAATGCTCCAAAAAGCTCCAATATCTCCAATTATGCTCCAAACGTGCCAAAACCTGTAAAAGACTCTAAAACACTACAAAATAGTAGAAAGACTCTATAAAACGGACCTATATCATGGTTTAAAAGGGGTAAAAACCATGATATATCAACTAGCAACGAACAACATTGTGGAAATCTTGTCACGGGCTAGCCACAAACTTCTCATGGCAATTATAGACACAACCGTAAGTTGTGGCTATTTGTAGCCATAGCCACGACTATCGTTGTGGCTATTCGTATCTATACTGCTTACCGACTAGTCACATCATATAATTTACGGGTAGATGCATTGACATTTAGCTACAAATTTGTCGTGGTTAAGCGTAGCAAGGTACATTGATAAGCTCAAATGTAATACCCTAAAGTACTAACAGCTTTGTCGATTGTAGTATTTAGGGGTCGAATCCACAAAGACTCAAGAATCACACAATAGATTTCAAAGGTTCGAATTAAGCTAAGTGATCAATGTAATTAAAAGCAATAACGTAAATTAAACGGTTGTAAATTCGATGGAGGAAAGATAGGTTCATGGTATTTCTCAGGAAATCAGAGAATGCAGATAAACTAACTGGTCAGGGTTCAGGTTAAGCCCGATTCTTGAACTCAAATCACTAAGCTATAACTAACCAACTGTCGTTACAAGAGTTATCTAAGTCTAAATCTTAGAATTCCAAATCCTAAAGACTAAACTAGCTTTAAGTCCAGGTTTGATCTATTCACAAAACAACTAAACCAAATCTCTTTGCAGATAATTATTTTGCATACCATAGATTCTATCAGATTATCAATTGCACTATCGTGCCTAATCGATTAACCTAAGATCTAAGTTCCAGGTGATCAATCTAGAATTAGCTTTAAGAACAACCTAAGGTGAAGAACTAATTCAGATAATGAATCCTAACCAACTAATTAACATAGCATTCAATAAAATCCCTTATGAGAACCCTAAACCTAACAAGAGATCTACTCAGACATGGAGATTGAAACAAACAACATGATTGAATAAACCTCTGAATTAATAATAAAGAAGAGAGAAAAACAAGGGTTCGAAATCTTCTCTCCGACGAATAGAGTTTCAGACTTGTCTCCCTCAAAAGCTCTCTCAACAAAAACCAGAATAGAATAAAAGCATTCTCAACAAAAGTGGTTGAAAAACCTAATTATAATCCGAAAACACGTTCTGGGGCTTCTTGTAATTATTAAAGTCTTCTGGGCCAAGGTGCAATTTCATCAGACTTGTAAAAAGTCGCGATCCTTCTCTTCATGCGATGGGTATCGACCGACACCATAAGTGGTATCGATCGATACCAAGCTTTTGTGTCGACTCTTCAGGCTGGTGTCGGTCGACACCAGGACTTCAACTTGATCCTTCAGCTACATGCTCCTTGCTTGGCTCCAAAATGCTCCAATATCTCCAATTCAGCTCCAAACGTGCCTAAACCTGTAAAGACTCGAAAAGACTCCAAAATACTAGAAAGAATCTATAAATAAGACCTATATCATGGTTAAAAACGGGTAAAAACCATGATATATCAACTCCCCCAGACTTAGCCTTTGCTTGCCCTCAAGCAAACAGAAAGCTAAACAAGAGAAAGAGGTTTGAAAAACACGGAGATTCACATGTTCTTAAAACATTGCAATGACTCTTTTCCTTAGTGCTCCACATATCACGTAACCAGTTCCAAATATAACCACCATGTACTTCTCCGTAGACATTCGCAGCTTCCCAGACTACACACATTATTTCTCAACATTATCCAATAAAGCCCTCATCGCCAGTTTCATCGCTGTACCCAATACCAAGAACTTTCTAGATTCGTTCTCATACAATATCATGACAAAAGAACCAGCTAATTTTCACACTTTTGGTATTGTTTTCTCTCCCCCAGACTTGTTTCTCATCATGTTCTTTCTCTTTTTTTTTTTAGATCCGCATATACACATTACGGTATGAAACGCGAGTATTGATGGTGTTTGCCACCGAATCCCCGGTTCTTCCCTCTCTATGTATCAAAGGCGTAGGCGAATAGTGGTATCACGGGAAATTTTCCTAACCTCGCTTCCAACCTTTGTGTGATCATTCCTTCACAAGTAGAATAATGAGATCGCTGGAAATTTTCCTAGCCCTCTACTCAGAAGAAAATCATTTCATATTTTTATGCTCTTACTTATTAACTTATAACAGGGGAGAGAGATACCATTACTTTAAACACATAGGTTCATTTGTCAGATATAAATGAGGAATCAAACTCTATGGACATCAACCACATCGATGAAGTGCAAAAATTTGGCTCAGGCTTTAATGGACTCTGCTGGAAACATGGGTGTCTTCTAGTTAACTGGTTAGCCTTTGGATTTTTCATTAGTCCGATCTAGAACTGATTCTGTAACAATGGTCACTTAGAAGTACAGTCAGAACAATAATTCAAGAAAAAGATCATCATCTCCAACAAATTTTGACTCAATAAAACAACTTTGACTCAAAAACGACTGACTCTAAGAAAAACAAAAACATTGTCAGCAACTACCTCCCCCAGACTTGAACAACACTGTCCCCAGTGTTATTTAGCCTAGAGTTGGTAAAAGAAACCAAAAGAACTGAGTGGAATCGATGGAGGCTGTGGAGAGAAAGGGAAAACCCGAGGGTTTGAAAAGGAAACTTACCTGCGCGTGGAGTATCGACCGATACCATTACTGGTATCGATCGATACTCGGATCATGGGTCGATGCAATCTCTGTTCCTCCTGGTGTCGATCGATACCAGAATGGTATCGTGATTAGTCGTTTTTCAACACATCAATTACCCTAATGTGTAGACTACCGCAATCATAACGGTTTGTCGTTGAATACTTAGGGATCGAATCCACGGAGAGAAAGAACAGCACAATAAGAATACAAGAAACTAATTAAGCTAAGCTAAGGTAAACGTTTTTTGGTATTTGTCTAAGGAAATAATTACGATAAAACTAAAAGTAAAATAAAGAAACAGAGAATGAGAAAAGTACAGGACACTTAAAGTGATCGAAGCTAGTTTTAAAGACACAAGTTCAAAGAAAACAAGACAATAAACTCGGTTTACTCAAGAAGACAGAATATAGACCGTAGGATATGGTATGCGATTTCGAGTATTCGATGATTCTCTTATGAAGTTTCTAGTCAGTCAATGAGCTTGTTCTATGGCAAGGGACAGAAACTAATAGCTTAACTCACTTCCGTGATGCTAAACCCTTTATTAATAACTCGAATGAGCTAATCTTCCGATTGCAACCAAATTATCGACAAGCATGAAACGAAAACCCTTTTTAGCCAATAAATGAACCTTAGTCACGATTTCCACCTTGCTAAGTGTCAAGAACATGTTAGAAATTCTCTAGACAGCCTACTAAACCTCTTCCAAGGGCAAATTGACCATGATCTAGAGATTGAGTAGCTACTTCAATCCTAGCCTTAAGACCACATCTAAACATGAGAACTTTTGTAATTTTGTCCTAAACATCAAGAGATCATCATCTATCCCTCTAAATCAACCATTCCCACAATCCATAATAAAATTACTCACACATGGTCAAAACACAAAACAAAACCGAACAAAAGCAAGACATAGCAAAAATAAGAAGATTGGTAGAAGAAAAGTGAGAAAATCTTCATTAAGATGGTTTGGATCTTGAATCTTTCATACAAAAACAAGATAGGGGAAGGGAGCAGTTCTAGAACAGTGAAAAGAAGCAGAGTTATGATACTTTTCGTCAGTGTGTTGTTGCTAAGAAAGCACAATAAGTGCAGAATATATTACAAAAAGGTTGGACCCCAAAGTCAAGCTAAAAATCCGCCAGACACTCTTGATCGGTTATGGCGATCGGTTATAACCGATCGCCTGTGTATTTTTTCTGCCATCGACTTTTGCGATCTGTTTGTAACCAATTGAGCATGATATTCGTCGTGGGATCGCTTTTATCGATCGGCTAGTAACCGATCGCAGGTGTAAATTTCGGTCCTCTCGTTCCTCCTTCGATCTATGCAGTTCCTCATCGAACTTTGATCGTCTGTTTCCGTCCACGCTCATCCAGATCAGTTCCGAACACCTGAGAAAGGCTTCAGCAAGCCAAAAAGAACACAAAAACGACCTATGACATCCTAAATGCAATGTGACTCGATTTGGGCCTAAATGCAATATATACGTAATAGAAACTATACAAAACACAAGGAAAACGAAAGAAAATATGAGACTCGAAGTGGTAAAATATAGTGATATCAACTCCTCTGGACTTGCCTTTTGCTTGTCCTCAAGCGAACAAAACAAAGTAAGCCAAGAAGAGAGGTTTGAAGACGGGGACTCATATCCAAAAGGAAACACACGAAAATTTCAACTCAAGGTCCTTAGGTAAACATGTCATAACGCAAAAATCGCTTCTATTCTTACGAACTTCTCCATGCCTATTGCAACTCGAATCTTTTACTCAAATGCCTAAGATTTCAGAATCTACAAGCATTCTTATCAACCAACTCTTTAACATTCATTTAAATATTTTCAAGTGCGGTCTCACATAAGGGAATCTAACACATTCTCAATCGGCTTTGGGGAGAAAGGCATTGAAAGCATAATGCATGAGGAGGTTCAAATTTTTCGGGCGACTTACTCTCACAAAAACGTAATGCATGGCAATTCGAGAAAGCAAGGAAGGAATAGAACAAAGATGTATCAAAGATTATCTTCCATCCTATCCTAGCTTTCTAATCTCTCGTCTTAAGCTCATTGCCTCATAATCACCCATCCCGTAAATAAAACCCGTAGCCCTTTTGGCTAGATATACTTATTGTTTAAAACCTCATTTCTTCTTATTTTGTTAACACTCTAGGGGAATTTCTCTTCTTAGTCTAAACCCTTATTCTTCCTTTTTCCTCTTTTTTTATTTTATTTATTTATTAAACGAGAGTTTAGACAACTTTGAATACACGGTCTTTTCCTAGAGTTTCTCGCTTTCTTTTCTACTTTCTTTTTACACCTTAGGCTATTTCTTTAGCCTTGAACCGATTTCCTCTCACCCTCATCCTCACTTCACTCACCATTCAATCCAGCTTATCCTAACCATTCTATTTCCCAGTTCCCAAGTCATTTATCTAAGGAAGATAAGCCCTGTCGTTCCTTTCTCTTACAAGATTTTTCAATTGTATGCATTTTCAAGAAAAAGGCCTCACTCACAAATAACAAGGGTTTGAAACAATTGGCTTAGGTGATGAGGTGGGGATCTATCCTAAAAATGAGGATAGCTACTCGAATGCATAAGAGCGGCAAAGCGGATAAGAAAATTCGAGTATCTATATTAAGACCATGAGAATGCATTTCGATCCCTTAGACGAAACAATTAATGTTCAAGTTAGGTTCAAGTAAATAGAGTTGAAATCAAATCACAACAAGCTTCATCCTAACCAAAGACAAGCAAGCCAAGAGATCAAAACATGAAATTTCCAATATTTCAAAGCGGTTTATGCATCATAACATGTTTATCAAGGGCAATGTTTTTTAAAGTTCATGTGTTTAATCATTGTTCCCTATGCAAATGAGTGCAATACTACAAGTTTCTAGACTCAATCCTATTAAAAATGAAAAATGAAAAATCAAATCATAAATTCTAAAACTGATTTTCGTTTTTTTTTTTTTTTTAGTTTATGCAAATGTGAAATGTGAAAAATGAAAATAAAACTCAAAAACAAATAAAACTCAGATTAGTATTCCCCCCCGGACTTGATTTACACCGTCTCGGTGTATCACAAGCTCGAGAGATAACAAAAGTACATATAAAAAGAAAAACGCAAAAGAGAAAAGAAGAAAAAACGTTCAAAAGTTGGATAACTCACTAAGTTTTCGTTCGTCTTGCTTTCTCTTCAGGTGTGGGTCGATGTGCTCGGGCCTGCCTCATGGTCCTCGGTGTGATGAGAAGGGTCATCGTCCATCTCCTCGTTGTCTTCATCGTCCGAGGAGACGTAGTTGGGTGGTTGGAGCTTCTTGACCTTGCGGAAGAGCTTGGCGAATAGCTTCTTGTGCGCGTCGTTGATCTTCCGTTGCACCTTGTTGATCCGCATTTGCATCTTGTAGGCTTGATGGACAGTCTTCTCCCTCTTGGTCTTCGGGGTGAAGTCGATCTCGGGAAGTATGTCGTTGATGTCCCCGTATAGATCGTCGCCCGTGTCATCGTCAACCGTCTCATCGTCAACCGGATTGTCTTCTTCTTTGACGGGTTGTTGCTGCTCGTCCTTGTCTTGGACGATGACATCGAGATACTCGTCCTCTTTCAAACTGAATGCAACATTCTCCAATCCCAATAGGGTAGTCCGCGCGGTGTTGGGAAGCTTGAAGGTTCGCGTCTTCTTGCTTGCATCGTACAACTTGTACACGTCGTCACTTCCTTCCTTTAAGAACCAGTTCTTGATGAGGTAGTTGCGGTCGAGGTAGTTGCGGTCTCTGCTCGGTGAACAGCGACGTAGGTCGACTCCCGCCTTTGCTAGGAGCGGTGTGGGTTCGTCGCTCTCTTAGACCAGCTCCTGAAACTTACGAGTCGTGCCGCTAGGAGACTCCCGTAGTTCACATTATCACCCAACTCGTCATCAACGGCTTCTCCGTCGCTATGCCTCAACATCCCCTTGATCCCTTGGTGGATCAAGCACAACTCCTCTAGTAGAACAGCTCCGGTCCCTTGTCTCGCATAGAAGGTGTTTGTAAACAGCTTGCAAACATATCGGATCACCGGGTTCCGCACACATGTCACCTTTGCGATGTGACTTGAGTAATGCCCCTCCGCAACGGTATTCCACACCGTATTCCCAGCATCCAGTACCGGGAATTGGACTTGCGTCTTCTTGGCGAATCCATATGCATCACACACATCAAAGATGGATAACGCATATTCGTTGTCATCCACCTTGAACCTAAGTGTCCCGTCTTGCGCCCTTTTCTCCTTAGGGTCCTTGTACTCAACCGTTACAGTTGCCAATAAGTGCCGGACCGGAACCTCAAATGTCGGCGCGTCCATTCTTGTCAAGACGCCCATGCCGATCGAGTCTAAGAACGTGCCCACGTCCTCCAATAGACCCATAGTCCTCAACAACTCTTGATCCAGAAACCGCGTCGAGTTCATCTTGAACCTCTCAAATCCCTTGAGCGCTTTCTTCTCCGTTTCCGTCCATACGACAGCTTGTCGTTCCCTTGGGTTGCTAGCTGATTTTTTTTCCTTCGTTCTTTTGCTCGTTGATTTTCTTGCTTTAGTCGCCATTTCCTACAAAATACATTCGGAGATTAAGAACACGGCAAATTACAATCAAGCAATCAATATATCGTACCAAGAATCGAGATTGGGAGTCACAAAAATTTCTAGAATTCACCAATTTACACAATTTCACAAATCATACAAATTTTCCCAAATTGTGAGTCAAGGTGATTCTAAATTTTTTGTAATTATCAATGAAGTCTAAATAAATCCCCAAATCAAAATCCTTACAAAAATTAAATTTTACAAATCTCGTTCCCGGAAATCGACACTATTCACATCAAGAACACCTAGGGTTCACACTTTGAATTTCACCATAAAGACTCGAAATTGGTTCATGATTCCACTACTCCTAGCCTAATCGACCCTAACCCAACCATAATCAAGCAAATTTTGACCCTAAATCAAGCAATATCATGATTTCTCAAAATTGGAACAAACCTTGCTTTTCATGAAAAATGGTGTAAATGGAGAGCATACCTTGTTGTTGATGAAGTGGGTTGGTCGAAATTGATAGGGATTAGGATTGTGCTCGAAAATATGGGTGAAATCGACGAAGATTTGAGAGAGTTCTCTCCTCTCTGGTTTTTTTTTTTTTTTTTTTTTTTTTTTTATCGCGAAAAGGAAAAGTGAGAGAGAGAGAGAGAGTCGCGAGAGAAGAAGGAGAAAAACACTTACCTGGGCTCTCGATCGGTTATAACCGCTCCCGAAAACCGCTCGATGAAGCTATTGATCGGTTATAACCGATCAACAAAACCGGTTGCTGGAGACGGTTTTTTTCTTCATAACAGATCGCATATTCGTGACCAATCGGCATAACCGATCTCCTTAGATTCGGATCGGTTATAACCGATCAACAAAACCGATTGTTGGAGACGGTTGTTTCCTTCATAACAGATCGCATATTCGTGACCAATCGGGATAACCGATCACCTTAGCTTCGGATCGGTTATAACCGATCGCTTGTAACAGCTCCAGCTTGTCCGGTTTTTGTGATTTTTCTGTTTTGATCCTGGACGTTCTCCTGCGAATCCCGACGTCTTGTAACACTGAAAACATACAAAAAGAAAGATAAAATCAAACTTAAATCAAATATATAAACATATAGACAAAGGATAACATGGGATTGCCTCCCAAGTGCGCTTGTTTTAAGTCGTTAAGCTTGACTTTGTTGGCGCCTCATGCGTTTTGGGGGTCGGAAAGAGGAAGAGTGGCTTGTTCCTCGATCGTGACATTTGCCAAGTACGGCTTGCAACGCTGACCATTCACCGTGAAATCTCCCCCGGACTTGTTCCAAAGCACTATCGTTCCGTAGGGGTGGACTTCTTTTATCGTAAACGGTCCCGACCATCTCGATTTCAATTTCCCGGGAAACAACCTCAACCTTGAGTTGAACAGCAAGATTTGGTCCCCGGTTTTGAATTCTCGCTTAAGGATCTTTTTGTTGTGGAAGGTTTTCGTCCTTTCTTTGTAAATCCTCGAGCTCTCATAAGCTCCTTGTCGGGCTTCCTCAAGCTCCTCCAATTGTACCAAACGCTTCTTAGAGGCAGTTTTGATGTCGAAGTTGAGTAGTTTGGTTGCCCACAACGCCTTGTATTCCATCTCCATCGGAAGGTGGCAAGATTTCCCGTAAAGCAAGTTGAACGGAGTTGTTCCAATCGGAGTTTTGTAAGCCGTTCGATATGCCCATAGAGCGTCGTCTAGCTTGGTGGACCAATCTTTCTTCGTTTTTCCCACCGTTTTCTCCAGAATTGCCTTAATTTGACGGTTTGATACCTCAACTTGGCCAGATGTTTGGGGATGATAAGGTGTAGCTACCTTATGCTTAACGCCATGTCTCTTCAAAAGCCCCTCAAATACTTTGTTGATGAAGTGGCTTCCTCCATCGCTTATGACCACACGTGGAACTCTGAACCTTGGAAATATGATGCTCTTAAACAGCTTCACCACTACCTTAGCATCATTTGTTGGACTTGCTATGGTTTCCACCCATTTCGATACATAGTCAACCGCTACAAGGATGTATTGGTTGCCATACGAGGACGGGAATGGTCCCATGAAATCTATGCCCCATACGTCAAACACTTATACTTCGAGAATCGGGTTTTGAGGCATCTCGTTCCTCTTGCTTATGTTGCCCTTCCTCTGGCATGCATCACATTTAGATATGAAATCATAAGCATCCTTAAACATCGTAGGCCACCAGAATCCCGCTTGTAGAGCTTTTTGGACTGTCTTGAACGTTGCAAAGTGTCCTCCATAATCCGATCCGTGACAACAAAACAGAACCCCGGAAGTCTCCTCTTCCGAAATGCACCTCCTATAGAGCCCATCGTTGCAACGCCTATAGAGATATGGCTCGTCCAAAAAGTAATGTCGGACATCTTTGTAAAACTTCTTCTTTGAGTACCCTTGGAGATTTGGTGGTTCCTTTTCGATTGTCAAGAAGTTGACAAAATCTGCATACCAAGGCAAGCTAACCTCCATGGTGTTCATCAACAAAATTTCTTTCATCATAAATTCCGCCTTGTACAAAGCTCGGATCAGGTTCACTTGCTCCTCGGGCAATGAGTCATCGATGGGGATTATATCTTCATTTCTCATCCTTGATAGATGATCCGCTACGCCATTTTCAATCCCCTTTTTGTCTTTGATTTCTAGGTCGAATTCTTGTAGAAGAAGAATCCACCTTAACAATCTCGGTTTGGCGTCTTTCTTTGCCAACAAGTATCTCAACGCAGCATGGTCGGTGTGCACAATGGTTTTCGAACCCACCAGGTAGGATCGGAACTTCTCGAATGAATAGACAATCGCCAAGAGTTCTTTCTCCGTTATTGCATATCTCACTTGCGCATCGTCTACAGTCCGACTCGCGTAATAGATCACATGGAGCTTTTTATCTTTCTTTTGTCCCAGTACGGCCCCAACAGCGTAATCACTTGCATCGCACATCACTTCAAATGGCAAACTCCAATCCGGTGGCTGCACAATGGGTGCACTCACCAAGGCGTTTTTCAACTTCACAAAAGCTTCATGGCATTCGTCATCAAAGATAAAATCGACGTCCTTGCATAAGAGCCTCGTGAGTGGCCTTGCAATTTTTGAGAAGTCTTTTATGAACCTCCTATAGAACACAACATGCCCTAAGAAGCTTTTGATTCCCTTGACTGTTGATGGAGGTTCCAAAGTCACCATAACTTCTATCTTTGCCTTGTCGACCTCGATCCCTTTTTCAGAAATGCGATGCCTGAGAACGATCCCGTCTTTCACCATGAAGTGGCATTTTTCCCAATTCAGAACGAGATTCGTGTCCTCACACCTTTTTAGCACCCTGCACAAATTAGAAAGACAACCACCAAACGAAGAGCCATATACGGAAAAATCATCCATAAAAACTTCCATTATACCTTCGGTGTAATCGGAGAAGATAGACATCATACACCTTTGGAAAGTCGCGGGTGCATTACACAACCCAAACGGCATCCTTCGATAAGCAAAGGTACCGTATGGGCAAGTGAAGGTCGTCTTCTCTTGGTCACTCGGTGTATTGGTATTTGAAAGAAACCCGAGTAACCATCGAGGAAGCAATAATATGAATGATTTGCGAGTCTTTCAAGCATTTGATCAATGAATGGCAAAGGAAAATGATCTTTCCTAGTTGAGGAATTCAGTTTCCTATAGTCAATGCAAACTCTATGGCATGTGATGGTTCTAGTTGAGATCAATTGGTCTTTTTCATTTTTGATTACGGTCATCCCCCCTTTCTTTGGAACTACATGAATCAGAGAGATCCAAGTACTATCCGATATCGGATAGATCACTCCCGCTTCAAGCAGTTTCAAAATTTCTTTTTTGACTACTTCTTTTAGGTTTGGGTGTAGCCTTCTTTGGTGTTCAATTGAAGTCTTAGACTCATCCTCTAAATGAATTCTATGCATGCACAATGACGGAGAAATCCTTTTCATATCATTTAGAGAATAGCCTATAGCTCTCCTATACTTTTTCAATTCTTTCAAAAGCATAGATGTTTCCTCCTCGCTCAATGCATCATTTATGATAACTGGATATGAGGAGTTCGTTCCAAGAAATGTGTACCTTAGACCGTTGGGCAACGGTTTAAGCTGAAGTTGTGGAGCGTCAAGTTCGCTCCAATCATCTTCCACACTAGACTTACCATTGCTAGTGTTTTCTTTCTCCTTGACAGCCACGTTTTCTCCTAACTCCGAGAAGTGTGCCACTGTCACCCATGGCAAATGAGAATCGAGAATGTTCTCATAATCGATCGCCTCCTCGTTCACAAGGTCGCTCTCCTCGCTGTTTTGTGTGAGGGCTACTTCTAGGGCATCTCCCATGCTCAACTCAGCCAAGTACTCATCAACCATCTCATCTAAGGTCTCAATGTAGAAAACACTTCCTTCTATGGTTAGCCTCTTCATCACCTCCATTATGTTGAATTTCATAACGAGATCTCCCAAGTATTGATCGATCATGCCTTCCCTCACGTCAATGATGGCACCCGCGGTTGCTAAGAAAGGTCTTCCCAAGATTATGGGATCTGATGGCTCCTCATCCATTTCTAGCACCACGAAATCAGTTGGGATAATGCAGCTCCCAACTTTCAATGGCAAGTCTTCGAGAATCCCAATTGGAAACCAGATTGTTCTATCCGCCAAGATTAGCGAAATTCTCGTCCTCTTGAAGTTAGTGTATCCAAGCCTCTTAGAAACCGTCAGTGGCATGAGACTCACGCTTGCACCAAGATCGACTAGACATATCCCAAAGGACAGGGTCCCAATGAGCACGGTAGCGTGAAGCTGCCTGGATCCTTAAGCTTCTTAGGCAAGTTGTTTTGAATTATCGCACTACACTCATGATTAATCACTACCATGGCATCTTCAAGTTGCCTTCTCTTGGTCATAACGTCTTTGAGTAGCTTGTTGTACGTTGGGCACTCGAGCATAAGATCAGCAAATGGTATATGATATTCTCACATTTTACTCGTTTCAGCATGCATTCTACTTAGCGTTTTGAGTCACATGCATGCATAATCGTTGTCTTCCTTAGTGTTTTGATCTAAATTAGAGTCTAGCTAGGTTGCATTAAGTCCTAGTGAGTCTTGCATGTTTTGGAGTCTTATTCTAGGTATTTGGAGACATCTTGGAGGTGATTGGAGACTTTGGAACCAGACCTGATTGGATTTGAAGCAAGAGGAAGTGGCCAAGGCAGAAACGCTGTTTCCAGGAGACTGTGCCGACCCATCCTGGGTCGGTGTGGTGGGTCGGTATGGGGACAGAAGGTTACGCCGATCCACGATGAAATTCATGCCGATCCAGGACCGAGCGGTACACAAGCACGGATCGATATCCTTCGTTCGACGTCCCTTCCTTTTGACACTGCACCGACCGGTTTTGAAGCGGTACTCCCCGATCGGTATGGAGACAGAAGCTGATACCGATCCAAAGGACCCTCACATACCGACCCAGAGTCAAGCGGCACCAGAGCACATGAAAATTAGTACCGACCCATCCTGGGTCGGTACTAATCAGGCGGCACTAATTTCTCCTGGCTAAAAACCATACCGCGCACGATCCAGCACGTTCCGCGTTCGACCAGACATCATTTCTGCCGGCTAACTCCGCATCCAGTTCGACCGACCTGTGCAAAGACGATTAGTGCCGACCCATTCTGGGCCGGCACTACCACACGGCACTAAACCCCAGCGTTCGAGCTCATCACTTCTGTCGGCTGAAACAAATCCTGCATCGACCAGTCCCTCATTCCTATCGGCTAAAATCTCCCCCAGCCAGCAACAGATTTCGTGCCGGATGGTTTGTGCCGACCCAGAACCGGTCGGTACAAACCTGTATTTTCAGGACTTTGCCCAAACCTGACCGGGTCAATACCCGGTTTTTTCCGGGTTGACCCGGTTCGCACTATTCACTATAAATACCAGAAAAACCTAATTTTCATGTGATGTCTTTTCTTATGCTAAAAACCTCTTTAAGTGTGTTCTAAGTGATTCGTAAGAGACATCTTCTTGATTTATGCAATTTAAGATTTGAATCCTTTGATTTCTATCTTCTACTCCTTCTTTCTAAACCATCTAATCATCTAATCATGGGATTTAACATGTTCTTCATAGGATTTGTTGGTCCATTCATGACTAGAGAGTAGTCTTTTTAGGATTCAAGGATGGGATAGTTTTGGTAGATTCCATGGGTGATTAATGATGCTTAGGAATAGATTGTTGTATTCCCCCTCTTATTTAGCAATCTTAATGCTTGATTGAGCTTGAGAAAGCCAACCTTGATCTTAGGGCATTTCACACCCACAAGGTGTTTGATGAAATGTCCATAGAAGCTTTGTAAGAGATAAACTTTCTTAGCTTGAGAGATTAATTGTCTAAGGAGTTTATATGGGTGATCTTGATATTAAATCTTAATGCTTGCTAATTATTAATCCACAAATGAGAATTTGATCTTGGTTTAACAATTAGCATAGGTGATTAATGCCTTCAGAGAGGATTAGCGAATTTAATGATCTTAACCTAGGGAATTAGTCTTGCTTGAGTTTGAGCATCATGAATTAACTATGGATTCACCCAAATTCAATTACCCCATCCTTGAATTCGCCTTGTTTATAGCTTTTGAACTTGTTTGATTCACCATTACTAAATCTCGTTTAGTTCTTTTAGATCCTTAACTGAAACAAACCACTCTTGTTTAGCTTAACTTATAGAGCACCATGTATTCTTTGTGCATCGAAATTAAACCCGATTTGGATTGATACCTCATATGCTACATGGCATGTTGAGTTATTGATACCTCAAAGACTTGCAAAAGTCTAAGTATCAATTTGGCGCCGTTGCCGAATTGGATTTTGATTTCGACATTAAGATTTAGGTTCTTTGTGAGATTAAGTCTTCTTTCTACTTTTGTTACTAATCTCTTTCACTTCTTGTTGTCAACTCTATCTTATAGGTGCATGCATACTCGCTCTAAAGGTCACGACGCACTTGTTGAGCCAATAGACGCCATACACTTATTCGAACGGGGCGGTCGAGTACGGAATCAAAGAGAACGGGCTCAACACATCGACAAGTTGGGTATGGAACAAGCTAATCCGGTTGGTAATCTCAATGAGAACATGGACCACGCTCAAGGTGGGAATGGAAACCACCAAGCACGGCAAGTTCGACCACCAAATCACCCCCCACGAGCTTGTCACATTGTTGGGGAAGGTGACGCCGCCAATGCTCACCAAAACCGGCAAGGCATTCAAGCTCCACCGGTCGAGAACAACAACTTTGAAGTGAAGCCGGGGTTGATCAATATGGTCCAAAGCAACAAATTTCACGGACTATCTATGGAAGATCCGTTGGACCACATCGATCAATTCGACCGGATTTGTGGCCTAACCAAGATCAATGTAGTCTCTGAAGATGGATTCAAACTTCGCCTTTTCCCGTTCTCTCTAGGCGACAAGGCTCACCAATGGGAAAAGAGCCTACCCCAAGGCTCTATTACTTCTTGGGATGATTGCAAACGTGCGTTTCTTGCCAAATTCTTTTCACCGGCTAGAACCGCCAAACTTCGCAACGAGATCTCGAGCTTCACACAACGGTCTAATGAGTCTTTCAAAGAGGCTTCGGAGCGATTTCGCGGCTACACATCTCAATGCCCTCATCATGGCTTTAGCAACGCTTCTCTCTTAAGTACTCTATACCGGGGTGCTTTGCCTAAGATTCGAATGCTACTTGATACCGCATCCAATGGGAACTTCTTGGCCAAGGAGGTAGAAGAGGCCATGGAGCTTGTTGAAAATCTTGCTCAAAGCGACGGGACCTATGGAGATGACTACGATAGAGCAACCCGCTCGACTAGTGACTTTGACGAGCAAAAGCGGTCTAAAGACATGAAGCTCCTTAATGACAAGTTGGATAAGCAAGCAACGATGATGGATAAATTCTTCACCAATAGTCAAAAGACGGTTCACTTTGTCGGGAACTTTGATGAGGAACAAGCCTACATTGAGGAGGATGTGGCTTCCAACAATCTTGAAGAGGTAAACTATGTTGGGAACCAAGGGAACTACCAAAGAGGAGGGTTCAACCAAAACTACCGCAACCACCCCAATTTCTCCTACCGCAACACCAATGTTGAGAACCCCCAAGACCAAGTCTATCCCCCACATTCTACTCAAGCTCAAGGGGTTCCGCAAAAGCAATTCCATCCTCAAGGCCAAGCTTCTAACTCTAATCACAATGGTTATGTCCCACGTAACCAATTCCAAGGGAACCAAAGCGGATTTCAAAACAAAGCCCCACCCGGATTTCAAGGACAACAACAAGGGTTTGCGCCCCAAGGTCAAGCAACTACGTCTAAACCGCAAAAGCTTGACTTGAACACAATGTTTCAACAACTCCTCAAGGGACAAGCGAAAATCAACACAAGGGTGGATTGTTCTTATAACGACCTCAACTCCAAGCTTGAGACATTGAGCTCCAAGGTTAAACAACTTGAAAGCCAGGGAACCGCTTCCTCTTCACGACCACAAGGCCAACTACCGGGAAAGCCCGAGACCAACCCCAAGGAGTATGTCAACGCCATTACACTAAGGAGTGGTGCGGTCTTACCCACTCGAGAAGCTCCTCTTCACCTCAACGCGGCCGTTGAGAACCAAAGTGAGGGGGTGGAACTCGAGATGCAAGACGAAGTGGTAATCGAAGACACAGTTTTGGAAGACAAAGCAAAGGGTAAACGAGTTGAAGAAGTCAAAACCAAGGGTGCGGCACAAGAGAAGCCCAAGAAGAAGGAAAGTGTCTTCGCTCCAAAGCCTTATGTACCCAAGCTACCTTTTCCCGGACGTTTCAAGAAACAATTATTGGATAAGTACAAGGCGGTATTCGATAGGCAAATGGAAAAGGTTGAGCTTACCATGCCTCTAGTGGATGCGTTCTTGCTTGTACCACAATATGGGAAGTTTCTTAAGGATGCCGTGAAAGAAAGAGCCAAGGAGATGGAGTCCATGGTGATCTTGACGCATGAATGTAGCGCCATCATCCAAAAGAAAGTGGTACCCAAGAAACTTGGAGATCCCAGTTCTTTCACTCTTCCATGTGCCCTAGGCCCGCTAGCATTCAATAATTGCCTTTGTGATCTAGGAGCTAGTGTGAGTCTCATGCCGTTCTCGGTTGCTAAAAGATTGGGCTTCACAACGTACAAGGCTTGTAACATTTCTTTGATCTTGGCGGATAGAAGCGTGAGAGTACCCATCGGTTTGCTTGAGGATCTACCAATCATGGTTAGAGATTTCATTGTCCCAGCGGACTTTGTTGTGCTTGAGATGGATGAAGAGCCTAAAGATCCACTCATCTTTGGGAGGCCGTTTTTAGCAACCGCGGGAGCTATCATCGATGTAAGGAAGGGCAAAATTGACTTCCACTTGGGTAAAGATGAGGTTCTTGAGTTTAACATCAACGATGTCATGAAGAAGCCCACAATTGACGGTCAATGCTTCTACATCGAGGTCATGGACGAATTGGCGGATGAGCTACTTGAGGAGATGAGTCTTGAAGATGGGTTGCAAGTGGCTTTGACACGAGAGCAAGGTGAACATGGGTATTTGAGTGAGGCAAGTGAGGGCTACAAGCTGATTTTGGACTCACACAAGCCTATAGTGAGGGAGACTCCGTTCATTGATTTAGGTCTTCAAGAGGTGAAGTGCAAAGACGGTTCTACTATGGGTTTGGTTCACGAGAGCTTTGCTTTACAAGTGGATCAAGTGGAAAACGTGGTAGATGCTAGCAATGGTAAGTCTAGCATGGATGACGATTGGAGTGAGCTCAAGGCGCCTAAGGTAGACCTCAAATCGCTTCCTAAAGGGCTAAGGTACGCTTTCTTAGGTCCCAATGAGTCTTACCCGGTGATAGTCAATGATGAGCTTAATGAAGATGAAATTGCTCCACTCTTGAAAGAATTAAGGAAATTTAGAAGAGCAATTGGATACTCTTTGGGTGACATTAAGGGTATTTCCCCGTCTCTTTGCACACATAGGATCCATCTAGAAAGCGAATCGATGACTTCTATTGAACACCAACGTAGATTGAATCCTAATTTGAAGGAGGTGGTCAA
This sequence comes from Eutrema heterophyllum, assembly GCA_002933915.1. NCBI lineage: Eukaryota > Viridiplantae > Streptophyta > Magnoliopsida > Brassicales > Brassicaceae > Eutrema > Eutrema heterophyllum. The sequence continues at coordinate 445,309 of PKMM01046243.1, read as the reverse complement.
GAGAGAGATTCTTAAGCTTTTAGATGCGGGGGTTATCTATCCTATCTCCGATAGTGCGTGGGTATCCCCGGTTCATGTGGTGCCTTAAAAGGGTGGAATCACGGTGGTAAAAAACGAAAAGAACGAATTAATACCCACTAGGACTATCACCGGTCATAGGATGTGCATTGATTATCGAAAACTCAACTCCGCCGCTAGGAAAGACCACTTCCCTCTCCCTTTCATTGATCAAATGCTTGAAAGACTTGCTAATCACCCGTTCTATTGCTTTTTATATGGTTATTCGGGATTTTTTCAAATTCCCATTCACCCGAACGACCAAGAAAAGATGACATTTACGTGTCCTTATGGCACCTTTGCTTATCGAAGGATGCCGTTTGGACTATGTAACGCACCCGCCACATTTCAGAGGTGTATGATGTCAATCTTTTCGGATCTAATTGAGGAAATAGTCGAGGTCTTCATGGACGAGTTCTCGGTCTATGGCTCCTCGTTTTCTTCTTGTTTGTCCAATCTTTGTAGGGTGCTTACGAGGTGCGAGGAGACAAACTTGGTGTTGAATTGGGAGAAATGCCACTTTATGGTACGGGAAGGCATCGTGCTAGGACACAAGATTTCAGAAAGGGGTATTGAAGTAGAAAAGGCCAAGATCGAGGTGATGGTGAGTTTGGAACCGCCCAAAACGGTGAAGGATGTTCGAAGCTTTTTGGGTCATGCGGGTTTCTACCGTCGCTTCATCAAAGATTTCTCGAAGATCACAAGGCCTCTCACTCGGCTGCTTTGCAAGGAAGTTGAGTTCGTTCTTGATGAGGAGTGTATGGCGACGTTTTTAGAAATCAAGAAGGCTTTGGTTAGTGCCCCAATTGTTCAAGCTCCGGATTGGGATCTTCCTTTTGAGATTATGTGTGACGCGAGTGACTTCGCGGTTGGAGCCGTCTTAGGGCAAAGGAAGGACAAGAAGACCAATGTCATCTACTATGCAAGTAGAACCTTAGATGACACCCAAGCTCGGTATGCTACTACGGAGAAGGAGTTGTTAGCGGTGGTGTTCGCTATGGAGAAATTCCGTTCGTATGTGGTTGGCTCGAAGATAGTAGTCTACACGAATCACGCAGCTTTGAGGTACATACACGCCAAGAAAGACACCAAGCCAAGACTTCTCCGGTGGATTTTGCTACTTCAAGAGTTTGACATGGAGATTGTAGACAAGAAAGGTATTGAGAACGGAGTTGCGGATCACTTGTCTAGGTTGAGGATTGAAGACCTTGTTCCAATAGACGACAAACTTCCCGAAGAAAGTCTTATGTTGGTGAACGTCTTAAGGAAAGGGATAGAGGCCGCGAAGAGTCTCGAGAGTGCAAGCGGATTGCAAGAGGAGAAGCTACCTTGGTTTGCGGATTTGGTGAACTACTTGGTTTGTGGGAAGGAGCCACCGAACTTGGATGGTTATAAGAAGAAGAAGTTCTTTCATGACGTCACAAAGTACTATTGGGATGAGCCATTCTTGTACAAATTGTGTTCGGATGGTCTATATCAAAGATGCGTGGCGGAAGAAGAAACGAACGGGATCTTGTTCCATTGCCATGGCTCGGCATATGGAGGTCATTTTGCTTCCTTCAAGACGGCTACAAAAGTTCTCCAATCGGGTTTTTGGTGGCCTAATTTGTTCAAGAACGCTCATGCATTTGTCTCCGCTTGTGATGCGTGCCAAAGGAAAGGGAACATTGCTAGAAGAGATGAGATGCCTCAAAATCCTATTCTTGAAGTTGAAATTTTTGATGTTTGGGGCATTGACTTCATGGGACCGTTCCTTTCCTCTTACGGGAACCAATACATTTTGGTAGCGGTGGACTACGTGTCTAAATGGGTTGAAGCAATCGCTAGTCCGACCAATGATGCTACGGTGGTCTTAAAGCTCTTCAAATCGATCATCTTTCCACGTTTTGGAGTGCCAAGGGTTGTCATTAGTGATGGAGGAAGCCACTTCATCAACAAAGTCTTCGAGAGTCTACTCAAGAAGCACGGGGTTAAGCATAAAGTGGCCACACCATATCACCCCCAAACAAGTGGCCAAGTGGAAGTCTCGAACCGACAAATTAAAGCCATACTAGAGAAGACCGTAGGTAGCTCGAGAAAGGATTGGGCTAAGAAGCTAGATGATGCGTTGTGGGCATACCGGACGGCATTCAAGACACCTATTGGGACTACACCGTTCAATCTTCTCTACGGAAAGTCATGCCACTTACCGCTCGAGCTTGAGTACAAGGCCATTTGGGCCGTGAAGCTTCTCAATTTTGATCTCAAATCGGCACAAGAGAGGCGCTTGATCCAACTTCAAGAACAAGATTTACAAAGAAAGGACCAAGGCCTTTCATGACAAGAAGATTGTGCGTAAAGACTTCAAGGCCGGAGATCGAGTCTTGCTCTTTAACTCCCGGTTGAAGCTGTTCCCCGGGAAGCTACGGTCTAAGTGGTCCGGTCCCTTTATGATCAAGGATGTAAGGTCTTATGGAGCCGTGGTTCTCGTGAACAAGAACGGAGAAGAGTTCGTTGCTAATGGCCAAAGACTCAAACCGTACCATGCCAATGAAATCGTTGAGGAGAGCGTCTCGATTCCTCTCAATGATGTTCCTTCCGCCTAAGTGGGTAACCAACGTCGAACTTAGTGACGTTAAACAAAGTGCTCTTGGGAGACACCCCAAGCTTATCCATTGTAAATATTTTTCAATTTTCTGCATTCTTTCTCTTTTCTAGATCTTTTTGATGCTTTGTTTGAGTGTTGATAGGTTCTTGACGGGGTGCGAAGACTTAGATCAACGGTGTTGCCGGGCGAACCGATTTTTGACTGCAAAAACAAGAAATCCAGAGGACCATACCGCCCCATCCTGGGTCGGTATGGTCGGTCGGTATGGGGACAGAAGGTTACACCGACCAGGAGTACCGATCCAAAATGGACCGGCACAAAAGAGCTCCTTGCCAAACGATTTTAGCCGAAGGGACTGTACCCCGAAAAGAATTTTAGCCGGCTAAAAACGAACCAAGCTCGGGGAGATTAACACCGGATGACTAGTGCCGATCCAAAATTGAACGGCACAAAAGAGAAGTGCTTGTACCGCCCAGTTAGTACCGCTCCAAAATGGACCGGTACAAAAGTAATCCTTGCCGAACAGTTTCCAGCCGAGATACCTGCAACCGGGCAAGCTTTCAGCCGAGGGTAATGCAACCGAGACGTTCTCAGCCGGCTAAAACGAACCGGAGTTCCGCAAGAGAAAATGTTGTACCGGTTGATTAGTGCCGATCCAGAATGGATCGGCATAAGAGAGAAACGTTGTACCGGTTGATTAGTGCCAACCTACGACGGGTCAGTGTAGAGCAGAACATTCATGCCGAGTAAACTATGCCGGTCGAGGACCGAACGATGGGAAGAAAAAGGTGTGTACCGCACGGTTTATGCCGATCAAGGATCGAACGGTGCTGAGGAAAACGTCTGTACCGCTCGATTTGTGCCGCACCAAAACGGATCGGTATGAAAAAGTCAACGCGGGTCAACCATTTTCACGCACAATATTTCTCCAGCCCAGGCCCGTTTGACCCGACCCGACGCGATAAACACCCTCCTTCTCCGGCTAAGTCCATCGCGCCTCCTTCTTCCCTTTTCTCTCTCGATTTTTCTTCTTTTTGCCATAACTTTCACTCTAGTTACTCAAATTCTGCGATTCAAAGTGCTGTGAACTCGAATTTTCGTGCTCTTTTTGGATTTGCCATCATCATTCTCACTTGTGCACTCATCCCCAAGGTATTTCACCAAAGATTTCGTGATTTTACTCTTAACTTGAAATTCCATGGGTGTTCAAATGCTATGCACCTAGCTCGATTTTTACCCTTGGGTTTGCTAGGAGATGATTGCACTGCTGTTTTCCTTGAGCTGGGATGAGATGATTGACAATTTACAAATTTGTGTTCTTGCCTCTTGATAGATTTTTGGTAACAATGAGCAAATTTGATGAATTTGATGAATTTTCTTGAGAATTTTAGGAGTTAAACCTATGAGCTTGGACCTCATTGATTGTTCTTGTTGAATTACACCACTCCTTTCTCATGAAAATACACCTCAACTTTGTTGCTCATCATTGTCCTTGAGTTATTTTTCCATGAAACTAATAATTTTTTTCGACGAATTGTAGGAACAATGGGACGAACAAGAGCCGACACAAAGAACGACGAAGCTCAAGCTCAGGCCGCGGGTACTGCTATGGTGGTTGCATCGAGTTCTCGTGCCACGAAACCCGTTGACGCGAACAGCGCTAAAGCTAAAGGCAAGCAAGTTGCCACTGTCGCCAAACCCGCGAAAAAGAAGAAAGGCAAAGCTGCGGCTAAAGACAAGGGTAAAGCCGTCGCTATTCCGGATCCCCCAACCACGGAACAATGCTTCGAGAAGCTTATTGACATGGATTTTGAGCAAGGTCGTTTCGTGGACATTGTTGTGCTCGAAAAGATGGGGATTCTAGAAGACGTGGCAACAATCTTCGATACCATGGGTCTAGGACGGTTTTTCCACATGAAGGAGCAAGCCCACCATGTGCTTACTTGCCAATTCCTCTCTTCCCTCAAGGTCGCTTTCTACGACGAGTATCACAAGAAGGCAAACGCCCAGACCGGGTTTGGAGAGATTGGGTTTGAGGTGAATGGCAAGTATTATCGGATGACCTTCCATGAGATTTGCCAAATTTTCGGCTTCCGTGAAGAAGGAACTAGCGGGGGCCCGTATTTTCATTACCCCAAGAATGAGCTCAAGCGGGTGTGGAAAACCATTGGCTACGGGAACTATCATCCGGGTGGAAACAAGACCACTCACATCCGTAACCCGGCGATTCGATACGTACATAAGGTGCTGGCCCATATGTTCTTCGCCAAGGTGGAATTCGGTACGGTTACACTCGATGAACTCGAGTTGATGGCCCTCGGGTTAAAACCCCTTCTCCTGGTTTTCCCCAACGGAACTGTTTTCAAAGGAAGTGAGAGCATCCCGTCTCTTGCAACTCTCTTGGTGAGACGTTTCTTTTGCTACAAAGCGTGGGCATACGAGACCAAGAACAAGAAATCCGCAATAAGCATTGGGTTGCTCGTGACGCCTATTCTCAAGGCCAAAGGGGTGAAACTGCCATATACAGCGACATCGTGGAGTTTGATGGATGAGGCGTATCTCATATGCACAAGGTTCCTCAAAGGGAGGATCGGGCCATTAATAGCATACAACATCAAGCTTGGTGGAAATGACGCGGTGCAAGTTTTGCTCCCCAACGCGGATCTCACTTGCCTTCAAAACCGGCGGAACATCACGTTCTATCCCACCAAGGACCATCTTTACAACCCGGCAATGGATCCGCCCATCGGCCTACCTCGCAAGGACAAAGCCGAGAAGAGTAGGGCCTCGAGGGCAAGCGCAAACGACGAATCATCCAACTCCGACGATGATGGTGCTAGCCCACCACCTCCTATGCCCACCTATGGGAGTGAGCGTTACCATTTCGAGCCGTTTGATGGAGCAATGGGTGACCCCGCCACTAGACACGCGCACCATCAAACGCGACTCCTCCAACGGTGGTGTAAATGGCAAGACCGATCAATGCGAAAGATGGCACGGACGATCAAGAGCTTGAAGGCGACGATCAATGAACTTAAGGCGAAGGGCTCTTGTGAGGCGACTAGCGACGCAAACGAAGAGACGCGGGTCGAAAACCGCCATGAAATTGGCGAAGGATCACATGGCGGAGAGCTGATGGGTCACGAGGAAGCATGTCGCTCTTTGGCCCGTCGTGAGAAGGCGGAAAAACGGAAGGCCATGAGATCTCCATCACCGTGCTCTAGCAACCCTTCTTTCTCGATGGGGTCCTCCTCCTCCTCTCACGGTTACTAGGTAAGACCCCAACACCCTTGTACATAGTTTTATTCTTTTATTTTCTTGTGTCTTGCATTGTATAGTTATTTTTGTCTCTTGTTTTTGGTTCTTTCGTCGAATTTATTTCACACCGGGACGGTGCGATTTAAGTTTGGGGGAGGGACCGGCATCTAACCACGTTTATTTTGATCTTATTTTTCTATCTTTGCATTTTTGAGTCTCATACATTCATGCATTCATGCATTCATCTAAGACATAGAAAAAAAAAAACCAAAAAAATCGAAAAAAAAAAAAATTTGAAAATTTTGAAACACAAAAGAAGTCATTTAGCTTGCATTTCACGAATAGGATCGAGTCTAGTAACATGTAGGTTGCATTGCACGTGCATAGGGAGCAATGATGATTTTTCCTTGTAGAGTATCATTTTAAGAGCTCGGCCCAATGTCCTCGTTGCTAGTTGTTTGATGCTTTGATCTCGTGTTTGAAATAAAGGACGAACCATGTTTTGATCTCGTGTCTCATTACTTGGGTTTTAGCTAAAACATGTGTGAATCGAATCCAATCCTATCTAAGTGAGAACCTTAATTTTGACACATTAATTATCATGATCATGCATAGCATAATGAACTCATGGATTCCGCATACATACTTGGGTCATCTTATCCCTTTTTACCACTCTTGTTGGCCCACGTAGCCAATTCCCACCTTTGGAATGGTCCCCCACCTAAAAACTCAACCTTCTTTCAAGCCTACATGTTTAGTGAGCGTTGTGAGGCCTTATTTCTGAATGGACTTAGCAAAAAGTGTTGGGTCTAGAGCGACAAGGAAAGGCTTTCATGTAGAACTAGCTCGCGCACCATGAGCTAGAATAGGCTAAGTATATGGGTTGGTATTTGGGATTGGGGGGAATGGGTGAAAAGGAAAGAAAGAAAGAAATTTGGGAGAATGATTGGGGGAAGCAATAAAATCGAAATGGTTGGCAAGAATATATATTTGGTTTAGCTCTAAGTGTTGAAAAGATAGTCTCTAGCTTTGAAAAGAAAGAAAAGAAACCAAAAGGGCTCAAGTTAGAAAAAGAATGAAAGAGACTAGAGAAAGCAAAAGAGAAGCTAAGTCAAGGAAAGCAATGGATGCCAAACCATTTGATGAAAAATAAACCCCCTAAGTGCTTATAGAGAAGGAGGATGATGAAGAGATGTGGTGTAAGAAGGCAAAAACGCCTTAAGAAGGGTAGTTAGGATTGTTTCTTTGTGGGTTTAGAATTAGGGTTGATTTTGTAATGGGGCATTGGGTAGATGGAAGTCTAGCCTTGTATGCGTCTATTGCTCTTCACCCTTAACATTTTGCCAAAGTCCATTTCCTTCGATAAGAGATCCCTTGTTCGAAAACCTCCTCATGAATTGAGATCATCTTCATCTCAAAACCAAGCCCTTAACCAAATGAGTTTATTTGCATTGCATGAGCATGATCCACTTGGAACTACTAACTGAATGTCAAAGGATTGGATGAGAGGAACACGTGTGTAGGTTGAGACTTAGGCTTGATTCATGTAGGGAAGGGATATGGCTAGCTCCTTTTGAATAGACTAGTTTGATTGCATTTTAGAACTAACAACTTGGACATTGGGCTTGATTTCTTTTTATGATACTTGTGGATTTGAGCTCCCGCTTTCAAACCTCTCTCCCTACTTGCTCGTGTTTGTTCGCTTGAGGACAAGCGAAAGAGTAAGTTTGGGGGCGTTGATATTCTCACATTTTACTCGTTTCAGCATGCATTCTACTTAGCGTTTTGAGTCACATGCATGCATAATCGTTGTCTTCCTTAGTGTTTTGATCTAAATTAGAGTCTAGCTAGGTTGCATTAAGTCCTAGTGAGTCTTGCATGTTTTGGAGTCTTATTCTAGGTATTTGGAGACATCTTGGAGGTGATTGGAGACTTTGGAACCAGACCTGATAGGATTTGAAGCAAGAGGAAGTGGCCAAGGCAGAAACGCTGTTTCCAGGAGACTGTGCCGACCCATCCTGGGTCGGTGTGGTGGGTCGGTATGGGGACAGAAGGTTACGCCGATCCACGATGAAATTCATGCCGATCCAGGACCGAGCGGTACACAAGCACGGATCGATATCCTTCGTTCGACGTCCCTTCCTTTTGACACTGCACCGACCGGTTTTGAAGCGGTACTCCCCGATCGGTATGGAGACAGAAGCTGATACCGATCCAAAGGACCCTCACATACCGACCCAGAGTCAAGCGGCACCAGAGCACAGGAAAATTAGTACCGACCCATCCTGGGTCGGTACTAATCAGGCGGCACTAATTTCTCCTGGCTAAAAACCATACCGCGCACGATCCAGCACGTTCCGCGTTCGACCAGACATCATTTCTGCCGGCTAACTCCGCATCCAGTTCGACCGACCTGTGCAAAGACGATTAGTGCCGACCCATTCTGGGCCGGCACTACCACACGGCACTAAACCCCAGCGTTCGAGCTCATCACTTCTGTCGGCTGAAACTAATCCTGCATCGACCAGTCCCTCATTCCTATCGGCTAAAATCTCCCCCAGCCAGCAACAGATTTCGTGCCGGATGGTTTGTGCCGACCCAGAACCGGTCGGTACAAACCTGTATTTTCAGGACTTTGCCCAAACCTGACCGGGTCAATACCCGGTTTTTTCCGGGTTGACCCGGTTCGCACTATTCACTATAAATACCAGAAAAACCTAATTTTCATGTGATGTCTTTTCTTATGCTAAAAACCTCTCTAAGTGTGTTCTAAGTGATTCGTAAGAGACATCTTCTTGATTTATGCAATTTAAGATTTGAATCCTTTGATTTCTATCTTCTACTCCTTCTTTCTAAACCATCTAATCATCTAATCATGGGATTTAACATGTTCTTCATAGGATTTGTTGGTCCATTCATGACTAGAGAGTAGTCCTTTTAGGATTCAAGGATGGGATAGTTTTGGTAGATTCCATGGGTGATTAATGATGCTTAGGAATAGATTGTTGTATTCCCCCTCTTATTTAGCAATCTCAATGCTTGATTGAGCTTGAGAAAGCCAACCTTGATCTTAGGGCATTTCACACCCACAAGGTGTTTGATGAAATGTCCAGAGAAGCTTTTTAAGAGATAAACTTTCTTAGCTTGAGAGATTAATTGTCTAAGGAGTTTATATGGGTGATCTTGATATTAAATCTTAATGCTTGCTAATTATTAATCCACAAATGAGAATTTGATCTTGGTTTAACAATTAGCATAAGTGATTAATGCCTTGAGAGAGGATTAGCGCATTTAATGATCTTAACCTAGGGAATTAGTCTTGCTTGAGTTTGAGCATCATGAATTAACTATGGATTCACCCAAATTCAATTACCCCATCCTTGAATTCGCCTTGTTTATAGCTTTTGAACTTGTTTGATTCACCATGACTAAATCTCGTTTAGTTCTTTTAGATCCTTAACTGAAACAAACCACTCTTGTTTAGCTTAACTTATAAAGCACCTTGTATTCTTTGTGCATCGAAATTAAACCCGATTTGGATTGATACCTCATATGCTACATGGCATGTTGAGTTATTGATACCTCAAAGACTTGCAAAAGTCTAAGTATCAGTATAGTAACTTGAACCGTTTTCATGATCTTCTTGAACTTCTCGAATTGTTTGTCCATGATTTGCCGCTTGAATCTCCCCGGAAATGGAATATTTGGCTCGTACGGTGGAAGAACGAAATCTACTTTCTTTTTGATGATTACAGGTATTTCCCCCCATTCCTCTTCTCCTGATCCTTAGAGATTGGATCATTCGAAGCACTGTTTCCGTCATTCTGGGCTGGGATCGGTCTTCTCGAGTGGTTAGTAACCGATCCTGGGTTGGTGATCGGTTTGTAACCGATCGGAGTAACCGATCTGGACGGGCCGTTTTCTTCTCGTAATCGATCGCATTCTGATGAACGATCTGGCAAATCGATCCCTGTAATCCTGATCTGTTTGTAACCGCTCGGCGTAACCGATCCAGGGCTCTGTTCTTTTGAATTTTTACCAACTTCTTCAAATCCGTCTTGACTTGGTTCCTCAACCTCCACCATGACTTGCTCCCTCGTTGGTAGCTCAGTTCCACTCCTTAATGTGATCGCTTGGCAATACTCTTTTGGATTGATTTCGGGTTTCCGGGGCAATACCCCGCTCGGTACCTTCGATGTAGAGGCAACTTGAGCAATCTGGTTGTCCAAGCCTTTAACATATTTTGACAGGTGCTCAAATTTGGCATTCAGATCCATGTATACACCGTCGACCTTGTTGTTGATATCTACCATCTTCTTGGTAAGTTCAACTTGCCCCTTAGCTTGCCCTTCCAAAATTTGTTAGAGCATACTTTGCACATCACCTTGTGCTTCCTTGTTTGGTGAGTTCCCTTGGTTTGGGAAGTTGCTTGGCCTCGGTTGATAGCCCTGCTGGTAGTTTGAGTTGTAGTTCCTTTGGTTTGGTTGATTTGGTTGAAAATTTCCTTGGTTTCCTTGAAATCCGCCTTGGTTAGATTTGAAGCCTCCTTGGTTGAATGTTTTGGGTTGGAATCCTTGCTGGTTCTGTGGAGGGTAGGTCTGATCTTGGGGGTTCTCCACGTTGTTGCTTGTATAAGACAAGTTGGGATGATTCCGATAATTTTGATTGAACCCTCCTCGGTTCCCTTGGTACCCTCCTTGGTTCCCAATGTAATTCACTTCGTCTTGAAGTTCTTCATTCCCTTTTTGTACTACATCTTGGTACCCTCCTTGGCCTCCATACTCTCCCACATAGTTAACTGATCTTTGGTTCACAAGTAGAACCTTGTCCAACTTATCGCTCAAGTCTTTGAACCTTTGATCGTCATACTTGCATCTCTCACCGTTCGGTCATAGTCACCACCGTAGCCTTGGTCGCTTTGCGCCAAATTCTCAACTAGAATTTCCCCATTGATAACGTCTTGGCTAGCAAAACTTCCGTTGCTCGCCGTGTTCAAGGCCAGTTGGTACTTCTCAAGAACTCCTCGGTGTAGGATCCCGAGAAGTGCTTCCTTGGATACTCCGTGGTGAGGACATGCTCTTGTGTACCCCTTCAGCCTTTCCCATGCCTCATAGAACGACTCGTTGCTTCCTTGCTTGAAGCTAGTGATATCGTTTCTCAATTTCGCCGTCTTTTGTCTCGAGAAATTTTTTGCAAAGAATTGCTTCTTGCACTCCTCTCAAGTCGGTACTCTTCTCCCACTGAGCAGCCTTGTCTCCCAAAGAGAATGGGAAGAGAGTCAACTTAACAACATCCTCCGAGACCCCATTTATCTTCACCGTCCCACAAAGACGATCGAATTGATCAATGTGCTCGATCGGGTTTTCCAACGGCATGCTTAAGAACCTCGAGTTTTGCACCATGTTTATGAGGCTAGACTTGATCTCGAAGTTGTTGTTCGCAAATGCTGGTGGCCTTATCCCAGTTAGAACCCCTTGTGTAGTGGCTTCATCGAAGGCACCAATCCTTTGTGGCTGTCTAGGAGGATGGATTGGCTGCCTCGGGTTTAAGCCCACTCCTTGGACTTCGTCTAGTGGCGGTGGCGGTTGGTTCTCTCCTAGGTGAGGAGGATCATTTCGCTGAGCGTCCATGCCTAAACGCCTCACGTGCGCAGCACGTTCTCTGGTTGCTCTTTCATTATCTCTTTCGTGCCTTCAAATATCTAGCACAAGTGGTTTCAAGTTCTCTTGCCCTTGACTTCTTGTGTGCATACACCTTCAAAAACAGAGCAAACAAAACATAGTAGTTTAGTAACAAAGTAAAGAAAAATACTTAGACTTAGATAGAATCCAAATCCTAATGGCTATTACTATCTCCCCGGCAACGGCGCCAAATTGATTAGTCGTTTTTCAACACATCAATTACCCTAATGTGTAGACTACCGCAATCATAACGGTTTGTCGTTGAATACTTAGGGATCGAATCCACGGAGAGAAAGAACAGCACAATAAGAATACAAGAAACTAATTAAGCTAAGCTAAACGTTTTTTGGTATTTGTCTAAGGAACTAATTATGATAAAACTAAAAGTAAAATAAAGAAACAGAGAATGAGAAAAGTACAGGACACTTAAAGTGATCGAAGCTAGTTTTAAAGACACAAGTTCAAAGAAAACAAGACAATAAACTCGGTTTACTCAAGAAGACAGAATATAGACTGTAGGATATGGTATGCGATTTCGAGTATTCGATGATTCTCTTATGAAGTTTCTAGTCACTCAATGAGATTATTCTATGGCAAGAGACACAAACTAATAGCTTAACTCACTTCCGTGATGCTAAACCCTTTATTAATAACTCGAATTAGCTAACCTTCCGATTGCAACCAAATTATCGACAAGCATGAAACGAAAGCCCTTTTTAGCTAATAAATGAACCTTAGTCACAATTTCCACCTTGCTAAGTGTCAAGAACATGTTAGAAATTCTCTAGACAGCCTACTAAACCTCTTCCAAGGGCAAACTGACCATGATCTAGAGATTGAGTAGCTACTTCAATCCTAGCCTTAAGACCACTTCTAAACATGAGAACTTTTGTAATTTTGTCCTAAACATCAAGAGATCATCATCTATCCCTCTAAATCAAACATTCCCACAATCCATAATAAAACTACTCACACATGGTCAAAACACAAAACAAAACCGAACAAAAGTAAGACATAGCAAAAATAAGAAGATTGGTAGAAGAAAAGTGAGAAAATCTTCACTAAGATGGTTTGGATCTTGAATCTTTCATACAAAAACAAGAGAGGGGAAGGGAGCAGTTCTAGAACAGTGAAAAGAAGCAGAGTTATGATATTTTTCGTCAGTGTGTTGTTGCTAAGAAAGCACAATAAGTGCAGAATATATTACAAAAAGGTTGGACCTCAAAGTCAAGCTAAAAATCCGCCATACACTCTTGATCGGTTATGGCGATCGGTTATAACCGATCGCCTGTGTATTTTTTCTGCCATCGACTTTTGCAATCTGTTTGTAACCGATTTAGCATGATATTCGTCGTGGGATCGCTTTTATCGATCGGTTAGTAACCGATCGCACGTGTAAATTCCGGTCCTCTCGTTCCTCCTTCGATCTTTGCGGTTCCTCATCAAACTTCGATCGTCTGTTTCCGTCCACGCTCATCCATATCAGTTCCGAACACCTGAGAAAGGCTTCAGCAAGCCAAAAAGAACACAAAAACGACCTAGGACATCCTAAATGCAATGTGACTCGATTTGGGCCTAAATGCAATATATACGTAATAGAAACTATACGAAACACAAGGAAAACGAAAGAAAATATGAGACTCGAAGTGGTAAAATACAGTGATATCATATCGGTCGACACAGCACCTGTTCATCTGATTCACACAAAGACACAAGACACAAAAACGAAAAATGACAAAAATAAAAGACTTATATACAGACTCACCAGTGGATTGCCTCCCACCAAGCGCTTGTTTTCAGTCATTAGCTTGACTTTGGCTCATGTATTAGTCAGGATAAGAATGAGAACTTCCTCCAAAACAAGCTCCATAACTAGACATCTCCAACTTCAGAATTCTGCTCAACATACCCTTCACAACATCCTTTCCTTTCTCTTTCAACTCTGAAGTGAGAATAGCTCTAACCTTAGAGAATGGTTTCGAAGTTCCCTTGCACTTCACCTCATATTAAATCGAATCTCCATCACACTTCTGAGGGGTTAAAGTCATATAGGCAGCACCCTTGACTCTTTTGCTCTTCACCTTCTTCTTTGCCTTAGCCGTTTTGATGTCTCTCTTCGTGATGATAGAAGGACCATCTAAAACGTCTATGACATTTGGCTCATCATAAGGCTTTTCCAAAAGATCAACCATCAACATTTCTCATGTAACAACGGTGATGCAAGAGACATGTTTGGGAGCTCCTTCAGTAGGAATGACTTTGTAGGAGACCTTTTTGTCAATGTATGAGAACGAGATTCTCTTACTGGGCGTGTCTATAACTGCACCAACTGTAGCCATGAACAGTCTTCCAAGAATCAAAGGCGTACTAGAACGTTCAATCATCTCCACAACCTGAAAATCAGTAGGAACCAGACAATCTCCTACTTTAACAAGCAAATCAGGGATTGTACCATATGGAACTAAGGTGGAAGAGTTCGCGAATGTAAGAGACATCTTAGGAGATCTTATATCAGCAATTCCCAACTTCTCTGCAATTGCCCTTGACATGACATTGACGCTAGACCCTGAATCAACGAGAGACTCTTTGAATTCAACTCCAGAGATAGAGCATGGAACTGGAAATTTTCCTGGGTCTTCCCTCTTAGTCAACTGCTTCATTGGTGGTGGTGTGCTTCTTGGCTTGATGAAGAGTGCCTTTATCTCTTCTAGAGTTTCTCTGTTGTCTTGGAAGTAACCAAGCAAAGGGCGGTTTTCCAACGCTTCTTCAAAAGACATCGTATGGGGAATCCTCCTTACCCTCTTCTCAAAAGCGAGCAACTTCTCTGCAGTAATGGGATCTCTGAGATGTCTAGGTGGTTGAGGATATGGCACCTTAGGTTTGTAGACATTCTCTGGCGCCAACTCAGGTGTCTTCTCGACTGCAGGGTCAGTGTCGATCGATACAGGGGTGGTATCGATCGACACACAGGGTTTTGAGACGTCCCGTGAAAGTATCTGCACTGGTGTCGATCGACACTGGTTGGTGTCGGTCGATACCCTGAGAATTTCTGAATCCTCATCGTCAAGATCGACGAAATTTTCTGCAGTTAGGCCAATTTTCACTCATGGATTGACCTCTTTATCACTTCTCAAGGTGATTGCATTGACGTATTCCCTTGGATCTTCTGTTTACCCTGGAAGAAAACCTTCTTGCCTCTTCACAGCACTTGCAGTTTGAGCTATTTGAGTTTCCAACATCTTCTGATGAGTGTTGAGAGACTCAATTTTCCCATTCAGATCTGTGTACATAGCATCCATCTTCCCATTGAAATCCACTCTTGATATACTCAAATTAATACCCTAAAAAGTACTAAAGCAGTGTTGCAGTATAGTTAGGGGTCGAACACAAGAACTCCAGAAATCACGCAATAGATTATGTAGATCAGAATTAAGCTATACCAAGAAGATTTAATTAAAAGCAGATGCGTAAATTAGACAAGTTGTAATCGATGGGAAGGAAGATAGGCTCAGGGTATTTCTCAGGGAATTCAATGAATGTAAGTAAACTAACTAACATGATTCAGATTTAGCGTGGTTCTTGAACTCAAATCACTAAAGTATAGCTAACCAATTCTCGTTGCGAAAACTATCTAAGCCTAAATCCTAGAATTCCAAATCTCTTTGCAAATCATAAAGTTTAAACCAGCTTTTATTTCAGGTTTGATCTGTTCACAAAACAACTAAACCAAATCTCTTTGCGAATAGTTATTTTGCTCACTCTAGGTTCTGTCAGGTAATTAATCGCACTCTCGTGCCTAACCAATTATCCTAAGATCTAAGTTCCAGGTGATCAGTCTAGAATTAGCTTTGAGAGCAACCTAAGGCGAAGAACTAATTCAGATGGTGAATCCTAATCATTCAATTAACCTAACATTCAGAGAAAACCCTTATGAGAACCATGAACCTAACAAGAGAACTACTCAGACATGATAATTGAAACAACAAACATGACTGAAATAATACTCAGATAAATAATAAAAAGGAGAGTAACAAGAGGGTTCGAAATCTTCTCTCGGACGAACATAGTCTCAGACTTGTCTCCCTCAGAAAGCTCTCTCACAAAAACTCAGAATCAAAATTAAGTGTAAACTCAATGTTCTTGCCCAAGTGGCTAAAAACCTAACTTAAAACTCATAAAACACGTTTTGGGCTAAATTGTAAATAATAAAGACTTTTGGGCAATTTTGTAATTCTTCAATTCTTTATTAAAGTCGCGCTTCGTGCTCTGCTGCAGTGAGTATCGATCGATACCAGGAGGTGTCGATCGATACTGAGACTCTGAATCGGGTACTCAGCTACACGAGCTTCTATTTTGCTCCAAAAAGCTCCAATATCTCCAATTATGCTCCAAACGTGCTAAAACCTGTAAAAGACTCTAAAACACTACAAAATAGTAGAAAGACTCTATAAAACGGACTTATATCATGGCTTAAAAGGGGTAAAAACCATGATATATCAACTCCCTCAGATTTAGCCTTTGCTTGCCCTCAAGCAAATAAAGGACTAAACCAGAGAAAGAGGTTTGAAAACGTGGACACTCACCTGTTCCTAAGACATTGCAATGACCCTTTTCCCAAGCACCCAAAAGTCACCTAACCAGATCCAAATCTAACTACCATGTACTTCTCCGTAGACATTCGTAGCTTCCCCAGACTACACACATTATCTCACAACATCGTTCAATTAAACCCTTCATCGCCAGTTTCATCGTTGTGGTTAACACCAATAACCTTCTAGATTCTTTCCCATACAATATCATGACAAGGAACCACCCAAATTTCACACTTTTTGTATCACTTTCTCTCCCCCAGACTTATTTCTTATTTTGTTCTCTCTTTTTTTTTTTTTTTTTTTTTTTTNTTTTTTTTTTTTTTTAGATTTGCATATACACATCAAGGTATGAGACGCGAGTAATGATAGTGTTTGCCACCGAATTCCCGGTTCTTCCCTCTCAATGTATCAAAGGGTGTAGGCGAATAATGGCATCATAGGAAAATCCTAGCCTCGCTTCCAACCTTTGTGTGATCATTCCTCACCAAGTAGAATAATGGGATCGCTGGAAATTTTCCTAGCCCTCTACTTAGAAGAAAATCATTTCATCTTTTATGCTCTTTTTATTAACTTGTAACAGGGGAGAGAGATACTATCACTTTCAAACACATGGGTTCCTTTGTCAGATATGAATGAGGAATCAAGCTCTATGAATACTAACCACATCGATGAAGTGCAAAATTTTGGCTCAGGCTTTAAGAGAACTCTGCTGGAAACATGTGTGTCTTCTAGTTAACCGGTCAGCCTTTGGATTTTTCATTAGTCGATATGTAGCTGATTCTGTAACAGTGGTCACTTAGAAGCAAAGTCAGAACAAAAGGGTCAAGAACACAATCATAATCTCCAACAAAATTTTGACTCAATAAAACAAATTTTGACACAAAAAACGACTGACTCTAAGAAAAACAAACACAATGTCAGCGACTACCTCCCCCAGACTTAAACAACACTGTCCCCAGTGTTATCAAGCCTGAATTCGGTGATAGAAATCAAATGAACCAAGTGGAATGTGAAAATCAAAGAGGTTACCCGAGATGGTGATGAGTGTCGACCGACACCGAACTGGTATCGATCGATACCAGTAGGTGGTCGACAGAAATCCACTTTTCAGCGATAATGGTGCCCAAAAAGTGTGTCAAACGATCCAAATGTGTTATGGTTAGCACTGTTAGATCACTCAAACACAAGTCAAAAGCAACAAAAATCATAAAAGCATAGGTTCCACAAAGTACAATATGATAAGATGCTGACATAAGACGCAAACCAACAAAAGTCCAAAAGAAAAGAAACAGACAAGGGAAAAGAAAAACAAACGTGAAACCAGATAAACGGAGGACTAATCCTCCTCAGTGGCGTTAGAGTCATCGCCAGCAGTGCCAGATGGTCCAGCCAGAGGTGGGGAAATAGGGCTCTAAGACGCCATGCAGCTGCAGCGAGATATAGTGCTCCAAATGGTCTGAAGACTCTCAACAACGTAGCGCTGGAACGGATCCATCTCCATCTCAGGTGGTGGAGGAAGAGTAGGTGTAGGAGCAGGTGTGTGGCGCGCGCGTGATTGACCCCCAGCAGGGCCAGAAGCAGGCGGACGGGCTCTAGTGGTGGAGGCTCGACGTCTAGTGGCAGGTGCAGGCTCCATGTCCTCAGCAGCAGGAGCGAAGAATAGCTGGTCGGGGTTGCCACCAATGTCTGTCAGTGCAGTGTTGGGGAGCTGAACAAGATAGTCCCCAACAGAAGTGCTAAATACCCAACGCCTATCTGGCTTCAGCCAGCGAAGATGCTCTAGGTGCGCTAAATCCATAAGCTCGCGCGCAGTCGAGATCGAACAACTGGCTGTGCTGATCCCGAGATGCAGAAAGATCAGAGTGAGTAAACTACCTACCGTGTCGGTCTTCCGACGACTCGTGGCTGTAGAGGTCCTGCCGCGTCCGATAAAAGGCTTCACCTTCAGCGACTCCAAATGGTGTGCAAAAACTGCGCCAAAGTTGACCGCAAGGTCCATCTCAGGCCACTCATATGCCTCATCATCAATGATGTCCCCAATCCCAATGGACAACACAATCAGCTCAGTCACCCTCATCTTGTTAGGCTCCATCTTGCACAACAAGGTGTTGCTCAAGATCCTAACAAGACAGCGTAGGACAGGATGTCGCACATCCATCTGTGTGGTGGTCTTGCAGTCGTAAACCCCATGCCCGGAGTGAGACCAGAAGGCATCAATATCCAAGAACCTGCGCGGAAGCTCGCATCTCGAGAAATCCTTGTTAAAACCGTATATGTCGCAGAGCTCCTGGAAGGAAATCCTGTAGCGCACACCACGAATCAAGAATATCAGCACGCCCTGCTGGGAAGTCACTGGAGGCTCACCAGTGTAGTAAACGCGGACAGACGCGAGAAACTGGCAGACTAAGTCGGGGTATAAGTTATATTGCCGCGTAGGCATCGTCCCCAGTCCAATCTTCCTGATCAAACCATCAAGCTCTTTGTCAAAGCCCAGTCGCCTCATAGAGTGCGTATCCACAAAGCGAGTGGGGCGCACATCAACGTCCTGCCAGGCGTTGTAGAAAATGGAGTCGTAGTCATCCCACTCCTCTGAAATTGGCCTGTGGGTGCAGGCCCTGCTCTCAGTAATCTCCTTATCGGAGCCCTCGTAATCATCCCTCAATCTGATCCTGGCCTTCTCACTGATCTTGGGCCAAGGAGCTCTACACGCAGAGCTAGGAGCGGCTGGCGAAGAAGAACAACGTGGAGGAGGTGGAGGAATGTGGCGTAAGGAAGTGTGTGGAAGATCAAGATCCGCCTCTGCGCCAGTGATCCTCACCAAATAACGGTGGTTGAGAAGGCAAGCTTTCACAACCCCTACTTGCCAAGTGAAACTGTCGAAAATCTTCACATTTGTGCCCACAATGTACTCGATCGGACGCTCACTAGATGGGTTCGAGCTAGAGGCTTCAGCAGCTCTTGGCCTCTTCTTTGGTCCCATCTGCATCATTAACAAACACAAGACAAGGCATAAATCCAACATCTCTCACAAACAAAGCAAAATCGGCTAAGGCAGATGATGAGCATCGACCGATACCAGGTGGTATCGATCGATACTCAGACAAGTATCGAGCAGACACGAAGAACACAAATCCAACAATTCCAAAATTTGCAAACCAAGGGTAATGAAGCGTAAGGCAGGGTTCGACTAGGCCTAGAACACAATAATCAAGTGATAATTATCGAACAACACGAGTTCTAAGAACCTAAAAGTCGAAAATCTAAACTTGGTGCATGGAATCAAAAGTTGGAAATTCGTGTTACATACCTAGCAGATCGTTAGAATGAATGAGAGAAAGGGATTGAGCACGAAAAACCGCACGAAATAGACACAAAAATCACTCAAAAGCGTTGAGAAACGAAGATTTGGTGAAATTTGGTGAGAGAGAGGCTCGTGTCGGTCGATAAAGGTATTGTGAGAAGAAGGAAAACCCGTAGGGTTTATAAGGAAACTTACCTGGGCCGTGGGTATCGACCGATACTAGATAGTGTTGATCGATACTCGTAGCAAGTCGGTGCATTTAGGCGCATGGAGGGTGTCGATCGACACTAGGTGGTGTCGATCAATACGTAGTGTCCGAATCTGGTTCACGTGACACAACGAAACACAAAACTAGAAGTAAAAAGAAAAAGAAAGATATGTACAGACTCACCAGTGGGTTGCCTCCCACCAAGCGCTCATTTAACGTCATTAGCTTGACTGTACTGCAGTTCAGGCAGCGGGTGCATCATCCAGAGGCATCATGTGTCCATTTGGGATCTCAGTTCTCCGTAAGTAGTGTTTCACCCTTTGTCCATTGACAGTGAACTCCTCGCCAGAGGGGTTAGTCAGGACAAGTGCACCATGTGGTCTAACCTCCTTGACAGTGAAAGGACCTGACCAACGAGAACGCAATTTACCAGGAAACAAATGCAAACGAGAGTTATACAGAAGTACCTGATCATTGGGTTCAAAAATGCGGTGAAGGATTTTCCTGTCATGGTACGCCTTAGTCCTCTCCTTGTACAGCCTTGAGTTCTCATAGGCATGGTGCCGAATCTCATCCAGCTCGTTCAGCTGGATCAATCGCTTCTCAGCAGCAGGCTTGATGTCAAAATTCAGCAGCTTAGTAGCCCATGCTGCCTTATGCTCGATCTCCACAGGAAGGTGACAAGCTTTCCCATACAGCAAATGGAAAGGTGTAATGCCCAATGGTGTCTTATAAGCAGTCCTGTAGGCCCATAGCGCATCGTCTAGCTTTATGGACCAATCCTTCCTAGAAGTTCCCACTATCTTCTTCAGAATCTCCTTGATTTGCCTGTTGGAGACCTCGACTTGCCCACTGGTCTGGGGGTGATATGGAGTAGCCACACGATGATTCACACCGTGCTTCTTCAGTAACCTCTCGAAAACCATGTTGATAAAGTGACTGCCACCATCACTTATAACAATACGAGGCACTCCAAATCGTGGAAAGATGATGGTCTTAAACAGCTTAAGAACCACTGCAGAATCGTTGGTTGGGCTAGCAATTGCCTCCACCCACTTAGAGACATAATCCACTGCAACTAGAATGTACTGGTTCTTGTATGACGGAGGAAAAGGGCCCATAAAATCGAGACCCCAGCAATCAAAGATCTCAACCTCAATGACGAAATTTTGTGGCATCTCATGTCTCTTACTGATCTTCCCTCTCCTCTGACACACATCACACTGCGAGATGAAGGTATGAGCATCCTTAAACATAGTAGGCCACCAGAAGCCTGCTTGAAGAACCTTAGACATTGTCTTGAAAGTAGCGAAGTGTCCAGCATACTCAGAACCATGGCATTGAAACAAAACCGCAGGTACCTCTGATTCAGCAATGCATCGCCTGTAGATACCATCAGAGCAATGCTTATACAGGTAGGGCTAATCCCAAAAGTATCGCCTTATGTCTCGCAGAAACTTATTCTTGGCATATTTCTTGAGGTGCGTAGGCTCTGTACCTGCAGCGAGGAAGTTGGCAATATGAGCATACCATGGTAGATCAGAATCCATTGCAGCAACAAGGTACTCCTCGGAAGCACCAAGGTGTTCCACAGTCAAAACAGGTGCAGCAGCCGACGGGTGTCGACCGACACCAGGTGAGTGTCGATCGACACCGAAACCAGCAATTCGTGGGAATTGCTGATTTTCGGTGAATCCACTTTGGAAAGCAGTTTCAATGTAGTAAATCGACTCCTCAGGCAGTTGATCATCAATAGGCACGTCTGTATCGAGCTTTAACCTCGAAAGATGATCAGCGACCCCATTCTCCACTCCTCTCTTGTCCTTTATCTCAATATCAAACCCTTGGAGCAAAAGAACCCAACGACAAAGACGAGGCTTGAGATCCTTATTCTGCATCAAATACTTGAGAGCAACATGATCTGTATGAACAATCACTTTGCTCCCAATCATGTAAGGCCGAAATTTGTCGAAGGAGAAGACGACCGCAAGTAATTCCCTCTCTGACGTGCTGTAATTCCTCTGAGCATCATCCAACGTTCTGCTGGCATAGTAGATAACATGAAGTTTCTTCTCCTTCCGCTGACCCAGAACAGAACCCACAGCAAAATCGCTGGCATCGCACATAATCTCGAAAGGCAAAGTCCAATCAGGAGGTTGCACAATGGGAGCACTCACCAATGCCTTCTTAATCTCCTCAAAAGCTGCAAGACACTCTGGTGTGAAATCAAAGTGAGTCTCCTTGCATAATAGGGCGGTGAGTGGGCGTGTTATCTTGGAGAAATCCTTGATAAATCTCCTGTAAAACCCAACATGACCCAGAAAACTCCTAATGTCCTTCACAGAACTCGGTGGTGGCAAACCTGTCATAACCTGAATCTTAGCCTTATCAACCTCGATCCCAGCTTCAGAAACCTTGTGCCCAAGAACGATGTCATCCTGAACCATAAAATGACACTTTTCCCAATTAAGGACCAAGTGTTTCTCTTCACACCGCTGCAGCACCTTGCACAAATTAGCCAAACAATCCTTGAACGATGATCCATATACTGAAAAATCATCCATGAACACCTCCATAAAGTCCTCAATCATGTCTGTGAAGATAGACATCATGCATCTCTGAAAAGTAGCTGAAGCGTTACACAATCCAAATGGCATTCTCATGTATGCGAATGTGCCATAGGGACATGTAAAAGTGGTCTTTCCCTGATCATCTGGATGAATAGGAATCTGGAAGAAACCTGAATACTCGTCGAGAAAGCAGTAATAGGGATGACTAGCCAACCTCTCTAACATCTGATCAATGAAAGGCAATGGGAAGTGATCTTTCCTTGCAGCCGCATTCAACTTCCTGTAGTCAATACACATTTGATGCCCAGTGATAGTCCTCGTAGGAATCAACTCATCTTTCTCATTCTTCACCACAGTTATCCCTCCTTTCTTAGGAACAACATGCACTGGACTAACCCAAGAACTATCTGAGATGGCATAGATAACCCCTGCATCCAAGAGCTTCATAACCTCCTTCTTAACCACTTCTTTCAGATTCGGATTCAGCCTCCTCTGATGCTCAATTGTAGCCTTTGACTCGTCCTCAAGATGAATCCTATGCATGCACAGATCCGGTGATATACCTGAAATGTCATCAAGAGAATAGCCAAGAGCTTTGCGATACATGCGCAGCTTGCTCAGCAGTAAGGCAACCTCTGCGTTGTTCAAAGAAGCATTAATAATCACAGGGTATGTGGAATTAAGGCCAAGAAATACATACCTCAGGTTGGCTGGAAGTGGCTTGAGTTCCAGCTTAGGAGCTTTCTCCTCGCTCCAATCTCCAAGCTTAGCAGCTTGCTTAGAACATTCGCCCAACTCCTTGTTCTGACGTAGGGTATCGACCGATACCAAGGGGGTATCGATCGATACTGATGGTGCAGTGTCGAGTATCTTCGAGTAACTAGCAGCGACTTCACTCAAGGCACCCTCAGATTCAACTGAACAGACCAAAGCCCTCTCCAACGGATCCTCAGGATGCATCCCCAAGAAGTACTCTTCAGCAATGTCCGTGAAAGTATCGACGAAGAAAGTCTGCCCATCTATGGTTGGTCTCTTCATCATCTTCTCCATATTAAAGGTCATGACCAAATCACCTATGTTAAGAGCTATCTTCCCATTCCTGCAGTCAATCAATGCACCAGCTGTGGCAAGGAATGGCCTCCCCAAGATAAGCAGATCTTTGGGCTCAGCATCATACTCTAGGACAATGAAATCAGTCGGGATCAAGCAATTCCCGATCTTAATAGGGACATCTTCGAGTAGCCCCTCTGGAAGTCGCACTGAGCGATCAGCAAGTATCAACGATATTCTGGTGGATGTGAAGTCTGTCATACCCATCCTCTTGGCAACTGAGTAAGGCATAAGGTTGACACTCGAGCCAATGTCGCATAGAGAACGCTCGAACCGTTCGGTGAATATAGAACAATCCAACACAAAGCTCCCTGGATCTGGGAGTTTCTTTGGGATTATGTTAGTTAAGATTGCACTGCACTCCTGAGTAAGCATCACACACCCTTCTTCAAGGTTCAAGTTGCTAGACACCATCTTCTTGACATATCTCCTGAAAGCTGGAGAAGTCTTAATAGCGTCGAGGAAAGGAAGTTCGACAATCAGCTTGTCCAATATCTACTTGCATCTAAAGTCTTCCACCTCCTTCTTAGTCTTCCCAACAGCTCTAGGATAAGGTATCCTCGGTATATAGACTCGTTCTAGGACTACCTTAGGTGTAGCATTCGGAATTTCAGGTGTCTTCTCGACAGTAGGCTCAGTATCGACCGATGCTGGAGGAGTGTCGATCGACACTGGAGTTTTTGGGTTGTCACGTTGCAAGATTTTGACTGGTGTGGATCGACACTGAGGTGTGTCGATCGATACCCTGGGAATTTCATAATCTTCATCGTCGAGATCGACGAAAATCGCTGCAGGTAATGCATCTTTTACTCCTGTATTCACCTCTTTTCCACTCCTCAGAGTGATGGCATTGATGTGCTCCCTCCTTGGGTTTTTTCCTCTACCTGGAAGAACACCCTCTTGCCTTTTCACAGCTTCTGAAGTTTGAGCAACCTGAACTTCCAACTTCTTTTGACTCATGCTAAGCGCTTCGATCCTTCCATTCAAGGTTGTGTAAAGATCATCCAACTTCCCATTGAAGCTCACTGTCATCTTATCCTGCCCTTGAACCAGCTGTTCAAGCATAGCCTCGATCTTACTCTCTTGAGTCTTGGGCGGTGGAGATTGATAGGATGAATTCCCATAGTTCCTTGTGTAACCACTACCCTGGAAAGATTTCTGGCCAAACTGATTCGACCCAGAGCCACCTTGATTACTCTCAGACTTGAATCCTCCTTGCTGAAAGTTGTTGTTGAAGTTTCGGTTGTTATATTGATTCCTCTGACCTTGAAAACCAGAACCACCAATGTAGTTAACATCCTCTACCTCATCCTCATGGAAAACCTCGACATCATCAGCAAAGTGAACAGCCTTCTGCTGCTTGCTCATCAACAAATTATGCATCGAATCCAGCTTCGCATGCACTTCAGCAATCTGTGAACCCTCTATACCACCAGCTAGTTTCTTACGCTCCATGTCAGCACTCTTTGTGCTATTGCTAAACGCAGAGTTCTCAATCAGCTGGTAAGCATCATCAGGAAATTTGGTAAAGAAATTACCATTGCTCGCAGAGTCCAACGCCATCTGGTATCGCCAATCAATTCCTCTGAAAAAGAAACTCAGCAACTGAACCATAGTGTACCCATGATGTGGACAATCCCTTTGACACGATCTAAATCTTCCCCAAGCAGCCTTGAAAGCCTCAGTCGCTCCCTGCGAAAACTGGGAAATCTTATTCCTAAACTCCTCTGAACGCGCATCGTCATAAGAGTTATTCAGGAAAGCAGTCTTGGTCTCATCCCACGTAGTCAATGACCCAGCTGGTAAATGCTTGAGCCAATAAGAAGCATCCCCACCTAGAGAGTATGGGAAAAGCTTACAGAACAAGTAGTCGTAGGACACTCCATTGCATTTGATGCTAGAAACCAAATCCTCGAACTTCTCAATATGGTCCATGGGATGTTCATGAGGAAGACCATGAAAGGTGTGCTGACCCACAAGAGTGTAGTACGCGGGCTTCAGCTCAAAGTCATTCCTCTGAAAGGTGGGAATACGAATCGCTGATCGATTTGCGTAGAACTGGTCAGGTCTGTTGCATTCACCAATTGTCCTAGCTCGATTAACCACATCATTCCCATCATTCCCCTCGTTGTTGCGCGCTGCTCGCGCGGCAACCTCATCGACAGCTGGTGGAGGGATTATGATATTTCCCTCTCCATCAAGTCGCTGTCCAGCCTCATTGCATAAATGACCCTCTCGGTCTCTGAAAGCACCAGCCTTGTCCCGAATCAAAACCATAGGAATGTTGTTCATCTCGACTGGCTTCTTTGCTCTTCTTAGTGTGCGTTCCAACTGTGCTAGCTGCTCGTTTGATAAATCAACTAGCTGAGTGTTCTTGTTTCTTCTGGTTCCTCGAGTAGGCATACACCTGAAATACAAAAGATCAAGAACGTAAGTGACTAAAAAAAACGTGTCGGGTGTCGACCGATACCAAGGGGTATCGATCGATACTCGACGATTTAGACGAAATTCTTCACAAAAATCTAATGGCAAAATTGAGTCCCCGGCAACGGCGCCAAATTTGATATGCTCAAATTAATACCCTAAAAAGTACTAAAGCAGTGTTGCAGTATAGTTAGGGGTCGAACACAAGAACTCCAGAAATCACGCAATAGATTATGTAGATCAGAATTAAGCTAAACCAAGAAGATGTAATTAAAAGCAGATGCGTAAATTAGACAAGTTGTAATCGATGGGAAGGAAGATAGGCTCAGGGTATTTCTCAGGGAATTCAATGAATGTAAGTAAACTAACTAACATGATTCAGATTTAGCGCGGTTCTTGAACTCAAATCACTAAAGTATAGCTAACCAACTCTCGTTGCGAAAACTATCTAAGCCTAAATCCTAGAATTCGAAATCTCTTTGCAAATCCTAAAGTTTAAACCAGCTTTTATTTCAGGTTTGATCTGTTCACAAAACAACTAAACCAAATCTCTTTGCGA
The DNA here is from genome assembly GCA_002933915.1 of Eutrema heterophyllum. Lineage (NCBI taxonomy): Eukaryota > Viridiplantae > Streptophyta > Magnoliopsida > Brassicales > Brassicaceae > Eutrema > Eutrema heterophyllum. The sequence goes on along the minus strand of PKMM01046243.1, from coordinate 418,962 downwards.
ATAGTTATTTTGCTCACTCTAGGTTCTGTCAAGTAATTAATCGCACTCTCGTTCCTAACCAATTATCCTAAGATCTAAGTTCCAGGTGAACAGTTGCCAACTTAGCTTGAACCTCAGCAATATGCGATCCATCCATGCTACCAGCTTGCTTCTTGCGCTCCATGTCTGCATTCTTGGTGCTATTGCTTGACGCCAGGTTCTCAATAAGCACATAAGCATCATCAGGATACTTGGTGTTGAAATTTCCATTGCTCGCAGCATCTAAGGCCATCTGATACCTCCAATCAATCCCTCTGAAGAAAATACCCAGCAACTGAACCTTAGTGAACCCGTGATGTGAACAGTCCCTCTGATATGATCTGAATCTCACCCAAGTAGCTTTAAACGCCTTAGTCGCTCCTTGAGAAAATTGGGAGATCTTATTCCTAAGCTCCTCGGATCTTGCATCATCATAGAAATTGTTCAAGAAGGCATTCTTAGTCTCTTCCCAGGTAGTCAGTGATCTAGGAGGTAACTGCTTAAGCCAATAAGCTGCATCTCCACCAAGAGAGTATGGAAAAAGCTTACAGAGGAGGTAATCGTTGGACACTCCATTGTACTTCATGCTAGTGACCAAGTCCTCAAACCTCTCAATGTGATCCATAGGGTGTTCATGAGAAAGACCATGAAAAGGGTGCTGACCCACAAGAGCGAAGTATGCAGGTTTCAGATCAAAGTCTAGAAAGCAGGTGGACGAATCGCTGATCGATTGGCATAGAACTGATCAGGCCTATTGTACTCACCAATTGTCCTACCACGATCAACCACAACATTCCCCTCGTTGTCGCGCGCTGCTGGCGCGACAATGACGTTTCCATCTCCATCAAGTCGTTGCCCTCTCTCATTGTACAAATGACCATCTTGGTCTCTTAAAGCTCCAGCATCGTCACGAATCAATACCACTGGATGATTCATCTCTGCTGGCTTCTTTGTTTTCCTTTTTGTGCGTTCCAAATCTGCTAGCTCCTTGTTGGAAAGATTAACTAGCTGAGTGCTCTTGTTTCTTCTGGTTTCGCGATTAGGCATACACCTGAAACACAAAAGACAGCACGTAAGTAACAAAAAAAAAAAAAAGAATACGACGAGTATCGACCGACACCAGTTGGGTATCGATCGACACCGTCGAACTTAGTCGAAATTCTTATGCTGAAATCTAAGGGCGAATTAAGAGTCCCCGGCAACGACGCCAAATTTGATAAGCTCAAATGTATTTAGGGGTCGAATCCACATAGACTCAACAATCACACAATAGATTTCAAAGGTTCGAATTAAGCTAAGTGATCAATGTAATTAAAAGCAATAACGTAAATTAAACGGTTGTAAATTCGATGGAGGAAAGATAGGTTCATGGTATTTCTCAGGAAATCAGAGAATGCAGATAAACTAACTGGTCAGGGTTCAGGTTAAGCCCGATTCTTGAACTCAAATCACTAAGCTATAACTAACCAACTGTCGTTACAAGAGTTATCTAAGTCTAAATCTTAGAATTCCAAATCTCCTTGCAAATCCTAAAGACTAAACTAGCTTTAAGTCCAGGTTTGATCTATTCACAAAACAAATAAACCAAATCTCTTTGCAGATAATTATTTTGCATACCATAGATTCTATCAGATTATTAATTGCACTGTCGTGCCTAATCGATTAACCTAAGATCTAAGTTCCAGGTGATCAATCTAGAATTAGCTTTAAGAACAACCTAAGGTGAAGAACTAATTCAGATAATGAATCCTAATCAACTAATTAACATAGCATTCAATAAAATCCCTTATGAGAACCCTAAACCTAACATGAGATCTACTCAGACATGGAGATTGAAACAAACAACATGATTGAATAAACCTCTGAATTAATAATAAAGAAGAGAGAAAAACAAGGGTTCGAAATCTTCTCTCCGACGAACAGAGTTTCAGACTTGTCTCCCTCAAAAGCTCTCTCAACAAAAACCAGAATAGAATAAAAGCGTTCTCAACAAAAGTGGCTGAAAAATCTAATTATAATCCTAAAACACGTTCTGGGGCTTCTTGTAATTATTAAAGTCTTCTGGGCCAAGGTGCAATTTCATCAGACTTGTAAGAAGTCGCGATCCTTCTCTTCATGCGATGGGTATCGACCGACACCATAAGTGGTATCGATCGATACCAAGCTTCTGTGTCGACTCTTCAGGCTGGTGTCGGTCGACATCAGAACTTCAACTCGATCCTTCAGCTACATGCTCCTTGCTTGGCTCCAAAATGCTCCAATATCTACAATTCAGCTCCAAACGTGCCTAAACCTGTAAAGACTCCAAAATACTAGAAAGACTCTATAAATAAGACCTATATCGTGGTTAAAAACGGGTAAAAACCATGATGTATCATACATCTAGCTACAAAATTATCGTGGCTAAGCGTAGCAAGGTAATATTCCCTAAGAATATATTTGATATAGCCACAAACATGTCGTAGCTATCCGTGGCTTAAAAAGACTATAAATCACCATAGACTTCAACATTGTTAGAGAAACAAAAAAAAAACAATTTCAAAAAATGTCTAATTTTTTAGAATCAAGAGAGTGGATGTATAAACGATTTCTTAATCGTGATCGAAAAATGTTTCAGATAAGTTTCTTGAGGGAGTAAACACTTGAGAGCTGGAAATTGAGATGTAGGCTGATTGTTAGATTCTCAAACTGATTTTTAGTATAGGCTGATTGTTAGATTCAAACTGATTTTTAGTATGCTTTTTTCAATCATCTATAACTCTCTTTTTCTTTTGTATCTCTTATGTGTCATAACTCCATAAGTTATTATCAAACATATAGTGTTGTTCATAGATGATACACATTGGTTCCCTTTCTGCCTTATATTCATTATGCCCAGATTTGATCAATTCATTTGGATTGTTGAACAGCAAAACAAACATTAACTTTTCTTATTCTTTTTGCAGACTGCTATGAATAGCAAAGGGCGTATCTATGGTCTCGGATCAGTTCAATACCTTGATGTTGATCCGAACGAGTCTGTCGCTGCTTCTTTACGCAGAAACTTAGATGTAAGTATGCGTGTGAACAATATGGAAGAGAACATAGGCAGGGTGAAGGACGATGTGGGTGGGTTGAAGAACGATGTGAGTGACATGAAACGAGCCTTGGAAGTGCTCTTACGGCTTAACGGCGTCGATCTGGTTACACTCCAACCAGTTTCACTTGGTGAGGATTTGTCATCTGCTCCGAGTCCTCATTCTGAGTCTGCTCATGATCCTACCCAGCAACAACCTAACCAGAATTCACCCATCAACCTTGGAGCATTCACACCTCAATATGTTCCTCAATATTTTGAAGAACATCATTAGTTGGTCTGTGGATCGATAGGTCATAATGTCTTAAATTAAACCTTCTAACTTTTGGATAATTTCTAGGATAACTCTCTTAATGTTTAATTATAATTTCTAGGGTAACATCTATGTATTTTAATCTTAAAACTCTTAATGTTTAATTATAATGAATGCTTAATTGTCAGATTTATAATTTTGAATTACAATTATCTTTATTATGATTTAATTTGGTTTCAATAGTCACGAAAATTTATGTGTCTAGAAGTAGCTTTATTCACAAAAAATTGTAGCTATTTGTAGTATATAGCCACGGATAAAAATGTGTCTATAAGTTACAATTGGACACAACTAAATTTTTGTATATATGTATCAAATAGCTACAAATAAGTAGTAGCTATATTGTGGCTATATTGGATACATGTTTAGTTGTGGCAATTTGTGTCTATAAGCTATGACAAATGTTGTAGCTATTCGCGGGTATTAGCTACGATTAATATGTGGCTAGTTGTGGATATATTAGATACAAAATAGTCCTATCTATTTTTGTGGCTAATAGGTACGAATTTCGCCGTGGCAATTCGCGGAAAATACAGTTATGAATAGCCACAATTGTTGGATAGCTACAAGCTCATAGCGATGAAAATATTTTGTGGCTATCTGTTGCTAATGGTAATATAGCCACGAAATATAGACAATAGCTACAAGAATATTTGTGACTATTTACAGTTTTTCTTGTAGTGGTATTTTAAAAAGATTTGCCAATAATATGATATATCTGTTTAGATTTTTTTAGCCAAATCTAACTAAATCAATTTAGTATAATATTAATAAAAAATTATATTTTAATTTATATTTAAAAATAATTCAGAAAAATCAAATTTTAATTTAGATTACTTTGGATTTACTTAAATATATGTTAGATTAATTATCAAAAATCACAAAACCAGTTATTATTAGGTTTACAAAAATAATAAACTGGATATTAATTTAGATTTAATTTAAATATTCAAATTTAATAATATTCTCATAATGATGAAGATGATACACGATATGTTATTATATATTTTTATCATAATCAATCAGCCTAAGTTTTTAAATATTTATATTACACGGTAATATGAACGAGCGGTTAGAATTATGTTTTTATAATTACTGTCATATTTAATATTAGAAAAAATTTTACAAAAACAAATTATATCTAAACAAAAAAAATAAATCTTTGTCACTTATTAGAAAAATTATATCTATAAAAACAAATTATATCTAAATAAAAAAAACAAATTATATTACAAAATTTGATAAACAAACAAAATCCCCGTGCGGACGCACGAGTGAAAATCTAGTTCGCATATTACAGAGTTTCATATTTTCTTAAGATTTTCATTAAACTACTATTCAAAAGATGTTCATGTGGCGCGGAAACAAACTGTTTTTGAAATTAATCATTCTCGTGTGGATAATTTTTAAAAAAATTGAAACGGACCCAGATCCATATACCTGGTCAAATATGATTATCAGCTAAATAAAAGGATCCAAATAAAATCAGGTCAAATAGTTTCTTCGAATAAACGCGCGGATCCTAAACGGGGTTCGTTTAACACTAAAAAATTTGAATTTAGATCCGCGTCCTTTTTATGGGTCGGATCATAAACATTATGCCGAATTTACCCTTTACGACGATTTTTCTTATGTCGTAATTATTTTTTTTCAGTGGCATTCTTCGTAATATACTTGGCACATTTTGGAGAAAAGATAAATGTACTTCTCTTTTAATATAATAAGATTTATCTTCAATAATATTAAAAAAGTTTGAATCTTTCAGTTTTTTTTTTTTTTTTTTGGTTATCTGGAACATGATTTCTTATGGACCCTATTAAGCAGAATAGTGTTTTGTATTTCTGAAATCAGAGCAAGAAGAAGAAGAAGAATAATGTTGTTTAAAATTAACTTCTCTATATCATTAGACAAACCATCAAATACCAAATATACCAAGTTCTTGAAAAGTGAGAACTCAAAATCTCAAACAACAGAATAGACATAATCTCCATGGACAAAGAAAAACTTCAACAACTCTTAAGTTCAAAAAAAAAAAAAAAAAAAAACTCATAAGTTCACTGTTTTGTGTTTTAACCAAGAGAAAAGAGATGCATCTTTCTTCGATGTTTGAATAGGCGGAGAGAACACAAAGAGAAGGAGCAATGGTGATATGTGCGACAATACTCCTTATACTCTGTTTCATAGTGATTGTTCTTTTTAGTCCTCAAGAATGTTCTTTTTAGTCCTCAAGAATCTGTTGTGTTAGTCATATACCAATATTTTGTAAGAAAATAGCTCGCCTTTTGTTACAACAAACCTTAGGGATAAGATAATACATAAGGGAAATCAACTCATAATGGAAATGAACTTGTCCAACAAAGAATATAAGAAACTAAAACGAATATCTTGGCTCCACATACTTCATTACACTTTCTTGAGAAGGAAGAGTGATGATCATGAGCTTTCAAATCCAAAAGAGATAGTGGTGGTGGGGTGATACACAACACATATCCAAGCTGAAGTTACATGAAGAGCAATGATAAAAAAAATTCCCATCAATCTTTTCCCCGTAAAGATGACATCTACCATCAGAATATTCCTCTGGCTGACCTGTTAGGGGCTTAAGAGGGTGTAAGGAGTGGTATGAGTGGTTTACCTCCAACGGATATGATAAAACAAAAAAAACAGTGAACTCAAGAGTTGTTGAAGTTTTTTTTATGTCCATGGAGATTATGTTTGTTCTGTTGTTTGAGCTTTTGAGTTGTCAATTTTCAAGAACTTGGAGTACTAAAAAAATTTGGTAGTTGATGGTTATGATTCAAAGAAGTTAACTATATATCAATAACAACAAATCAAACTAGGCCATTAATAGCTTTAGTTCTTAGGATAGTTTTATGTCGTAGAATCAAACTAGAATCTGAAACTCTAGTGAAATATGAAGTAGATGATTGGGTTGGTTTATGTTGAATCTGGAGAACTCAACTCATAAAGTAAACGTTTTCAGTACTTTGATGTAATGTAATATTTGGTTTTCAGTAATCTTACGTTTTGCAATGTGCAGATTATACGCCAGAGAATCCGAAAATAATCACCAAGTGTTCTCACCATTTTCACCTTAGCTGTATTTATGAATGGACGGAGAGAAGTGAAACCTGCCCCGTCTGTGGAAAGGTAATTCGTTGCTTTCAACAAAGTTTCAAAACTTCGGATTTGGTCAAATGTTCCATCAATCTCCTTCGTAGATACTCCCTCTGTTTCTTAATAATAAATGTTTTAGAAAAAACACACATATTAAAAAACAAATTAAATATGGTTATTAAATACATCATTTTTTGTGATTAACAATTTTCTATAACTCTAAACCAATAGCATTTCAACAAAGGCAATTAATTTTTTTGAAATTTACAATTTATCATCATTAACTAATAAAAAATACATAGAAAACTTAAAAAATCTCTCTTTTTGAAACAATTTTTTTTTCTAACACATCTATTATTAAGAAACAGAGGGAGTATTAAATTGTAACAACTTGTATAAAACTTGACATTAATGGTTTAAGGCAGTCTAATTCTAAATTATCTATAAATTTACAATCTAATTATTGCAGGTGATGGCATTTGATGAAACTGGCTAAAGGAACAAAAAGGCAGTGAGTCGTTGCATAATGAAATAATACAGAGATAAATCATTTGTACATAAATCTTATGTGGAATTGTGAATATCCAGACGCCTTACAGTAAATATGAGAAATTGTGATGTCTCTTAATTTTATAGACTCATTATCTATACATTATCTTCAATAATATTATCGTAATGAAAAAAGTGAATCTTTCAGTTTTTTTTTTTTGTTATCTAGAACATGATTTCTTATAGACCATATTAAGCAGAAATAATATTTTGCATTTCTGAAATCAGAGCAAGAAGATGAAGAAGAATGTTGTTTAAAATTAACTTCTCTGAATCATTAGACAAACCATCTAACACCAAATTTATATTGATTATTAAGAAAATTGTCAAAAAAGCATGAAATTTCAAATTTTGGTCATTCAAAGTATGAACTATCGCGTGAACAGTTTAAATCATCAAAGTATGTGGACTTTAAATTTAAATGTTGACTGAGCCAAATTAGACACATCGTTAAGTTGCTTAATAGAACGATTAAACAACTTAACGACACGATTAAACGGGGTTAAAAAAACATTGTAAATCACATGTAAGTAAAACGATGTCGTCCCCTCTTTTTTCTTAAATCACAGGTAGTTCATGCTTTTAATTGCCAAAATTTAAAAGTTCATGCTTTATTTTTGACAATTTTCCCATTGATTATTACACCAAGTTCTTGAAAAGTGAGAACTCAAAAGCTTAAACAACAGAACAGACATAATCTCCATGGACATAAAAAACTTTAACAACTCTTAAGTTCACTGTTTTGTGTTTTAACCAAGAGAAGAGAGATACATCTTTCTTCGATGTTTGAATAGGCATATAGAACACAAAAAGAAGGAGCATTGGTGATATGTTTTATAGTGGTTGTTCTTTTAAGTCCTCAAGAATCTGTTGTTTTTGTCATATACCAATATTTTTTAAGAAAACAGATCGCCTTTTGTTATAACTTATAACAAACCTTAAGGATAAGATACTACATTAGGGAAATGAACTTGTCCAACGAAGAATATAAGAAACTAAAACGAATATCTTGGCTCCATATATTTCATTACACTTTTTGGTTTGGAAGCTTGTACGTAAAATAAATTGGCATTTGGCAAGCAATAGAGCAACGGTATGTATCTGAGGTTCCACACACCTTCAAGTTGATAGGGTATATGCAGCGCGATTTACACCCCTTGCAAACTGGGCGAGTTATATTATTATTGAGCACCACCTCAAACCTTTTGTCATCATATATTGTGCTTCTTGGCAGGAGCCCTGTAAAGTCTCCGAGCACACACTTTGTATGCAAACTAGCCCGGTGATCTTTACACGTGTAGAACCATTTCTCTGAATTCGTTTCTTTCTCACAAATGTCACACCAATATTTACCACTTGCCTCTTCTCCATAGCATAGTGAGAGAGGATGATCGTCAACTCTATGCTTTACCACTTGTGGTAGAGTGGCGCATTCAAAGTCCAAGGAAAATCCACAACCATCTTCAATGCACGTGAGAACCAGAGATCTCCACTCTTTGCAACCATTGCATTGTCTTTTATCATTTGGTGAAGTGAAATATAAGGGATGATGGGGATGACTTGGATGGACAAATGGCTCAGATAGTGAACCGCACAGGACATCTAATTGCTTATCCCCATGCTTATCCCCATGCTTGTACCTGAAACCGTTGGACATTCTACCACAAGCATAACAGTCGAACTGCCATTCCTCGCTTGTAACTAAAGTAAGTCGCTCATTGTGTAACACATGCCATTTCCTTGTAGGAAATCCAGCGCAGATTTGGTGAATAACAAAATCACAATCCATGATACAGCCATAGAAGGATTGGAGACCGATGGGATGGGCACATGCCTTGCAATGCTTGTTCTCCTCGCAGAGAAGACCATTAGCGTTGAGTCTTAAGTGATGCTCTTTGTGGCTGAAATGTTGTATTGTGTTGTCATCTATTACCACATATGGCTCTGTATCTTCTGTTTCATCAGGTACATCTTCGAGTTCTATCCCGTTCCAGACATCTCTTCTTGTAGCGCATTTCGAATGAACGACATAGCCAGGACACCTTTGACAAGAATAACCTCCACAAGTCCAATCCACCTTCTTGCGACAAACTCCACACACAGAATTCACAACACCAAGAACAGAAGTGCGAGAAATACGGTGATCATGCCGATTGATGTTTATGACGCGTGGAAGAGTAAGACAGCCTTGATGGATCATGAACCCACATTGAACACATATATAAGGGCTTCGATCTCCCTTGAGCCCGCAAGCATTACAAGTAAAAGAATCGAGTCTTGGGAGAAGGAAGAGTTGATGATCATGAGCTTTCAAATCCAAAAGAGATTGTGGCGGTGGGGTTGAGACACAACACATATCCAAGCTGAAGTTACATGAAGAGCAATGATAAAATATTTTCTCATCAATCATTTTCCCGCAAAGACGACATCTACCATCAGAATATTCCCTTTGACCCGTTAGGAGCTTAAGAGGGTGTAAGGAGTGGTAGGAGTTGTTTACCTCCAACGGATACGATAAGCAATCCCCATGGAAGGTTAAATCACACTCATGACATTTGTAAGGAAACTCATCACAAGTAGTCTTGCCACATTTAGCAGCACAGTCGAACTGCTTCCGCTCCTTGACAAGTGTGAGCTTGTGAGGATGCGTCTCGGAAACGCGGATAACCTTTGGTGGTGGGTAACTGGCACAATGTAGATCTACGCTGAACTCACACTTCCAACAACGATAGAATATATTCTCGATATCCTTTCCACATAATTTGCAACGGCGATATGGTATACAACTAAACTCAAGAGTGTGATTGGGGTGAGATGGGTGTTCAATAGATGGAGAGAACTCACTACATTTCTTGTGGGCGAAAAAATCACAGCTCTTGCAATAAAAGCCATCGCTGATAATTTGTTTTTTGTAACTACCAATCTTGATAGTTTCGACGCGTCCACAACAATTACCGAACCGCATATCATTCCAAGGCACCATAGGATGCTGGTGGATTGGTAGCAACACTCCCTCATCAGAATCCATGGTCGTGTAGTACTACGAGATTGGGAAGAATGAAAAAGAAGAAGAAAGTTGCAGCGGTTTGAGGAAGAGATTTGTATAAAAAAGCTACGTTCCCAAAGCTACGTTCCTTTCACGTCTCTTTTTTTTATCTTCAATTAAAAGTCTTTGTTAAATCTCAGATTCCCAAAGATGCTCTGTATAAAAAAAATTAGATATTAAAGATTTAACTATTAAAATTTGATGGTCTCACATTTCACATGGCTAAGAGCATGTCTATCAATGAGTCCTTATTTGGGGGTTCTAAAATTTTTTTTATTATTATTTTAATAATTTTCGGATGTTAAAAAAAAAAAAAAAAAAAAAAAAAAAAAAAAGGACCATTGTCAACGTGACACGTGGCTAGCACCCACCTTGTTTGTTGCTTATTTTAGCAACACTCCTTATTTCTGAACCATTATTTTATTGTTTTTGCACCCCACCCAAGAATAAGGACTCTACTAAATACATCAATAGACATGCTCTAATTTGCCTAATCTCGAAGAATGAAAAAGAAGGAAGAAAATCTGGATCTGAGATCTCAAAGCTACGCTCCTTTTCACGTCTCTTTTACTATTCAATCAAAACTCAAAAGTCTTTGTTAAATCTCACATATTCCCAAAAGATTCTCTGTCTAAAAAGAAAAAAAAATTAGATATTAAAGATTAAATTATAAATCCCTTATATATTTATTGAGAATGACTGTTAAAAATTAACCTTATAACAGGTGATTTATAACATTGATGTGTCATAATAAAATAGTTCATAAGATTAATCTAAAAATAGACATAAATTTTTAGATCGAATGAAGTCTCAAGGAAGTTTTTAAATCTTTTAGGAATATTTGATCTGATACAGTAATTACGATTCTCTTTCTATGTAAATTAATTAGACCGTAGATTTGAAAAACGTCTGAAACCTTGTCATTTTTTATTTTTGCAGGTTGGTTTCCCCTTTTTCCCGTCAGATTTTCCTGACTGCAGACTTGGAGGAGAAGGCACAAAGGCGCCCTCCGCCATAAGACCGTTCAGAATTCCCATTCCACCTCCATGTCACGCGTTCTATTGGAGAGAGTAACGATCAAAAGCTTACAAGCGATGGGACGACTGGAGTGGAAATTTTCAGTTATGGTGGTAATCAATTTGATTGTATCGTGGCAAGAACATCAGATTCGCTGACTACTTTTCTCCAAACTTTCACAAGCAAAAACTTGCTTATATTTCCTCACAACACTTTCGAAACCAAACCCAAAGCTTATGAAGACGCTTCAAGAAGATGAAAAAAAAGCAAAAGCTCAGATCCATCAGAGCAGTAATAAACTGTGCCTTGTCAGAGTTCTTTTGAAGAAGGCGCGGTTGCTTGTGCACCATCTCTCGCAGACATATCAGTACTGAAATCCGGTTAACATCTATAAGAAATCATGTTGAACAAATTGTGAATCACTTGAAACTATTTCACTTTGGGATGACATTTAGGGTGTATTTCGTTATGTTTCACAGCTGTAGTGAAGGAGAAGAAGGGCGTGTTACAATCCCTCAATCTTTTGTATGTTCTTACTTTCAAGAACAACCTTCTGGAACCTGGGAACTAAATGTCCCTGAAGACACTCTTACAAAGCAATCTCATAGATGGCCAATCGGGTTTGTAACAACATGATTTGTCCGTGGGAGGTAAAAAAACAAAAAACTTGATTGAAATTCACGAGAGGCTGATTTGGTTTCTGAGCTCTTAAACTTGTCTCAATGTGCAGTAAAAAGCCGACGGCGGAAGCTCTGTGTGATGCATTGTTGTTAGGGAGACTAAGAGGAGAGCAACGGGGAGAGAAAGATGTGAAACGGAGGAAGAAGGAGATTTATGTTTTGGTTAGAAACCTAAGATCTTGTGCTTATAGACTCGCACTTGCTACTATTGTTTTGGAGCAACAAGACTCTAGTGATGATGTCCACTGCTTTTGAAATGCATTTTTTAAATCCAGGGGCGGCTCAAAAATAATGGCAAAAAAAATTTATGGCCCTGGGCATTTGTACCGGTTGCACCGTCTCAGAACCGCCCTTGTTTAAATCCACCGCTTTTGTTTTGTCTGTATCAGTTATTTTTTAAGGCAATTCTACCAAATATCATCAAAAAACTAAAAGTTCACAAATATGGCACACAATGGTGAAAGTCACAAAACTAGCATTCATTAAAAAGGAAAAAGACTAAACTATCCCTGACTATAATAACGTTGCTAATTAGTTAACCAAAACTAAATTAAATTAAAAACAAAAAGTAGAAAAATCAGAACGGGAAAACCTTTGTCGAGACTCGAGAGTCTCATCGACGGCGATATTTACTCTCTGAATCCCTCATCGGCGACACCACCGCCGCCGATCAATTAACCACCACTCATTATCCGGCAGCTCTTCGGCAAACCGTATGTTTACGGATCAGACCTGCTTCTGCATTCGCGACGGCGCCGAGTGGCACTGCTTCGTCGGAGACTAAGTCGGATGTCGAACGGCTCAGGTCGGACCAAGCCATTACGCCTCGCTCGCAAGATTTCGATGTGTGGTATGTGGATATTATCGCTATCGCTGAACTCGTGGATTATGTCCGGTTCGTGGTACTATGGTCATTCGTCCGTATGGTTACGAGATCTGGGAAGCGATTCATGTTTCTTTTTTAAATTTAGTTTGTTTTCATTTTCGACGTTTTTTTTTAACTTTATTGCCAAATGTTCCTTTGTGTTGCTTCAATTTCATCGTGCTTGTTAATTGACTTCAATTTTGAATGTGGAAGTCAAAGAGACTGGCCATAGCAACATGTACTTCCCGCATGTACAGTTTGAAGTAGGAAGTTAGAAAACTTGCTTAAGCTGGTTTAATTTGTTAATTCAGTTTGGATTTAGGATAGAGTTAGTATAATTACATATTATTCACAAATAGGATAGGGTTTAAACATATTTGTTTACAAAGCAGGAAACTTTTACTTGTAACGAAGTGAATGTATTGATGCCACATTTTGCTTCTTGAATGGAATGATACATTCATATTGCCATCATTGCTCTATTCTTATACTTTTATGTTACGTTGGAGTTTCAGTGATAGTTTGGCTTTTTTGTGCAGTTTATACCATACTCGTTTATTGAGAAAGAAGCTTCACACGTTGAGGGATTTGTCACTGTTGGAAGAGGGAATGAACTTGAAGAGAAGCTTGTGGTAGGCATTTTTCCGGCTTCGACTCAAGTTAGGTTCGACTCAGACTTTTTTGGTCGGATAGATTACCAAGATAGGGAGAAGCGTAAGAAGGAGAAGAGTCTTGAAGTTATATGGCGAGGATCTAAGAGTCTCGGTTCTTCTTTATGGTCTTAGCATCATAGATGCCTAATTTTTTCCAGTTTGATGATTATGTATGTCCTCTAAGTTGTAATGAAATCTAATGTATGTCATTGCAGCACTTAAAGATCGAATCCACAGGGAAATAAGAACGACTCACTAAAAATACAAGACGCTATCTAATCTAAGTGATAATCGGGATTTTGGTTTTGTTTGAACGAATTGAAACCTATAATAACTAGAAACCTAAAAGAGATTGCTAATTACGGTTTTAAAACGATATTAAAAACGAATCAAAGGGTGAAATATACGATTTGCGGGTAACCTTAGAGTTTAACAATGATGCCAATATACTCAAATAATACTAATCCCTAGACTATGATCATGGACAAGACTAATCAAATTCTTCGAAATTAGTCACTTTGCAAATTACTAAATCAATAACAAATTTTCATTTGTGATTTAGTAACTTTCAAGCATTAAAAACAAGATCATTTAATCAACCAACATCTTAGACAACTATTTTCATATGCTAAGAGTGTAAGTTCCTTGATTAGTTCATTGGAGAATTTCATCGAACACCTTCTGGGCGAGAAATTCCCTATGATCTAAATCAACTTGATCATGGTCAAAATAACATTAAGAACACTAAACAAGGAAGGATCATTAATAATCTAGGCCCTAACATCATTGATTCACTCTAAAATTACCTAAATCTACTTCACCCAGGAATTCTAGAGGACTACTCACTCATGGCCAAACAACACAAATAAACCATAGAAATGAAAGACATGAGCAAAATAATAAGAAAAGTAGAAAGAGATTCAAGAAAACTTCACTAGATCTTCCAAGAATTGCAAACTTCTAATTAAGAACAATGTTTTCTCTCAAGAGTTTTTATTAAAAGGGATAAAAGATAGATACATCTGGTCTAAAAACAAGTTATCATACAGTTTTGGCCGACAAAAGCAAACAGAAAGTAGGTGAAATAGTGAAAAACACGTTTTTAGAACTGTTTTAGGAGGTTGGGTCGTGTGTATTGGTTTTTGACTTTGCATCCTTCATTTTATCGGGCTGTTTTATCGGCCTCACTCAAGCGATTCATTTTTATTTTCATTCGACCCTTTTCTTTTCTTCTTACTCTCCCTAAACTTTTTATTTTTTCTCTTTTTCAAACATGGAGAATGTTTTTCTTGTTCTTTCCTAGGGTCTTTCTTTTAAGCACTTCTCTAGAGTTTTCCTTCTAGTGAGCTCATGTTCCCCAAAACCAAATATCATTCATTCCATTGATCCCAATATTAATGCTAGCCCTTTTTCTTTTGAACAACTTATACTAGCTAAAAATGAAAGCTAACCTTTATCGTTCCCGATACTTACAAGATTTTACACACACACTAGAAGAAAACTACCTGAAAACGACGGCCAAATCCGTCGGAAACAACCTTTCCAGACGGATTTCCGACGGATTTCAGCCGTTGGATCTATCTCCTCGGAAATCAAAATACGTCAGAAATCCCTCGGAAATTCCGACGGATTTCCGAGGGAGTAATTAACCGACGGATTTCCGAGGACTAAGTACCCTCATAATATTTCCGAGGACTTTTCCGTCCGGGATAATTCCGACGGATTTCCAAGGGCTTAATTACCCGACGGATGTGTCCTCGGAAATCCCTCGGAAATTTCCTGAGGGTACGTGGTCCTCGGAAATCCGTCGGGTACTAAATCCCTCAGAAATTTCTAAGGGATTTAAAAAATTCGATTTTTAAAAAAAAAAAAAAGAAATAAATAGAATTATTTATTTATTAAAAACGAAAATGTAAAATTAATTAATATTTAAAAATCTTATAAAATTATAAAATATTTTTAAAAGTTATAGAAATTGTTGGAAAATTACAAAAAAAAACTAAATCAAAATAAATCTGGCGGGAAATCAGAGAACTTTGATTTGAAGTAATTCACCATTTTGTCGCTCCTTATTTGTTGAGTCGAGAGCTTGTTCTCCAAAGCCTCGCTCTTCGTTCTCTGAGTCGAGAGCTCGTCTTCCAAAGTCGTTACCTTCTCCTTGAGCTCTTCGTTTTGCCGGAGAATCTCTGGATCCATCGAAAAACTACCCGAAGAAGTTGAAGGTTGGGACGCAATGTTACCCAACCCTGGCCGACGACCTTTTTTAACAGGTACCTCCTAAAAAAACAATACCAAACATTAGGTCTTATTAACAAATAAATGCTAAATTGAAATGATAATCTATAATTATTACTTACCCCGAGCATTATGTCGTTGATCTCGGCCCGAGTGAGCTGGTTGGAAGCGGTGGTGCCGTCCTGCGATCTCTGGGTAAGGATCTCTTCATGCACCTTCGTCACCTTCTCGACGAGCTCCCTGACGGCAGAATCTTGAATTTGACCGGTCTTCTTGTTGGTGTGCGTCCTCACCATCACTTTTAAGTGATCCGGAACTTCGCCGTCTTCCTCTGTCTAGAAAATAAGTAAACTGTTAGTTACCAATAAATATAATTAAAAACACTAAAAATACTTACCATTTCGATTTCGGATTTTTTGAAGCTCTTCGCCCCGTTGTTGTGGATAGCGGGTCCCTTCCCTTCTCGGGGACTATTCCGGTTCTTGGAGTTTGTCTGAGATAGAGCGACGGTCGTCGACAGTTGCCAATACGGGATGTAGTCCTGAAACACCTCCGCGTTCAAGCCTTTTGGCTTTTCTCCACGCCTTTTTCAAACCTTCTTCCACTTGTTCATGTTGCGCGATAATTGCGTTTTAGCTTCCTTGAAAAATTCCTTCTCCACCGTTTTCGTGATGGTCCATTTCCGATTAAATTCTTGCTACAAAACAAATAGAATTAAAGATGTTAAAAAATCTCAAAATATATTAAAAAAATTAAATAAATGTTAACTTACCGCAAACGTCCGAAACCACATGTTTTGTTCGTCTGACGGAATATCCGAAAATTTCTTGTACGGTTTCTCGAGGATGGAGTGCAACATCTTCAGAATCGACTTGCTAATGCCATTCCCGGATATTCCAAACCTATAAAAAAACAAATTAAAAATTGGTAATTAAACAAAAAAAATTATTAAATAAGAAAAAAAAATATTACCAAGTAGATCTCGGAATCCAGCGGCCCAGATCGAGAACTGTGAGTAATTCTCGTCTCGGCTGTTGGACGAGCTCCTCAATGGTCATGATCACCGGAGGAGCTACACTCTCACTGTCCAGAATAGCCTACGCATGAGGCGTAAAAGGCGGAAGAGTACTCGAGCTTGGAACTGCGGAAGTACTCATCCGCCCCAATTGCCTCGAACCAGAACGATCTCGATCGAATTGACCGTAAGACCTACAAAATAAAAATAGAAAAACTGAATCATCAAAATAAAACATATAAATGATCATAAAAATATATTTCTAAAAAACCAGAATTTTGTTTTAAGAAAATACATTTATAAAAATCGTTTTTTTAGAAATACATTTATTAAAAATTTTTTTAATTAAAAAATATATAAAAAACGGTTTCAAAAATACAATTTTTAAAAATGTGTTAAAAAATATATTTATAAAAAAGTTTTTAATAAATGTATTTATAATAAACTTTTTTACAAAATTGATTTATAAAAAACGTTATTTGTAAAATTATTAATTAAAAACGTTTTTTTATATATTTATTTATTAAAAACGTTTTTATATATTTATTTATAAAAAAAGTTTTTATATATTTATTTATTAAAATTTACAAAAACGTTT